>CM070822.1:22259024-22769024 GCA_036326025.1 Chrosomus eos
ATGTCGACGAGACGCTGCTGTGTTTTGAAGTGCGACGCAAAAGCAAACTTTTTTCATCTGCCCAGTGAGGAGCATTTGAAGACAGTGGCTACAGTTCATAACTATACCACAGAAGTATTATAGCCCGAACTTGTTCTGTGTTCGCGTCATTTTGAAGATGATTGCTTCACAAACATAAATGCTATAAAGTATGGATTTGCGAGCCGGCTGATACTGAAGGAAGGTTCAGTACCGAGTTTATTTGGATCCGCTTCCTTCTCCAAATCACAACCTGTAAGTAGTATTAATATTAATTGTTGCTTTTATGGGTTATGTAGCGTCGGGGGCGCGATGAGGGAAGGCGCAGTAAGTGTGTGTGTGTGTGTGTGTGTGTGTGTGTGTGTAAGTTACGCTCAGTGCAGCTTCTAGGTCTCCAATGTCAATTTTTTTTTAAATATGTGAAATATTTGTCGCTGTTATTGAAGTTATCATAAAGAATAGAGCAATACCTTGTAGTACTGCATTGCTTTATCAATATGTTTATGCGTTGGGCTAACACAAACAATAACTGACTGGGTCAGACCAATCACCGCAGATTAGCGTCACGCAAAGGAGGGGTTTGAAAAATGAGTTGAAAAACGAATCATTAGGGAGTCGGTGAGCAAATCAGGTAAAAATAAATGCATATTATAAGACAACAAAAGTGTTTTTTGTCATTGCATGCATGTAAAACTGTTGTTGGGGACTCCCAGAACAATATTAGGAACATTTTAAATGCCATAATAGGTAACCGACTTAAGTGCCGTTCTTTGTTCTTTTCTCAAAGAAAAGCTTGACTCCAACTCCTCCAGAGTCGCGGCCAAAGCTGATTTGAAAGACCACTGTTTCCACAAAGACCACAAAGACCCAGCAGCGGTCATCTTCTTTTTTTTTTCAAGTAACAGGGAAATCACGCGGAACCGTCACAACTCTGCCGTCATTATGTTAGCCCGTCCACAAACTCTATACACGATGTGATTGGCCTGACTAGTTTGGTTTTTCCAGCTCGAAAGCCAACGGAGAGTTGCTAGACTACACTGGCTGCAAAATACATTTTGCTGCCGCTATGTGCGTTTAGATTTCTAAGCGCAATATCATCAATTACACTTTTAACTTTTGAGTTAAAAGAATCAAGGAGAAAATCAACCCACAGGTATAGAGTCCACAGGTATGCTTGGTGTTAAAGATATAGCCTACAGTTTTGATTTATTTTGCCATATTTGGAGAGAGAGCAAGCGCAAAATGCGGCATCGGCATCTCGAAGCGGCACTTCCGGTGGCATCTCCAGCGGCCATCGGTGCAGCGGCATCTCCAGCGGCCATCAGTGAGCGGCATCTCCAGCGGCCATCAGTGAGCGGCATCTCCAGCGGCCATCAGTGAGCGGCATCTCCAGCGGCCATCAGTGAGCGGCATCTCCAGCGGCCATCAGTGAGCGGCATCTCCAGCGGCCATCAGTGAGCGGCATCTCCAGCGGCCATCAGTGAGCGGCATCTCCAGCGGCCATCAGTGAGCGGCATCTCCAGCTGCCATCAGTGAGCGGCATCTCCAGCGGCCATCAGTGAGCGGCATCTCCAGCGGCCATCAGAGCAGTGTTGATATTTAAGGGAATGGGGAATAAACAATCATGTTATGATTTTAACATATTTTCACACATAAAACAAATCAGAGATGGCAAGTATTCTGATTATTTATAATAGGCCGCGTAGACAGAAAAGAGTCTCTGGGTGTGCATAAGTAAAACTGGGTGTGCCACATTTATTATCAGATTAATGTGCGATAAACACTAACTTTACAGAATAGATTGGGCTGCTGTGTAAAACTATACTCAGGCTCGCCACATAACCACAATACTAATAAAATATAACTCAGGGCTCGACATTAAGCCTTTTCATGTGCCTTCGAACAAGTAAATCGGTCAATACTCTTGTCCAAGTAAAAATTGCAAAAATAATAAAGCAATATTCTCATTAGTGTTCAGTCAACTTTGACTGCAAATTTATATTTTAATCTTTATAAAGAGCATTTTTCCTTAATTCTTTTTAAACATATGCCTTATCTTTCATTTTAAATTCTTAAATTTCATCAATATTTTTTTTTATAAAACACTAGGCCTATATGGCTGCTAACAATGAAATTAAATAATTGACAGCGAAAAAAATACAACGGCATTAAATAATGTTATGAGATTGTTTAAAATATTTTTTTTAATATACAAATATGAAATATTGGAAAGAATGATGCTTTTAAACCATAGACTGTAAAAATAGTTTTAAACACTAAACTAAATCACCAATAGGTGGCGGCAGATCACCGTCTTAATGACTGAGTCATTGAGCCATTAATGAACGATTCGTTCAAAGCGCTGAATCATTCAGAAATGCGGTTATTTGTTCCGGTTAGATGGGCTGTAATTCTGCTGTGACCTTTGGAACTTACTTCAAAAACTTAAATATTGTGTATGTAAGTGACTTAATATTAATTACTTGTTTATTAAACTTTCTTATTCAATCAGTGGCACATTTTCAATCGTGATGGTATTCAGCACTCGTGGTCGTGTGATGTTGCTTAACTGTATATCAAATGTTTTAAATATATAAGAACTCCACATATTTTTTTACCGCTGGATGTAAATTAAGTTTATTTGTGTGATCTGTGCTCATTTGTTTCCATTTCTTCTCATGAGGCTGCGCGAGCCTCAACAGCACCCTTGTTACCGTCAGACAGTCAGCTGTTGTTGGTGGATTAGTTGGCAGTCCGAATGCCGGCAGAATGCAAATATATCTTTCACGAAAATTACATTTTAAAATAACAAATTGTAAGTAAACAACAATAGGCCAAGTTTAGAAAAACATTTTTTATCAATACTTAAAATAATTCTGCATCTATTTTTAGGTGTGCCAGCTGCCACTGTGGGGGGCACAGGCACACCCTGGCACACCCGTGGCTACGCAACATAATTATTAAATAGCATATTACTTATTAATTGTAATATAAAATACACATATTTATTAAAAACATACGTTATTCAGTTGAAGGCTACAGTAGGCCTACAGATATGTTTTTTAATAAACATGTAATAGTACTACTAATATTGTTAATATTTATAATATTATTATTAATAATAATAATAACAACAACAACAATAGTAGCCTGTATAGATTAGTTGAATCTAGCTTATATAGCCTATATGTTTGTAAAAACTTTTTAATTTGAAGAATAACAAATGTTAAATAAAATTACAATTAGGCTATATTTTGGTGTGTTTTTAATTCATTAGCTACAGTTCTCTATGTAAAAACCTTTAAAATGAGTAATTACAATTTTCCACATGAAAAGCCTATGTTCAGTTAGCCTAAATGTTTATGAAGAAATTGGATTTAATAATTTCCTCTGCGCAGAAACATAACTTATTAATCAGAAAGTGGTATCATCACACTTTGGCAGCAGCCACAGCTGGACAAACTGGCTGCTGGAGATGCCGCTACGAGGCACTGGCTGCTGGAGATGCCGCTTCTGGAGATGCCGCTGGAGCGACAGCTGGCTGTTCTGTTGGAGATGCCGCCGCAATTTCAGCTTCTGTTTAACTATTAACGGAATAACTGTTTATATTATATATGTTTATGTGTATTAATATTTAATAAACAGCATTTTCTGAAACATTAAAAGTGATATTGCTGGAATTCCTATAGCTCTATCAATAGACGAACTCAGAACAATTGCAGCTTTCTCTGATGTAACGGAGAATCAGAAACTCAAAACTTTATTTACAAAGGATATGCTTACACGTGATATGCTACTTTGTGGTAGCTACATAATGTTATTTAGTTAAAATACAGTTAATAAAATAAAAAAAATATTGATAGCTGGAGATGCCGCTCACTGATGGCCGCTGGAGATGCCGCTCACTGATGGCCGCTGGAGATGCCGCTGCACCGATGGCCGCTGGAGATGCCGCTGCACCGATGGCCGCTGGAGATGCCGCTGCACCGATGGCCGCTGGAGATGCCACCGGAAGTGCCGCTTCGAGATGCCGATGCCGCATTTTGCGCTAGCCCTTACTGCATATTTGTTTCTGCATAATCTATGTGAATGTTAAAATCTCCAGCAATGGCAAAACAGTCAAACTCTGAGGTAATTGTTGATAACAGTTCTGTAAAGTCCTCAGCAAAGGCTGGAGAGTATTTTTGGAGGACTGTAAATAATGATAAGCAGAATGCGTGGAGCACCTTTTAACACAATACCCAGATATTCGAAAGACAGGTAATTCCCAAATTATATTTGCTTACATTGATAGACATTATTTAAAAAGAGCAGCTACACCCCTACCTCTCTTACCCTCACTCATAAAAGTAAAGTTAGGAGGGGATGATTCATTGAGGACTGTTGGAATGCAGCTGTCTTCTAGCCAAGTTTCATTTAGAAACATAAAATCTAGGTTGTATGTGGTTATTAAGTCGTTGACTAGAAGTGGTTTATTTTTAAGTGAGCGGATGTTTAAAAGTGCTAACTTAACAGTCTTACTTTTTGTCCCCATAGCAATATAGTTTGACATATAGGCACCAGATTAGATGGGTTTGCTACACAGCTTGAGAAGGCCTTAGACTTTCTATCATCATGTAATAGAACAGAACTAAGAATAGAGACAGGCACACTGGGTTCCCGCTTGTTCTGTACACATTTGAGAAAGTTACTGTTATCATAGTGGGGACCCAACACATATCACTGAGACCTGGTATCAGTTGTTGTTGGTTCACCTCGAGCAGACGGAGGAGGGTGTGAGCCCTGGTGTTGTGGAAGAAGCCGGAGAGCTATTTTTTTGGTTGATATCTGGGAGCTCGCAGCAATAGAGTGGGATAGTTTGGTTCCAGTTCTTCCATTTTCTCTGAGAAGCACAGAAGTGAAGTCCTGTGGTCATTCATACTCTATCCAGGTGTGTGTGCGATTCAGGTTGAGTCGATTGGCGCACACTGCAGAAGGATGATGGAGGGAGAAGTAGATATTGTCCTTTAGCACACTTGAACCAAGTTTGTTTGAGTGGAGGCCATCCTGTTTGAACAGTTGTCTCTGACTCCAGTAAAGATTGAAGTTGTCAATGAAGTTTACTCCTTTTATATTGCATTTTTTTTGCAGCCATGTATTAAAGGAGTAGTTCACTTTAAAAAAAACTTTTGCTGATAATTTACTCACCCCCATGTCATCCAAGATGTCCACGTCTTTCTTTCTTCAGTCGAAAAGAAATTAATGATTTTGATGAAAACATTCCAGGATTTCTCTCCATATAATGGACTTCATTGGGAGCCAAACGGTTCAAGGTCCAAAAGACAGTTTCAGTGCAGCTTCAAATGGCTTTAAACGATATCAGACGATGAATAAGGGTCTTATCTAGCGAAACCATCGCTCATTAAAAAAAATAATAACAAAGTTTAAGTTGTTTAAGCACAAATGCTCGCCTTGCTCTGTTCTGTGATGAGCGTTCGTGACTGTTCTGTTCGAACTCGTTCATCAAAATTAACAAATCTTTTTTCGAGTCATGACTCGAAGGGTCCTAGCAACATGACATCATGACTTTTGCGTAAACATACACGCCACTTTCAAGTCAAGTGGCGTGTTATTTATACGCATTTTGAGCTATCCGCGTGTATGCGTGTATATCTACGCCGTTATGTCCGAGTGATTCCGCGTGTATGTACACGCCGTTAAAAATACGAGCGAAATAAAGCCAAATTTTGATCTACATCTGGGGGAGCGATATTTTTCTTACTAGGATGGTAGGGAAAGACTCATAAATGGTATTAACCAGTGACGGGTAGGTTTAGGGACGGGGTTGGGGTAGGTCATAAATTTATACAGTAATGTAACGTTAAGTCAACGGCGTTCATAAACACGCTGAAAAGCGATTATGCGTGTTGATAGCACGCCAAAAATGGAAATACGAATTGGCGTGTCATACATACGCAGTTTCATGAGATCAGTCTGGGTCCTAGATAAGACTCTTATTCATCGTCTGGTATCGTTTAAAGCCTTTTAAAGCTGCACTGAAACTGTCATTTGGACCTTGAACCTTTTGGCTCCCAATGAAGTCCATTATATGGAGAAAATCCTGGAATGTTTTCATCAAAAACCTTAATTTCTTTTCGACCGAAGAAAGAAAGACGTGGACATCTTGGATGACATGGGAGTGAGTAAATTATCAGCAAAAGTTTTTTTAAAAGTGAACTACTCCTTTAAGCCCAAGCAACCGTGAAAACCTATTTGTAACCTTCTAATCTAGTGTTTGAAAGTTTTCTATGGTGAACTCTATGGTTGCTGGTGCAAACAGAGGGCAGGAGTTCTTAATTTGTTCACCTCCACTACTAAGATGGCCGCTAAAGACTGAGGATAAGATATTATGCATAAATCTCTAGCCCTTGTATCCAGAAGAAATTTTAGACTGCCACCTTGTGGAAAAAACGGCTTGTAATGTAGAATAAACAAAGGAATCTGCTCAACTTTACCAAACTACTCAGAACTTGACAGTAAAACAATTGAAGGTAAAGAGACAATGAATATGTTCACTTCTGTTTCTGTATCAAAACAAATTTAATACCCCTCACAAAAAAAATGAGAGGAAAGACCAATGAAAGACACAAAAAATGAACTTGGAAAACAAAGACATCAAACTATTAAGAGTGAGAAATTAACATTTGAAATTACAAGAGAAAACTACTGTCTACCAAAAAAAAACAAGGTTTAACAATGAAATACGGACATACAAAATAAGACCACAATAAACAACAGCAACCATAAAATGAAATTATTATCCTAATTCAATGAACTCACACAGGATTTAAAACACAAACACAACATGAATGACAGGTGTAAACACTGCTTGTACTTAACATGAGGCGAAATTACAAAACAAATTGAATTCTGATGGGTTGGTCAGAAAGATGGTTTCATCCAACACTACTCTGCATATTTTTATACAGAATTTGTATAGTAAACAAAGTAAACTAAAACAAACTCCTTAATATACATGTACAAATAAATTAAAATCACCGGTGGCTTAAAAAAGCACATGAAAACAAAACAGCGAATGCACATTTGAAGATGCAGCATTGCAATATCATGGCATCATGTCACATAAAATTCATTTTTATTATTGACATATGGTGAAAACATTTCTTTAGCGTATAGAAAAAGTGAAACGATCAGCTTTAATCCATTATTCAGGTCAAGTCACCACATGAATCTTTGCGCAGCCGTACTGTCGGGCCACTGAAATGTTTTATAGATGAATATATAGACCGTAGCAGCATTAACTGCGGTATAGAAGCTAAACTCAAGAAGCAGTCTGGGTAAAGACGGCACGGGGACGTGAACGCGATATAACAGATACGGGAGGATGAAATATCGAAACTCCAAGAGTTTCTGCGGAACCGTTGCCGCCACGAGACATGTACAGAACACCAGACACCAAAACAGAGACTTGGACCTCAGAGTATCTAGAAAGTTCCACACTGCGAACACATATCCAGGGACTAAAAGGAAACGGACAAGGTCATGTCTCTGAAAAATCCTTTTCCAAACATAGAACGGGAAGTGTCGGTTGTCCGCGAGCAGATACTTGTGAACAAAAGTGAATTTCCACACCAGAAACAAGAAGGACGCCATCAGCACGGCATAAATGAAGGGTTGCTTTTTTAAGGACTGCAGAAACCGGGCGACCCTTTGGTAACTCATTGAGGTAGGAAGAGAAAAAAACGAGCGCAAATGACAGGAAATAGAAAATCTGAGGGAAGTTCAGACATGCTTCGTGACTACTGCGATCTCCGACCACAATTCCGTCGTTCAACGCCGTGAAAACCACGAAAAGAACGCCTACTGCAATGTACGGCCATGTGGACAAGAACACCGCTTTTATATTAGAGGGCGTTTTCAGGAAATCCAACAGGAAACGCATCACTCTCATCACACCGTTGATGGTTAGAGGGATTTGAGAGGGGGATTTTTCTTCCCGCTTCTTCGATTGTTCGGTCCGCCAGGTCTCGTCCATTTTTTGGGCCACCACGGCGCCGGCGCAGAACGCGACCCAGATGATGTTGGTCTGGCGGAAGAGGACGGCGCAGACGCCGAGGAACGCCGCCGCTTTGTGGCATCCGTACAGAGTCATGAGGTACATGAAGAGGGTGAAGAACGTGGAGCCGGCGTCGGTGTAATACAGGAACGTGAAGAAGTACAGCACGGGGAACGTGGACAGAGCCAGGGCGGAGAATATTTTTACGAGAGGCAGAACGGGACTAGAGAGAGAGAGAATGAAATATGATAATAGTATTACACCTTCAATTGTCTTTGAGGCCTCATTCAGCGTAGGCTATGTTGTTGCTCAGGTGGTTTGTGCGGTCGCTTGGTGAATTTGTTGAGGTTGTTACTTTTCTAAGCGATCAGATTTTTCTGTTTTTGCTTGATGGACAATAAAACAGGCTAAAAATAGACTGCAAACCAACCGAGGGTGATAATACACACCTTAGCAACCGCATAGCAACACCCAACAATTCAATTGTGAGTTTTGCATGTGCAAGTATCAGTCACAGTTTCTTTGGATAATGTGTTTAGTTACCCTGCATTCACTATTAATGTTAATATTATTATATTTTTTGAAAACTCCTTGTCTCCTGTACTGAATATTATGTCCCCATAAAACTGAAAAAACAGTTGAATGAAGAGAAATCAATTTACTGCATACTATTAATAAATAATTATTATATTTATAGAAACTTTTGTCCTCTGTCTTCTAGCATGATTTTGGAGTAAATAATAATAATTATTATTTTGTAAGATAAATTTTAATATCTTCAAACTTTTAATGATATCTCTTTCATTTAATAAGTTTATAATAGAGTCAAATTCATTAGTATAGTTTGTGCTTGCCTCCTAACCAATAATAATTCAATAATACATTTATATACAGTTTTAAATTCGAGGAAATTCTACTTATTTTATTAGGAAAAAAATTACTTTTGTCTGCAGTTATTACCTTGATGCAAAGCAATCAATAAAGTTTTCTAATAGCGTTTATATTTGGTTAGGGTTATGGTTTAGGGTTAAACAGGAGAGTTTATTATATTAAAAAAAGGATAACGTTTCTGATATGTTATTAAATACAGAGTATTTTAAATATGAACAACAGAAATGTGAACCAAAAAAAAACTAATAAAAAATACAATATGAATAATAGACATCATTTTAAAAGGTTGAGCAAGGCCATAATATGTTTGTGTATATAGTGGATATATATATCAAACACTTTACAATCAATTCCGATTAGTTTACTAACAAGAGCAATACATTCGTTACAGTATTCATTAATCTTTCTTAAAGGAACACTCCACCTTTTTTTGAAATAGGGTTTATTCACATTCTTTCCTACATTTAGATAGGTGTGCAAATGCATTTTTGTCTCAGTGCATGCATTGTTTTAGTTTGACAGGGTTGGCGCTAGCTTAGCTTAGCACAATGAATGGAATCCTTTGTTGCCAGCTAGCATGTCCTGAGTAAAAGTGATGATTTTTTTTTTTAAAAACACGTAATTACTTCTTGTGGCCTGTGTATTCACAACGAGTACAAATAGCACTGCAGATTAACACTAGGCGATTTCCTAGGCAGATATTGACTTGGGACTATATTAGGGGAAGCACAGGCGAAGCACTGCTACTTAGGCGAAGCACTGCTACTTAGGCGAAGCACTGCTACTTAGGCGAAGCACTGCTACTTGGGATTTCATGTGTTGCGTGATATCTCTGCGCCTAAGTAGCAGTGCTTCGCCTAAGCAGCAGTGCTTCGCCTGTGCTTCCCCCTAATATAGTCCCAAGTCAATATCTGCCGAGGAAATCGCCTAGTGTTAATCTGCATCGCTATTTGTACTCGCTGTGAATACGCAGGCCACAAGAAGTAATTACGTGGGTTTTTAAATTTTTTTTATCACTTTTACTCAGGACATGCTAGCTGGCAACAAGGGATTCCATTCATTGTGCTAAGCTAAGCTAGCGCCGACCCTGTCAATCTAAAACAATACATGCACTGAGACAAAAATGCATTTGCACACCTATCTAAATGTAGGAAAGAATGTGAATAAACCCTATTTCAAAAAACGGTGGAGTTTTCCTTTAATATTAGCTAATAAAATACAAAGTTCATTGTTAGTTCATGTCAGCTCAGGTCCACTAAATATGAACAGCTTTTGATTTGAATAATGTGATGTTAAATGTTTAAATTAGCATTAAATAAGATTAATAAATGCTTTAGAAATATTTCTCATTGTTATTTCATGTTAATCGAACCTTATTCTAGAGTGTTGCCAATATTTAACTTAAAATTAACGAAGTTGAGTGCACCAAATTGAAGAATCACCACTAACTTATATGAAAAAAAATTAGATAAAATCATACACCTTATCTTTGATGTGCAGCCT
The DNA here is from genome assembly GCA_036326025.1 of Chrosomus eos. Taxonomy (NCBI): domain Eukaryota; kingdom Metazoa; phylum Chordata; class Actinopteri; order Cypriniformes; family Leuciscidae; genus Chrosomus; species Chrosomus eos. The sequence goes on from CM070822.1 coordinate 22,269,493, forward strand.
GCAGATGATCAGATAGATGATGTAGAGATTCCCACTATTAAAGAGCAGATTGATGAATCTCAGCATGGCAGTGGAGCAAACCACTCTGCCCTTCAGATCTGCCAGCCAAACCACCGGTCTGATCAGACCCACTGATGCCAGATACAGCCCAGGAAGAGTGGTGATCATCGGATCCCACTGTGGAAGAACACACATGGGCATTAATGACCAAACACACACACACACACATACACACACACTGAGAGACCCACGCATAATTCACTACCATACCTCGTTAAACTTCCCATCACAGTACTTCTGCGCTTGAGGGACATGGAATATCTCATCCATGTACGGATCTCTCTGTTCCCGGGTGATTTTGGAGAAAAGAAGGCAGGATATGAGAAAGTTAACGCTGCACAGAGCCGTGAAGATATAAACCTCAAATCGCTCCATCCTTATTCATACAAACAAACTCGATCTTTGATGTTATTACGCTTATGGAAATGGGTGGTATATGAGGATGATTAGGATAGTATGCGATGCATTCGTTCCTTGTAATCGCTCTTCTTCTGGAGTTTCAAAAATGTGCAAATATATGCAAAAATCGCATTTTTTTAGTTTTGGTTTTTGACAGCTTAGTGGTGCGTCACATACTATAGTCCGTGTGGAAACTGGAAGCGTTGATAATTAGTTCCCACACAGATTTTGTCTTTGATTATTAAAATAATTATCATAAATATTTTGTCCGTAATAATTGTTATATATATATATATATGTACATCATCTATACCATAGAATTGTTCCTTATTACTTTTCTTATTAAAAATCTGAATAAGTAATCTTGACAAAGTGCTTAGAAAAATAATTGCAAACATAAAATCTGCTTTCTACTGTAGAGATTTTGTAAAAATACACAATAAAGAGTTAAAATACAAGTGTTATTATTATTTACGTTGACCAATTAGAAACGACTTCTGGGCCGATAGTGCCCGCCCATTTTACAATGTTTCATACAAAGCACTGAATTTGTTTTTTTTTCTTTTTCTTTTTTCTTTAGTTGACTTATGCTTTCATAAACTAAGACTTGCCGTAGACTATTTAACGAAGACCTTTTTTAAAATATTTGGAATATCCCCAACGCAATGACATTGATCTCAAGTCGGAACATTCCCAGCAACAAATGATGGTGTCACATTATTATTATTCCGTCCGTGGACACACTGGGTACCGCGTGCTGCTGTCTAGATAAAGTTGATGTACTGAAGGCATTAACATATTAATAATGCAGCTTACACAAGATTTGGAACTGTTTCCTGAATACACAGTGACTCAACTGCTCTTCAAAGATGTGAAAAATGCGACGGAGTTGAGAAAAATGGCAGTGAATGGAGAAATAAAAGGCGCCTTGATTAATCCATCAATGGTAAGAGCACGCAATTATGTAACGTTATAGACTTTTTTTATGATTCTAAACTTTGTAGAAAATCACCGATGGTATCCATAGTTCACGCCGAAATAATACTGTTGTAGGCTACTCAAAAAGTACAATGGGGATACCATATTTTGGATGGTATCATATCATGGCAATACTGTTGAAGATTGATAGACAGACACAACATGTTTTGAATTGTATCGAAGTTTTTGAACATTTAAAGTTACCATAGTATGCTATAATTCAATTCACATTTATTTGTATAGCGCTTTTCACAATACACATTATTTCAAAGCAGCTTTACAGAAAATGCATGAGTCCACATTTCAATCTGATCTGTTATCAGAGGTAAGTTATGTATTTCAGAAATGTACAAAATCACAGGTAGGGAAAAAGGTATTAATGTAAACGATGTAATAATTTAATGCAGAAACAATGAGCTCATTGAAGTAATGAATACTTGTTTGTTAATAAATTATTATGACATATAGAAACATTTAGCATTTGTGCATGCATACTATTATACTATGGTAAGTGATGTAACCTCCTTTTCCTATTGTTCCGCTGTTATAATAGTTTGAGATTTGCTATATATTATTGAGTAATTTCTTGTTCTCTGTAAAGGTTGTGGACGCATTCCAGATCCTTGTGGCAGCAAATAAAGCAGTTCACCTACATAAAATTGGGAAAATGAAGACCCGGAGCCTTTATTCTGAAATAATTTTTAATCTTTCACCCACAAACAACGTAAGTGACCTTCCAGTACAGTACAGGAACACAGCTGACACTCACTTTATTTGGTTTACAGGGTGCAATTTTAACATTAAGTTTATTGGACCTCGCAGATATCCGAAGCGTTCAAAAGGTTCGGGGTCTCAGACAGTGACAGCGCGGTTCATATTGTGTTAGTACACAATAAAGAAGAGAACCTGAACGTCGATGACATCATCTCAAAGGTGGACGGACAACAGATTCCTGTTGATCAAGTGTCCGATTTGATGGATGCTGCCAAAATTAAAAAGGTCGGTCTCGTTTTTGACAGTACTGAATGCAGAACAATTTAAAATGAATCTTGCTTATTGAAAGTATATTTATGTCTCTCATTCCAGCTCTACAAAGTTGCACCGCAGGAGGAAAAGTGCGGCAGCCTTCTGGACGCTGTTGTTTGCAGGATGGCCACTAAAGATGTTGCATAGAGAATATATAGGTGTTGATCTGTAAACAAAAGCCTATTTATTTGAAATTCTCTGGTTTTATTATATATATTTTTTAAATAAATCATCTTGAAGTTCATTGGCTATTTTGCTGTATCTCTATTTTTCAGGAAAATTAGAACTTCTTAATGATAGAAAAAACAGCACCATTGTTAAAATTCTTTAATGCAGGTGTGTGTTGTGTGTGTGTGTGTCACTGTTAAAAAGTTAACTAGTGAGATTTATCTAAAAAGGGGTCTGAGAAAAAAAAAAAACAGGCTCATATAAAGTGTATGATTTACATTTATGTATTTAGCAAACACTTTTATCCAAAGGGACTTACACAAGCAATTGATCACAGACGACATTTTATTTATACCTTGATATGTCAACTGTACATTAACAGGGATCGAGTCCTTTATAATAGCATATGTATACTTTAAATGAAAAACCCAAATTTTCACTTTCCATGAAAACGTTTTCTGGTACATTTCTTTTATGTCTAACATACTCATTTCATACCTCCAGTATGTGAAATATCCAAAAATATACTAGTCATGTATATTAATAATGTTACAAAAATGTTAAAAAGAGATTAAACAACACAATCTGCATGTTAAGCAAATTACAATGAAAAAACTTGATAGATTTAACTTGATAGCACAGATAAAGTAGAAGAGATGTGAAATAAAACCTAAAATTGTATGCTATTGCTTAGAAAATAGTAGATTTTTTTTATTTATTCACAGTGTTTTCATATCTAATATTAATAATTGGTTATTGTACAATTTTAGTGTTTTGCACTTAAATTATTATTCATGTATTTCATTATAAAACAAGCGATTGTGGCTAGAAGAATATTCTTCGACTCAACAAATATATAAATTTTCTCACCCTCATGTCCTGAGTTATTTTATTACTTCTCTGGACACAAAAGGAGACATTTTGTATAACTGCTTTTTTTGAATACTATGATTTTCTGGAGCCCACTTTATATTGTATGAAAAAGAGTTTAGCGCAAATGACACGAGTAATTACTGACAGAATTTTTGAGTGAGCTTAGTCCGGGAAGTTGCTAAGCTCGTCTTTGCCAATGTTTCCTCCGCTGAGAATGACCACCACATTCTTGTCACTGATATCTGGTATTTTGTCATTGGTGACGGCAGCGAACGCCGCAGTGCCTGAAGGTTCAACAACGAGACCAGCTTTATAAAGCGTGGAAACGGCAGATTTGATCTCCTCGTCGGTCACCAGCACAATGTCCTCCACGTACTTCTGACAAAGCTCATACGGCAAGGTACCTGAGGTTCAATCCCAATATACAAGTTTCGATTAGCTCGAATAAAAATCCTGAATCTTAAATAATGTAAAGTACACTGCCGTAAAATTACATTTAAAGTAGATTTCATACCTGCAAATGGTGGCGCGTAGTCCCGAAGCGATGCTTTTAGCATCCATGCCAACAGGCTTCTTCTCAATGAAGCTCTTGTACATTGTACACGCTGTTGAAATCAAATAAACAATAACTGAATTTTTTATTTTTTTTAGCTATTTTTCAAGGCAACATTTCTCAAATGGCATCATTTCTTGAGCAAGACTCTCAAAAATCCCTTTAAAAACGAATTGGCATTTTCACCTCCTTCTGGTTCCACTCCATAGATCTTTGTGTTCTCACAACCAGACAGTTTGACGGCAGCTGCCACCCCAGCAAGTAACCCTCCTCCACCACAGCAAACCACCACCATATCTGGACAGGGCACAACCTCCAGGATCTCAAAACCTAAGCTATCATTGAAAAGGACACTAGTGAACCAATTATAATACAATATATCATGCAAAATGAAAATGCCTGTGATCATTTACCAACTCTGATGATAAACCGACTCTGAGCTGTATGACATTATTTTCTAATGTTTGCAACCCAAAAGTAGATTGTGGACAGGTTCACAGCTCTATTCCATACAAGTTTCATTAATACTGATAAAACTTGGACTACATTTATAATACTTTTAATATTCTTTTTGACAGTCACAGTTATTGTTGGGGTAACGCATTACAAGTAATGTAATCAGATTACTTTTTCAAAGTAACGAGTAAAGTAACATTATTTTTTAATTTTCTACTTTTTCAAATAAGTAACACAAGTTTACTGACTGACATGTTGAGAGAAATCGTAATTAAGTGAAGAGGCGTTGTTTGAACATAATGCTTATTGTAGTTCTAGACTAAATGTGAGTAGGGATTAACGTATCTAACTTATAATTCAGTATTTAAAACTGAAATGATTAAATATGTCACCAATATACTTTATTTAATTTCACTTTATTAACCAATGTCTTTGCAGCTGACCATCAGTAATTCAATTCAACCATACAAATAAGTAAAAAAAAAAATTATTGCTGAGGTAAAAGTGTTTAAACTTTCTTATTTTGTCTCCAATTCTTCTGCAATCCAAAATGGCAGCACAGCTGAAAACTTTATTTGAGTTGTGCCCTCTACTGTACGACCGTGAATTTGCATGTACTTCAGCCTTAGGCTCGTTCATTTCACTTTTAGTGTGTGAAAGAAACTTTACATTTGCCAAGAACATAACTGTTGTTATTAAAAAACAAACAGGCAAGCCCAGCCCAGGTGGAAAAAAGTAACACAAAGGTAACACAATTAATTTGTTTTTAGGGAGTAACGCAATTTGTAACATAACTTTCCCCAACACTGGTCACACAGTCACCATTCAATTTCACTATAGAGGAAAAGCAGTGAACATTCCTCAAATTACCTCCTGTTGTATAAAACTAAAGAAAGTCATAATTCCCAGACATGTATTTAACCTGGCATGTCCAGCGATAAGGTCCGGATCATCATAGGAATGTAGGAAAGTCATGCTGTCCTCTTGAACACATCGGTTAACAACATCCATGAGACGAGTAGTCGGCGCTCTTTCAACCTCAACTCCCAAACTCTACAAATGTTTGACACATTTTGTTTTGTTAAAGATTCAATAAAGAAAAAAAGTGCATCTGCAAAGTGTATAAATGAAGTGTGGAATACTTGTATCAGCAGAGATCTGGAGGTGGGGGCGGTTTCTGGCATCACCACTTTGCCTTTGGATCCATAATGCTTACATGCATACGCAAAAGACTTCCCATAATTCTCAGCAGACATGGTCACAAAATTGTCCCCTTTGAGTCTCCTGGCAAACTGGTTTGCAACACCTCTTATTTTAAAAGAACCTGCGGGACGAGGAAAGACAAGTTTAAAAACCTTGTATGCAACCATAACCAAATCAAACAGACACAAACCAACCCGTCCTCTGCATGTTCTCCAGTTTGATGTGAATTTTGCCGGATGTTTTGGACGGCAGTGTGGTTTGGCACCATGGGATCATAGGTGTGTTGATCACATCCAGCGGGCTGAATCTGACAGTCCCACAGGCCTCTCTGAGCATCTCTACTGTAATGCTGTCTGCTGACACTTCTCCCATCGCTCTTGGGCGATCAGTCAAACTTTCCTAGATTGCTAATGGATAAATAATGTAAATAAACAAAGTAAACATTTATTAATATATATATATATATATATATATATATATATATATATATATATATATATATATATATATATATATATATATATATATATATATTTTTGTATAATCCATACATACTTTATTATCATTCAAAATAATTATTGTATATCTTATGATTATTGTTGTTTTTTATTAATAAATCCGATCAGGCACCTCATTTTGGGGATCCCCCATCTCATGGACCACTCAAATACATTTAAATGACCTATATGTTCAAGAAAATTAAGTATAATAACTATAATGTTATCAATAACTTGATATATCCATGTTAAATGTATAAAAATGTATTAAAAAAAGTAAAAAAAAGCTGCTACAAAGTGGTCCAATGCCATGTTTTGGCAATGACCTATTGGATTTGACCGCTATTTGCGTTTTCAACACATGACAATTAAATAAAATAGGCTATAAAAACTTCAAGTCAAGTCAAATCAAGTTTTTAATGTTGTTTAAATGTCTCTGTGGCGTTTTTAATATGCTTTTAGACAAACCATGTGCAAATTTAAACTAACTATGATTTTGTATAGAGATCGCTAAGACATGTGACCAACTGGGCGGCAACGTCATCAGAACGCAAAGAATTATGGGTATGTTTGGCCAGTTTACACAGAGTTTAGATGGGCTGGCATAGCAGGCTTGCTTTCTGGAATGAAAAAAATAAAACAGTAGTGTGAAAAACATATTATAATCCTACAAAATGCAGCGGGCTAAAGATAACATTGTCGGACCATACCGCCTAAAACTCAATTCTAATGCAAAGACGAGATATGAGGAGAAAATAAAGGAAATCAAGGGACTGGATCCTTTATGAGTGACTGGTCAGGAGACGTCAACCTGTTGCCCAACTTCCAGCACAACTACATGATATGAGATATATATAAATCAGACTTGACAATATATTCTCAATTCCAAAAAAATAAATAAATAAAATGCACAAACGTATGACAAATCTACACACACGAAGTTTTCAGTAACTTCAAGTCGCAAGTTTAAGCACCACACTCCTCGCGCTCTCTCATCTATCTGCATGCAGTCAGAATTCATGTCAAGATTGCAATCCTGGAGTGTGTGTGTGTGTGTGTTTGTCCGCGAGAGGGCGCGGGCACGAGCGGAGAGAGGAGAGAGAGAGAGAGAGAGAAGAGAGAGAGAGAGAGAGAGAGAGGAGAGAGAGAGAGAGAGAGAGAGAGAGAGAGAGAGAGAGAGCCCTGCTTATGAGTGACGACGGACGGAGGACAGAACCACTAAACATTCAAACGTAACCTATATGGTTACACTTTAGATCTGTGATATTAGTCTGATTTTATTTGAGATTTCGGCTTCCAAAGATTATAGAATATATTTGAGGTATTTGATAGAGAGACGCGATCGACTGGTGGAAACATAAGAACATACTCCGTCATTTTGTTCATAACAGGACATCATTCAAACAGAACTGCAAGGTTTTTAATTATATTTGTGTACACTCGCAATAAAACACAACATTGTGCTTTTGTCACACTCTAAACTCTGCTGCTATCCATGCCAGGCATTCGTCGCCTTTTTGTCACCTCTGAAACATGGGTTGTAGTTATTATTTTTCCACGCTGGAAAACGATAAAAGGATTTTCCGTTCTTAAAGGGACACTCCACCCATTTGCATTAAGCTTTCCATTGTTAGAAACCCAGTCATACTATTGAATGGTCGTGCAACACTCTCTCATTTTCCCCTGAGACGAGAGAAATCCACTATTTACCTTTTTCACTTCCTCCTACAATGACGCAAAAATCATCATTTTACGTCATTGTAGGAGGAAGTGTAAGAGGGGGGAATTTCTGTAAAGACTACAAGCACCATTTCAAACCCGCCCATAGGGGGTTGGACCTAATGCACTAACAGACCTATCACAGATCAGTGGGTGGGACTTCACTTGCAGATACTGAAATCAATATCAGCCATCTTGTTTTTAAGCTATAACAAGCGCTGTGGAGATAGGAAGTTACGACAATGACGGAATAAACTAAACATAATATGGAAGAAGATTCTGAAATTCTGCTGCTCGAATCCGATGTTCGTGGCTATCTTTACGAGCCGCAGTATAGTGAAGAGCAGCTGAGGCTGATGGAGGAACAGGAGGCGGCTGCCTGTCGCGGACTGAGCCCGGGCTGGCTCGAGCTGAGGCGGACTGCTGGTGCCTGTGCTGTCGCTGTGCGCTTCGGACACAGATAGAGTCCGTCTGCTCTGCTGCAGAGTATTTCAACGATGGGAATTTCTCCTGGACAAAATTTCTAAATCAGACGAGCACACGGACGTTTGTGTTGTGATGTGAACCGTCCTAGTTTCGCACCGCATATGTTCTGACTGAACATCCAGGTATCATGCAATAATTCACCATATAGAAAGAAATACAAACGAGGAGTAATTCGCTAATGAGTTTGCCAATGTAACGGGTTCGTTGTTGTGGTAAGAGGAGGCGGGAACCGGCGAACATTTAAACATTTTAATAGTCAAATAAACAAATACAAAACAAAAGTTTAAGCCAGCTGGCCACACACAACAGAAACAAAACATAACATAACATCAGGCCTGTTCCTTTTATGCCTCCGCTCCTCCTTGAGAGATATAAGACCGCTGCGTCTCACAGGTGTCATTCATTATGACTCGCGCCGTCCTCTCACGTCCCTCGCCCTCGTCCTGCTGCTCGCCACAGCCAACTAACTAGACATTTTGTGTGAAATGAATTTCAAACTCTTTTGGCAGCTAACGTTAGCCTTGTAGAAGGAAGAGTGATTTCTCTGATGTTTGCGCTGTTCTGGATTAGTGGGAGTGGCTTGAGGAGCTGTGCAATGTGGTGCATTGTGGGAGTTGTTGTCTTACATACAAATGCGCCCTTCAGTTATTTTCTGTCTTTTCTCGGTCAAGATGGCACCAAATTCAAAATTTCTTTTACATTTCGACTACATATATGACCCACTTTCAATAAAGATTAATGTTGAAATGGGTGGAATGACCCTTTAAGCTTTATGCCACTTCTATCGTGAGAACGACTACTGCAGTTTACAACACAGCAGGTAGACGGAATCTTGTACACTGCGTTCTTCCCTCCATGCAATCAATACTGGCGCTTTCTGTTTGTGCCGCGGATCCCCAAAATGCTTTGCGTTCACCACTGGTAATACGTCACTGGTGACGTCACATTAGCAATCTCTATAGTACATTTCAGAAATACATAACTTAGTCTTAGACAGTTACCTCTGATCTGTAATGTGACTCATGCGTTTTTCTGTAAATCTTATTTGAAATGATTTGTATTGTGAAAAGCGCTATAAAAATAAATGTGAATTAAATTGAATTTAAAGACAGTCTCAAAAACGCGGTTTGAAATCGCTGGTGTTTCTGACGTCACAAACAATGGGAACATGGTTTGTGTAACATTAGCAACACACTATTAGCTGTTTGATAACATAGTCAAGCAAAACTCGAATCATGTTAATTACCATTTTGTCCGACGTGGCAAAGAGAAAACATTGTGCAGCGTTTACCTCAGTAAGTTGGCCGAGTGAGTCTGTGAGCTGGCATGAATGAGTGGAGGCGGGGCTAATTAACATATGCATAGGTCCGCGTACTAAAGCAAAGGAGGCTCAGGCTCAATCCAGCTTCTTATTCGCAGCTTCGTATTGACGCTATCAGTTCCACCTTAAAAGACGTGAACTTCCGCGTTTGTTGTGACCTTATGGACCGTTATGGACCGTGCGGTTTTTCCTCTTTTTCACGTTTTTTTAGGGATTGTGTTGCTTTTGTGTCTATTTTCAGAAAAAGAATAATAAACTATTTTGAAATGCAAATAACACTGACGTATCAGTGAAAATGGACTGTATATATAAAGTCACATCATTACAGTATCCTTTAACTGTTGTATGTCATCTCAATTAGGGACCATGTGTTTTTTTTTCTCTTATTCACACTTTTTAGGGATCCTGTTACTATTGTGTCTATTTTCAGAAAAGAACATTAACTATTTTCAAAAGGTAAATAACACAGAAATATCGGTGAAAATGACAAAAAAATATAACAACATCATTCTTCAATTATTGCACATCCATCATTTGAATGCATTAATAAATAAATTGAACAAAAAATAATTAAAAAAAATATTTACAAATTTAAATATCACGAGGTAAATACAGATTTATGCCAGCGTGTGAAGATAATGCCAGTCCTCTTATAAAGACTTCAGATGACCCGACACCTTTGAATAGATGGCACCTACCAAGGACAAGGACTGAAAGGACTCCAGAACATCACACATGGATGATTATACAAAACGATCATGTTATCATTGCTTTAAAATGCACACTAATTTCGCTTAAATGCATATAAAATATTTGTAAATACTATGATTTGTACTATCTTACAACTGTACTTTTTTGATATCATCTCATAAAATGCTATTGTGGTTTTATAAACATGATTTTCTGTAAAGCTCCTTTGAAATGATATGTAGTATGAAAAGCATAATACAAACGAAATAACCAATTATAATTAAATTTAATTGACTTGAAAGAGCCAATTATCATTGTTGGTTGCTGTATTTTTTGAAGTTATGGACCCAATCTGACAATACAGTTAGAAGAGCCATCATATTGTTGGCCCATTTGGGGGCTTTTCAGTGATGCTTTATACCCAGTGTGCTTAACTGTCACCATGCACAATTTCAGACATTTTTACTGTAGCATTTTTTATGGACCGATGAATTTGTCAGATATGACAATACAGTTAGAATAACCATTGCATTGTTGGTTCATTTAGAGGCGCTATATCTCAGCTGCCTTTGAGGGTGCGTTACAAATTGCACAAGTGCCTTTTACCCAGTGTGCTTGACAGTGCACCCACTGTCTCCTGAAGAGCTGCTCCCTTCATCTGACAGGCTGCGTTGCCTTCCTGTAGGAAACTCGATTTTGCAACCTGGGTGTAGGCTGATGCTGTGGCCACACCGGAGCAGACGTAGACAGTGCAGGGGGATGCCCTTGGAGACTAGTAGGTGGGCAGGGGGTGTGCAACAGCATCCACCAGGGCAGGATGTGTTTGATCGCCTCCATCTGCTTTTGTATTGCGGATAACTGCTGAGCAAATTTCTCGACAGTGTCGCCAAAGAGGCCGGCCTCGGAGATGGGGGAGTCAAGAAAGCAGACTTTGTCTACTTCATCTCTGCCAGAGACGCCGTTCCTGGACCACTAGTGTGGTCATCGTCTCACCGTGCACTCACCTGGAGGGTGAGGTCCGTCACTATCCGCAGTTCCTGAATTAACCTTGGATCAGAACTTCCCTCATGCAGCTCTTTGAGCACTTTGGCCTGGTATACTTACAGGAGGGCCATAGCGTGCAGGACGGAGGTAGCCTGTCCAGCAGCACTGTAAGCCTTGGCCGCAAGGTGGCATAAATTTTCGGGCATGAATGCACTGCAACTGCACTCAATCTGGGGGATCTCCACGTTACGGATCTCCACAAACCCCTTGACTGCCCCACCATCGAGTGCAGTGAGAGCAGTGAAAGCAGTGAAGTGGCTTCGGGCAGAAAAAGGTGCCTTCCACGACTTTTTGACCTCCTCATACACCTCCAGTAAGAAAGGAACTGGGGCGGGACGCTGCTGTTCAGCATGCCCTGTGCCAAGAAACCAATCATCCAATAGTGAGTGTTCGGGACAAGGTAGGGGGTTCCACTCAAGCCTGATGCTCGCAGCGCCCCAGGAAAGCATGCCAGTCGACTCTGCTTGGTCCCTCATGGGAAGGACCAGTAGCCTCACAGAAGCTCCACAGCCTGTGATGCGAAAGAGGATTGGGAGGGTGGCGGGGACTGGCCCGGCAGGAGAGCTCCCGCTATAACACTTAGATCACCCTGTGTCTTAACTGAAGTAGAGGGAATAGAGAAACCAGATCGACTCCACCTTTTTCAAGGTATTGGGAGTCTCGATCTCAACATCGCAAGTATCATCTTTGCGCAATGGGTAAATGACTCATCAACGAACGCTACCTCAGCATGCTTAGGGCCCAGACACCCGACGGAGTGATCATGGCTGTCAGACGGAGGAAAACGGCCAGGAAATGTACATTATCCAAAGCAACTTACAATTGCTACATTTCAGAGGTCGCACGCCTCTGGAGCAATTAGGGTTAGTGTCTTGCTCAGGGACACATTGGTGTCTCACAGTGGATTCAACCCAGGTCTCTCACACAAGGCATGTGTCTTATCCACTGTGCCATCACCACTCACTCTTGTGAATGAACTGCTTCCTCTTACACACAAAACAACGATTGTCAGAGCAGAGTGAATGATGACATGATGGGAACTAGGATGTGATGTGTAGCTGCTTTTATGGTGTTGGTAACGCAAACATAAGTATCTGACTCATAAACATCTCTAATAGAAAACTGTACAGAATATCGGATTGCTGTATTTTATTTTAATTATATATATAGTATGTCCTTTTCTGAAGTTGCCAACCATAGACGTTGATTAGTAAGTCATGAAATGACCAAAGAGTACCAACAAATTACATAACTGGTATATTGTGTATTGGATGCCAAAAGGTCTGACAGGGCACTGGGTTTGCCAGTAGCTGAAAAACAGCTTAAGCGTTGGAAACCTGTATTTAAAGATTTATTTATAAGAAAGTGATTTCGTTGCCATTTTTAATACATATTAACTACAAGTTTACTATTTTGTAAGGCAAAGAAGGCACATGTGAACTGCTAACAGAACATACTTATTGCACCAAGAATAACGCAGATTTGTGTTGGTTGGTGTCATTGGTGTTGGTGTTTTTGATGCTGTTAATGGCTCACCTTGTTTTAATTCATTATACTTTTATATCTGTCTAAAGTGAAATGTCTCTCTGTTTTTGAATTGATGGTGTTTTATACGATTTGCCAAATACTCATAAATAGACACAAGAATACTTTTGAAATTAAAGTAATAAATTATGGTATGTTTACACGACAATAATGTACTAAAAACTGAAAGGAAACACAAGGATCTGCAAAAATGACTAAAACGCTGTATTATTCATGCTAGGCCAGTAGTTGGCAATGTCACTTTGTAAAGAAATACTACGTGTCTAGAGACGGAACACACAATGACTTGACTGGAAATTCCTTTTTCTCCCTGACCAACATTGCATCCTAACAGTAACTTATCTGTACAGCATAAATGTATCAAGGTGCATTTAGTACATTGTTATTACTCAGTAGAAAGAATGTAAAGTGTCTCAGAAGTACAATTCGATGGATCTCAAAACCAATTTTTGCAACACAAATGTAGTTATTTAGTTAATTTCAGCTTGGTGAAAAATGTTTTTGCTCTTTCAAAAAGGCATTAACATGTAAACAACTTGAGTAAAAACCTACTGCATGTAAATGTGATGGTTCTTGTTTGATCCACAATAGGGTTCAAGGAACACCCAGTGAAGTTAAAGGTTAATAAAACTGTCTAATGACTTGTATGTCAATATAAAAGACACTTTCAGAGATCCCACTTTGGTCTATTTCAACTGCATATTCAACTGCTTCTCTCTAAGACACTTCTAGACATGTGAGTGTTTCAAAATTGTGAATTAATACTATTTTAATCATGTTTGCATTTGATTACAATGTATTTTGCCTTGAATCATCTCTAACATGATAGAAGTGGATGGATACACTTTTTTTTATTTAAAAGAAACTGTAACAGGATCAAACATAACTCTGTTACTGCTTAAGTCCGTTAGGTTCTTAACTTTATTTATTTTTTGGTCCGTTTTTAAGACATCAAGGCAGTTCTGCATAGTATCAAAATGGTTGATTGTACAAAAGAAATGAAAATGTCCTTAAATAAATCATTGAAAATGTTTTAATATTATCATTAACTGCATAATCCCATATGCTAAATTATTAACATGGAATGGACTGAAAGGGAAAATTGTTTAGTGTGTCAAGAGTTTATTATTTATTTGTTTTATTGGTGTTTTTTTTTTATTTTATAATTATTTTTTAAATTATTAACATTTTTTTTAGTTTCCATTTTTCCACATAAGCACACAACTTCAACTTTGCAGAGTTTGTCTTTTTTCATTTTTCATCAGTTTGTGACTTGTTTACCTCTTCATAGCCCATAGTTCACCATGACAGTGGAGGGCAGGGCGGAGGGGTTCTTTGAGTCTAGAACAATGGAGTATTCAGACAGTAATAAGAAAACATCTCAGGCCAAATGCTGCTCCCCAAGTCTAAAGGCAAGAGACATCTTTGACCATATGCATGTTTAACCGAGTAAACAAGTGTAGAACCATCGTTTTAACAGTGGTGTATAACAGCTGTTATACTTCTGACAAAAAAAGGTTAAATCTTCTGACTTAATCTTTTTTCTACCCTTGTGCCTGGAAAGATCTGTATTGGTGTACTTGCCTTCTGTTATTTCTCCAAATCCCTGACGGGGGCTTACACCAAAAGCACCATCACTCAGATTGAGAGGCGGTTTGAGATCCCAAGTTCTACTGTTGGTATCATCGATGGCAGTTTTGAAATGGGTGAGTTGAGATGTGTCGAGCTGCACTGAGAAATGAGGGCCGAGGTTCACCCATTAGATGAGTACTTATAGCAGTGAGTCACACCACTGAGGCTGTGATGTGACTGAATTTGGGACAGTTGATTGATGGTATGCTATGAAACAACAAAGAACTTGTTAAATAACGTCACATTTGCTTCCAGGTAATCTGTTGGTCATACTGTGGTAAGCTACTTTGGCGCTAAGTTTCATAGGCCCAAGATCATTGGAGCAGGGGTCCTGCTGATGGGTATAGGGACACTGATAATGGCTTTACCTCACTTCATAATGGACCGGTGAGTAACATTCATGGGTCAATGACAAATGAGGGTGTCTGCGATGAAGAACACAAACAAATATTTTGATTGTATAAGTCCGTAGAATTTAACTCTTTGTATTCATGTTTAGTTTCATACGATTTAGAAAAAAAACATTTTCATGAAAAGTTCAAATGTAATGCCTCATTATTTTAAGAGATTTGTCTATTATAAAAGATGTGTTTTTAAGTCATTGTATCCATTAATTACTTTTAATGTTGTGTTGAATAAATGAATGGATGGCCATTACATAATACCCCTAATTAGCATATTCATACTTAAATATTGAATAAAGATCCACCTCATAAAGATCCGTATTCTTGAAGATCTGTAAATGCTTTTAAATGCTTTTACTATTTATGTGTCTGTTTGTTTCTGACAGGTACAAGTATGATACAGCTGCTGCCCACACTAATGATGCTGATAATTTCACATTGAGATCCACATGCTCATCTGACACCCAGAATACTGTTCAACAGCTTGTGTCCGGTAATGCATGGTTATATGTGGAAAAGCATGTGGGATATTTTAATTGTAAAATGCAGTAAAATACCCAACAGAGCACTCTATATGGGTTATATAGGATGCCATAAAGGGGAAGAGGAAAGCTCGCCCACATGGGTGATTGTGCTGTTGGGAAACATTATTTGTGGCATCGGGGAAGCCAGCATCGGTCCTTTGGGAATGTCTTTCATAGATGATTATGCACACCCAGAAAACTCTGCTTTTTACATTGGTGAGAAAATGATTGTGTGTGTGTCTGTTTTAATCTCAAACTAGTACCATTGTCCCTCATGTGATGTTTATTTTCTGTAGGTTGCCTGCACACACTCGGAGTCATCGGGCCAATTTTCGGTTACTCGCTAGGATCTCTTTGTGCTAGACTTTACGTGGACATTGGCTTAGTTAATAGAGGTGAGTTAAAATTGTTATACCTTAGAGGTCACTGACAATAAAGTACCAAAAATAATTACTTGGTTTGTTTTGACATGTACCATGGTAGTACTTCCTCTTTGAAGAACCTTGAGGTACCATGCAAATACAAAATACTATACATATTCATATTCATGTTATATGAATATGGTAATGGACAAGGTGGAGTTAGAGGGTCGGTATGGTTTCAATCTGGAAAACAGGGGATTACCACAGAAGCATTTTCAGAGCAGAAGACCACTGTGATGAGGTTCAGTAGTTTGGAAGGAAAAAGACAATGGTCGGCGTGACTGGGACTTGCTTTTATTATGTAACAAAAAAGAACAAAACAAAAAGGGCACACTCAACGCACATTCATCGAGTCGCTCCGGCGACACAGCACTCAACAGATAACAATCAATAAACAGACAGGGTAGCGCAACAGGATCACTGTGAACAGCGGCAAGTCCTCAGTCAGTCTCTCTCTCTCTCGCACCAGCCGGCTTATATGCGGTCTCTCCACGCCCGCAAGTGCTGCATATGACGCTGCCAGTCGTTACTATAGATAATAATATCATCCAAGTAGGCAGCGGCATATGCAGCATGCGGCCGGAGAATTTTGTCCATAAGACGCTGAAAAGTGGCCGGATCCCCGAACAAGGAAGAGTGACAAATTGGTGTAATCCAAACGGCGTTGTGAAAGCTGTTTTTTCTTTGGACAAGGGAGATAAGGGGATCTGCCAATATCCCTTTGTTAAATCTAGTGTCGAATAAAATCGAGCGGTACCCAGCCGATCAAGCAATTCGTCATCGTATTGGATAAGCGTTGAAATCGACACAGCATTCACCTTGCGATAATCCACACAGAACCGGATAAAGCCGTCGGTTTTAGGCACTAAAACTATCGGGCTCGCCCAATCACTGTTGGATACTTCTATTACTCCCATGTCTAGCATAGCTTTCAATTCGCTCTGAACAACATTTTTCTTATCTTCAGGCAAGCGATATAGCTGGCTGCGTACCACCACGCCCGGCTCTGTCTCAACGTGGTGCTGAATGAGATCCGTCTGGCAAGGCAGGGACGAGAATACATCAGCAAACTCCAACTAAAATGCGTGCATCAGTGAGCTGGGAGAGTGAGAGGTGGTCTCCTCCAGGTGCCAGAGCGAAAGATTGAGGTTTTGTACTCGCCTCTGGACCGAGATCCTCCTCTCCACTCATCACCGTCGCCAGCATCACTGATTTCGCCTCCCTCCACCTTTTAAGGAGGTTTAGGTGGTACAGTTGATGTGAACTGTCCCTATCTGTTCGGACTACCTCATAGTTGAGATCTCCAACTTGCCGTGTGACCTCGAAGGGTCCTTGCCACTTCGCAAGTAATTTAGAACTAGAAGTAGGGAGCAATACAAGCACTTTATCTCCCGGTGCAAATTCAGGCA
Source organism: Chrosomus eos (assembly GCA_036326025.1). Classification (NCBI taxonomy): domain Eukaryota; kingdom Metazoa; phylum Chordata; class Actinopteri; order Cypriniformes; family Leuciscidae; genus Chrosomus; species Chrosomus eos. Next base: position 22,286,902 of record CM070822.1, read on the forward strand.
GTCTAGTTCCCCTGTTGTACAGCTGACTTTGTTTGTCCTGAGACTGTAACAAATTCTCCATAGAGAGCCGCCCCAAATTGTGGAGTTTTGTTCTCAGGTCCAGGATTTACTGAATTTCATTTTTACTATTCGAAGGTCCCTCCTCCCAAGTTTCCCTAAGGACGTCCCGCACCCCTCGGGGCTGACGCCCATAGAGAAGCTCGAAGAGGGAAAACACCTTGGAACCTTGGGGGACTCGCATACAGTGAACAAGAGGGGTTCTAGCCACTTATCCCAATTTTTGGCGTCTTCCCACACAAACTTTCGAATCATGGTTTTTAACATGCGATTAAAACGTTCCACCAGGCCGTCTGTTTGTGGGTGATAGACGCTGGTGCGAACCGATTTAATGCCCAATAATTCATAAAGTTTGCGAATGTTTCGTGACATGAACGCCGTGCCTTGGTCGGTGATAATCTCTTTTGGGATTCCCACCCGGGAGATTAATTGAAACAGTGCGCCTGGCACGCTATTGGTGGAAATATTGCAGACCAAATATTACCCAGACCAGCTTCTGGGTATTACGTTGCATAATCCACTAGGACTAATGCAAAGCGATGCCCCCTTGCAGATCGTTCTAATGGCCCTATGAGGTCCATGCCAATTCGCTCGAAGGGGACCTGCATTAGGGGGAGCTGGCACAAAGGTGCTTTTGGATTGGCCGGTGGATTCACCAACTGACATTCACGACAAGATGAGCACCACTTGCGCACATTCTCGTGAATGCCTGGGCAGAAAGATTGGGTCATTAGATGTTTCAGTGTAGCTGCTTGTCCTAAATACCTGGCCATCTGATTACAGTGAGCCGCCTGAAAAAACACTTCCCGACGGGAATTAAGTTGTATCTTGCTTTGACTGGGTGTCATGGGTCACCCGATACAACTTATCTTTTATAATCGCAAAGTAAGGATACGAGAGTGGATGGTCTGGTTGGAGAAGCTGTCCGTCGATCGTACGGACCTGGTCAAAGGCATCCATCCTGGGACTGTTCCAGGGGAAAGTCATCGCGCTCTGAAAGGATCCTCCAGCACTCCGATGCCCTGGCTCAGATCCTATAGGTCCCAGCTCAGCCTCTCCCACCTGAGCGACCGCCCCCTTTCCCCGCTTTCTTTTTGTCCCAGAGGCACCCAATAAATATTCCAATAAAACTTTAAAACCTGACCAAAGTTAGCGGGTGTCGGAGGTGCGGTCTAATTGCCACCTCTACATTATGCTTTTGTCCCCGAAATTGAATAGTCACTGGCATAAGGGGATAATCCACCACTTCCCTGTGTACACACACCGTTCCTTAACCATGCGGCTATTATCCAATGCCTCTGGTTGAATCAGGCTTCGATGGCTGGAGGTTTGGCTACAACCTGAGTCCACCAAAGCCTGATACGTACCCCCCTTTATACTCTGGTATTTTGTACAGGCCAGCTTGTTCGGGGCAGCTTGCGGTATGTCGGGGACCCTAACCAGTGTACCCACCTCCATCACGGGGCACCGGTCGACAAAATGCCCAGGGTCCCCATAACACCAACAGGCCGGCCCAGTCCTTCCCCCCGCCCTAGTGGGATTGGCGTGGAGAGAGCGGAGGAACTGGGAATGGAGTGTTGCTGCCTGTGTTCATTGTTAAGCCCCGGGGCGGAGCTCTGGGCGCCGGAATCGGCTTTGCCGTGGGCCCAGTCCTCCATCGGGGTGCCGGTCTGGGCGGGAAGCCCCCTCAGGACCTGGGAAGAGGAAGAGGCCTAGAGGGAGACACAGGGGACGAGAGAAAGAGAGAGAGAGAGAAGCAGCTTCTAAGGGTTCGCCGACCCCTGGACATGCCAACATCTGGTCATCCGCCATTTGGATGGCCTGGTTCAGTGACGTCGGGCAGTGGCACTGGACCCATTGTATTCTTGGGGAGCCGCGCCACGAACTGCTCCAGCACCACCTTGTCGATGATCCCCTTGACGTCGCTTTCGTCTGCCATCTCTCGTGACCTACTTACTTACCGTTCGGCTCCTTCCTCTCTTTCCCGCTACAGACCTCGCCCCCACGCCAAAACCACCATGGCAGAACTGGAACTATCGTGGCAGAACAGTTGAACACAATGAAGGAGCAGGAGGCCTCAGGGGATCTGACAGAAAAGGGGGCTTTGGGGAAGCCAGCAGAGCAGGAGGCTTAGGAACGGCCAGAAAAGCAAATGACCCAGGATATGGAGGTGGACTATGAGGCCTCAGGAAAACCGGCTGAGTGGAAGACCACAGACGAGCAAACATATTAGAAGATTAGAAACCCACCATAGGGAACCAGAAGTGTGGGTTGTGCCACAGGGATCTCCGATGCTGCAGCGGATCAGGAAAGTATGCTTCAGGGGAAGTATCAGCAGATGCAGCTGGGAGCACTGAGTTGGTCTTCAGGCTGTAGATGGACTGAGCCAGTACCACCATCCATTACTGTCACCTGGAGAATAGAACCATTTGGTACCTACATGACTCCCTGGAAATTTAGGGGAAACAGAATTAGGGGTGCCCAACACATGAATCCATGGAGGCTGAAGGAACAAGGAGTATGGCTGAATCAATGGACAGAGGTAATGAGGTAAAAATGGAAGGAGGAGTGACACAGAGGGAGCCAGTGAAAGGTGGAACCCCTGAGGAGTTGATGGATGGAAATACCAAGGAGGAGCTTGTGGAGTAGTAAAGGAGTATTAAGGTTGGTCTTTGTAGCCAGAACAAAAGTTTCAATCGAGACTCCTGTTACCTGAGAGAAAAGCCCATGAGTGGCCTCTATGGTCAGGAAAAGGGAACGGAAGAAAGGATGGTCGATCTCAAAAACAGAGATGGCATGGATGAAGATATGGTTGCTCTCTGTAGTTAAGATAAAGGAGGGAGTGATATCAGCTTGTTCATAATAAAGACCTTGTCTTCTTTCAGGTAGACAACACAGACAGTTTGATGGGGAACCCAAGTGCAGGGTCTTTTTTTTAGGTTATGTATCGTGAACAGGTAAGTATGATAACAGACAGGTAAGATAGGAACCACACAGTTGGAGAACAGATGAAAATAAAGAGTCTTTCGATGAAGGAAAGCTGATGGACATGAGGTAAGTAACTCTACTAACTAATAACAGAGAAGTCCATTTGTTCTTATCAGAGATCAGACACTGAGTGACTGTGGAGTATAACACATACTATGTACTAACACATAGTTTGTTTATTTGTATATTTTCTTCTCATTATTAGAGAGTGTGACCATCACCCCTCAGGACTCTCGCTGGGTTGGGGCCTGGTGGTTGGGTTATGTGGTTTCTGGGCTGTTGACCCTGCTTGCTGCTTTGCCTCTCTGGTTCCTGCCAAGAGCTTTACCTGAAAACCCCCAAACCTATGAGCTAGACAACCCCTCAAAACAACATAAACACACACCCAGCATTACAGAGATAGCTAAAGGTATGGCAACCTATGGTGTGTGTTTGTGTGTGTGTGTGTGTGTGTGTGTGTGTGTGTGTGTGTGTGTGTGTGTGTGTGTGTGTGTGTGTGTGTGTGTGTGTGTGTGTGTGTGTGTGTGTGTGGTGTGTGTGTGTGTGTGTGTGTGTGTGTCATTATGGGGCTTGACAGTTTCAGTTTCTTTTAATTTTACATATTGAAAAGGTGGTCAGGAGATCCTCCAGAAAATCTAATTCATGTAACACAGATCAATGTAATACAGGTTTGGAAGAATATGAATTTTCAGGAAATTTTTTATTCTAAATTATAAAGTGTTATTATTATGGCAATGTAAAAAAAAAGAAACAAAAAAAGGAGATTTTTCTCTCAACATTTGCTTGTTTGCTTGTTTTCTAGATTTTGGGCCGTCTCTGAAGCGTCTGCTCACCAACAAGATCTATCTCCTGTACCTGGTTTCTAATGTAGTGGAATTCAATGCCTTTGTCATAGTTATAACATATACGCCAAAGTATTTGGAACAGCAGTTTGGACAAAGTGCATCCAAGACAAACTTTCTCATAGGTGACAACTGCCATGATTACGGCCAAGGTTATTTATTTGTATTTTTTATTTTTTTTGCTGGCTGTTTAAACTGAGTGTGCTTATATTTTTCTATAGGAGTGACATCTATTCCACCTGTGGCTCTGGGTATGTTCCTAAGTGGGTGGATAATGAAGAGATTTAAACTGGATCTGCTGGGATCTGCAAGAATGTCGTTTTTCACTGCAATTGCCGCATTGTTTCTCACCACACCTTACTTTGCTCTCAGCTGTGAAAATACAGATGTCGCTGGGGTCACAGTGCCCTATCAAGGGTACTTTCATCTCCAGTCACACTCTTACTGCATCATGGAAACTATATTTTATCCATGAATTCAGTCTTTCTATTTAACGAAGTGCCTTCCCCATGTAGGGTCATAGAAATATGTAATCTAATTTTAGTTTATGTGTCAGATCTGCAGAAGATCAGAATATAAGCAGTGATGTACTCACTTCTTGCAATGCCGACTGTGGGTGTCCTGACTTCCAATGGGATCCAGTATGTGGACAGAATGGAGTGACCTACATCTCTCCTTGTCACGCAGGCTGCAGTTCCTCTCGTGGCACAGGACAGAATATGGTGAACAACTATCTTTAACTCTTGACCTCAAAATCATTATTACATGTTTTTGAGTGTCTTTTCTTTTTTTTCCATTTGCATGTGTTTGTCAGACATTCCACCACTGTGCATGTGTCCAGAGCTGGGGAATGAGTGCTGGGAACTCCTCTGCAGTGCTTGGACAGTGTTCACGAGAGAGCAAATGTACTGTAATGTTCTACATCTATCTGGCTCTGCAGTCTCTCGCCTTCTTTGTGTTCTGTCTGGGCACTGTTCCCTTCTTCATCATCTCATTGAGGTTCTGTTTAATTAATTTACAACATACAGTATCTTACAGTGAATGATTAATCAGAACTATGTTTTATATTTATATGGATGGAATTTGTGTTAAATGTTTAATTTGTTCTTGCAGGATTGTGGATCCTGAGCTGAAGTCTCTCTCAGTGGGAGTGCTACTGTTAGTTTTAAGAGTTTTGGGTAAGTTCACATTTGTATTGTTTGGGTTTATTTAGAAGAGGTGCCCCAAGAATGGAAATTCATCCACAGATGTTATTGACATTAAGGTCTGGCACAGCATTGTTTTTAATGTAATGTCACTCTTTTAAAGGTGGTATTCCTGCTCCTATTTACTTTGGTGCTCTTATTGACTCTACCTGTCTGACATGGGGTCACAAGAAATGTGGGGGAAGAGGTGCTTGCAGAATGTATGACACTGACACTTTTAGGTGAGCAAATCTGGCAGGAGTATTCTATGTAGCCCCAACTGATGCATGCTAAAATGTAATGTGACCCTCACCAGGTTCCTGTTTCTGGGACTGGTCAACTGTCTGCGGGTGTTAGGATATATCCTGTTATGGGTGGCCATCATACAGATTAACAGGAAAGTACAGAATGATAAACGGATGTCTAAGGACAAAGAACTGCAGGAGCCTGTGCTGTATGATCCAGAACAGCAGAAGACTCTAAAATAATGTTTTTTAATTGTATTTGTATATGTGTGCTTTTTTATATGCTTTGTTTTGTTTTGTTTCTGGGTCATTTTAAAAATAATTCTCAGTCTGTGCGCTGTCGTGTAAATGAACAGCCAGAAAGCATTAAAAGATTTTTTTTTTTCAGTTGAAAACGGTGTTGTGTAAGTTAGGTTAAGTTAATAACTAATGATTTTTACTACGGAAATGAATCGATCAAAAATTAACTTAAGCTAGACAATGACTTTCTTTTAGATCTGCAGTACTGCCAAAACAATCATTGCTGCATTAATTTCACTGTAAAGCTGCTTTGAAACAATCTGTATTGTAAAAAGCGCTTTATAAATGGAGGTGACTGGAATTCACTTGACTACAGTAATGTTTTCTTTAGACTAGTGACTTGTCTACCATCACGCCAGCTTTGCTATAACTGTTTGCCAGCACTGACAAACATTCACCGAAGGTTTTTTGCTAGTAGCAGCAAAACGTTTGTTGTTGCCAAAGGTTTGCTGCTGGTTCAGGACAGGCAGAGAGCTGCAAATCTCAGGGAATTATTTATAGGAAATTGGTTTGTTTGCCATTAATTTTCAACATATTAACAGCAAGTTTACTGTTTTGTGAAAACTGAATTGTGCATGTGAACCCACACACAAACCACTGCAGCCATCAACATATTTGACCAAGTAAGCAGATTAGTTCGGCACGACCCTTACGGTGCATTATGGGTATTATTCCATTGAGTGTACATCAGAAGTACACTCATTATTGTGGTGCATTTTGGGATTGAATGAGTGCACTCAATAAAGCAAGCAGGAAGAGTGCTTCTTCTCAGTCCATTCTTCCCAGACCTCCACACTGAGGTGTCGAGGTCCTGGGACAGCCCATAGACTTGGCTCACCATCTAGCCTATTTGGCGACGCAGTCAATAGCCGCGTTTCCACAGTCGGGCTAGGGCCGGGCCAGGGCTAACAGCGAGCCGAGCCGAGCCAGTGGCCTCGGGCCTCAAGCACCGGGCTTGCGTTTCCACTGCCGGGCCAGTAGCCCTGCAGCGCTACTCTAAACCCCGCCTCTAACACGCCTTTCTGGATCAAACGTCATATAACCCAACCCATTTCAGCGGGTATTATAAATTTATTTATTTTTTAAGTTAGGAAGATAGCATGTATATTAACTCACCGGCCGTGGCTGCAATAGTGTCCCGACTTGTCTCCCGAGTCGCCACTAACAGAGGGACGGTGACCCAGCACACCGTCCATCAAGTCGAACCATGGAAAGTTCCTTCTCTGGGCTCCGCTTTGTCCATTGTGCGTTTTAATCGCCTTGTACAATACAGCGCCCGCGACTTTTTTATTTTTCTCCCGAACTTGAAGCGTTGCTCGCTGAATGCTTAGCTTAGAAAATTCAGCATCGATGCTTTGGTATCTTCGACAGACCAGTACAGGCGATTCTCCATTTCCAGCAGTGATTATTTTGCACGATATAAAAAAGTGAAATGTGCATCTTGCCGCAGACCATAACTTTCCCTAACACGATAAACTCCGCCTGTTACCTTGAGCACGCCTCTAGCCCGAGCTGGCCCGCTTTGGCCCAAGGTATTCGACGGGCCAGAAATCCTGGCCGTTGGCCCCGAGTAAGCCCCGATCAAGCCCCGGAAGTGACAGTGGAAACACGACTCGGCCCTGGCCCGGCAGTGGAAACGCGGCTAATGCAGTCATTGATATGTTCTGTAGAGGCATCTGTGAGCCAGTCCCTAGCTCCTCCAAAGCAAAGGAGGAGCAAAAGGCCAGTGTGTAATTAAGTTATTAATCAATATTTATCCTTCTAAATATTAAACGGTTTAAATGACTTCTTCATGCTCATGAGATTTAGTTAGTTATAGAATATGTCTTCTCACTGGAACATGCTCTCTCCTTCATTTTGAGAGAAGCACCCAACACATGTTAATCTTCAACAAACTGTAGAAACTCAGATTCGTTACCTTGGTGGGTCACTTTGTGCCTAATCCAGGATTGTTGTCATTTGGAAAATCAATGGAGATATGCTTCTGACTAAGTCTATGTGTGAAGAAGTTTATATGGCTTAACCAATCAGAATCATTCGACCTGAAGTAATGACGAGTTTAGTGACATGTGTTGGAGTATAATTGCTGCTATATTGATGATGTATGCAAAGCGGCCTTTACGAACTCTTTGCTGAGTGTTGAAGCTGACTTCTGCTGATGAAATTCCAAACTGTTCGTCAGTAAAATATTCTTCAGTTGATTGCATCTCTGACTTCTGCTCTTCATTCATCTGGTAGGCTACTCGGATCTTAACTGTAAATTCTCCTACAATATATTTTATAGTTTGGACAACGGATTGAACAAAGAAAGATTCTTCAGAGAACCTTCCAGAGGCTAACTCTGCCATTTAGTAAAAACAACAAAATATACAACATTAATGGTGTTTTTTAAGAAACAAATGATGTCAAATACTTTTATTTTGGAATAACCAAACCATAAAATCTCCCTTTCAGCTGAATTGCATTTAGTTGCACTGTTTTTCTACTGCTTTGAAAATGTAACATTTCTCGAATATAGTATTACCGTTTGATAGTGCAATCAAAAAAATATAATGCTGTATTTTATGAGAATAAGAAATTTCATTCAGGGTTCCCCGGCCATCAAGCATCGGTGTCGATCATTAAATAACCATTGGGTAGCGGATTACCAGGTATATTCCTGAAGGGGGAGCTCGATGGCTCAGCAAATCAACTCACTTAAATTATATCCACCTTATTCTGCTCTAAACAATGCGCGCCGCCATGACGACGACTCCGGTTGCCTACTTCCGGTTTGCACTGTATTAGCAGTGAGAGAATGAGTTCAGGCTCTATCTATGTGCTGCTGTTGGTTGATTTTACAATTCAAAGAAGATAAATAAAAACTTTAGAAACTGGGTGCTTTGAGCATAAGATTAAAAGGAGAGAATGCCTATGTCCGGTTCGGATCAGCTACATTCAGTGCCAGAGAGTAGACGTTTTTGGTTAGCTGCGCTAAAACTGAAGCATCCAACGAAAAAGGTGTAATACGTTACCAGTATGGATGGGCATTTCAAGCAAAAATAATATTCGAAGATCGCTGGGTATTATTCAATTATTATTCGAAAATAGCACCCCTCCATCACATCACGCACGCATAGCCTACATATTTTTAAATAAATATAATAAATATATTTAAAAAAAAAACTAAACATACTTTTTATATTTAAGTTTCACAATATAATGTTTTTTATTTATTTGTTTATTTATTTCATCTATGTTGATTATATGAAAAGGGAACCGCATGCGATGAGTCAGATATGATCATAATGCCCAATATATCGGAAAACATTTGGAATGGCTCAGACATGATTTTGACCACTTATTAAGTTTTGTTTTGTAGAAAGCCTTTCTGTAAAGTGAAATTCGTTTAGTAAAAAATTGTATCTTCATTTGTATCAATGTTTTATCCACAAATTGCCTAGAATAATAAATATGACTGACAAATATAGCGGGTCTTATTAACCCCTTAACTGTCACTTGCCCGTATAGCCTACGGGCAAACTAAATTTACTTCACTATATTACTATTAAATCGTAATCTAGTCATGACAAACTATATATCGTTGGAAAGGTCAAAGTCTCCTAAATAGATATTTTAGCGTTGTTTTTTTCTTATAAATTACGAATGAACAGTAAAATATGAATTTATGACAAGAGTGCGCCTCAAAAAATCGACGTCATTACAGGAGTTTCTGACCTTTGTCACAAAAAGTCGACACACACATTTTTAATAATTGAAACTTTGGTTTTTAGTGCTAAAAGTTCATAATAAAACATAATCTAGTATTTTTCAATAAAAAAAAGATAAAATTATATTTTAAAAAGTAAAGTAAGAAGTCCTCTAAAAAGTATAATATATATTATATAAATATATATAATTTTTTATTATTATTATATCACATATTTTAGTAGTTATCATAAATTAGGTATCATTTGAAAGCTTACGAACTCAGAATTCATCCTGTGAAACCCGTTTTGAAATTGGAGGTTGCATTACCATAGAAACGGTATTTTTTTATTAGGCCCCTCCCCTTTTGGGCATCATCTTTCATAATTTATTATCAAAACCTTTTCTAATCTTGACAAAACACATATTGTCAGAAAGGTCTGAGTCTCAAGGTTCCATAGTGACAGAAGTGATATTTGGATAGAAATTTATTAATTTGTTATGGCAAAATGCATACAATTAAATTCAATGGAATTCAATGGCACCCGGTGGCTATTTTTGGTATAACGCCTAAACAAAATCTCATGGGAACTTCAATTTTTGTGATATCAACTTTAAATTTGGAACACAACTTGGTTAGATATATAGCTTTCATTTTATAGTAATTTTATAGTAAAACATATTTTGTAAAATGTTTATTTTATATTAAAAAAATATATTAATAAAGTATATTTTATTTACTGTAAATTATAACTTCCATAACTTTTTCATACTTTAATTTTTTGAAGTGCTTTCACTTCAGTAATAATCTGCTGATTGTTTTCTTTAAAACAAGACCAAACTTAGGTCTATATTCCAAAGCATTCTTGAATTACAACCATTTAAGTTTGTATAGTGCATTTTAATGTCAATTATCAAAAGGGGGGGTGACAGCTAAAGGGTTAATAAACGAAACTCAGCGTATAAGTTAGGCTACTTGCCTCATACATGAGAAGTATATAGAAAGCTTGAAATGTGTACTTTTAAACAAAATAATTAAAAACGAGCAGAAATGGGCTGCTCTCTGCTTATGTAGGTTAATTCGTATGAAGTGTGCATTTCTCTCTAGGCGCGTTCACTGCGAAGATGGCGAGTCAGCATCATCAAATTTATCTTTGCAGTCGATACTTACAGAAAACACTAGTTATTAATAAACAATTCAAATGTTTAATGCATAATCATTACTTTTGCCGTTTTTTTTTTATTCTGGCAAGCTTATGCGTGCGTTGTGATGCAGAATAGGCAATATTACGAAAACGCTCATTATGGTTTAGTATTCTCTTCCATATAGTACACATAACTTCCAACCAAACTTCAGTCGTGCACGGGCAGGGGCAGCCCTACTTATTTATTTCACATATTTTCTAATCAGCACATCACTGCGGCGTTCTGAGCAAGCGGCGCAATCTTCATAAAGCTTAGAACCGGAAAAGGACAACCGGATTCCGGTTCAAACCCGCTATGAATCATGGGTAAATTCGCTAACCAGGAAAAAGGTAATCGTTCAAACACATACATATAGTCTATAAATCAGTACGTGTAATCTCAGTAAATTTCTTAGATAAATGGATTTATCCAACAAAAAGTTTGGGTAGACCTACCACATGACATGACACGACATCCTGACAGCAAATTAATTATTGGGCTACAATAATATATTAATATTATTTACTTAATAACATGCTTTAAAATTTGTTGATTTTACACTGCACAGATATGTATAAAGTATAATAATTTACTTCCAAATTGTATTCACTGTTCGAAATGAGAGAAAGTCAGTATGGGGAATTTAAATGTTTTCTTTCTTAGGCAAGAACTAATACAAAAAATAGATGTTATAATTGTGATAAGGAATTTAAATGTGTATTTTACTTTGTAAATTAAAGAAAATGAGTAGAAACAAGGTGATGATATAACTATTAATATTACGCATTTAAATAAAGAGTAGTAGGAATTATAAGCAAAGAGAGAATTCAGAATTCTGCTTCTGAATCTTACTACAACGTTTTTGTTGTTGAATTGAATAATGATGAGAATTTAACTGAAATAGAAGAATTTGTGATGAAAACCTTTCGGGCAACAAACTCAAGCGGATTAGAAAATCTGATAGCCGACCGTTCTACTATTTCTGTTGCAGTGTTACGGTTTAAAGTGTTCAACTAGGAACAATCCCCGGAACTATAGTTTTGTTTGTGTTTCCGATCGGTCATGATTTTGAAAAGAACTTTAATTATGGCGACCTTCATAGCACAGGCGTAAAGTGTCTCATAATTTCTCTTTACTTGTATAATTACATTTATTTGAGCCCATATACACTTAATAGGTGTTATGGGTGTAATTAGACATGTTGTGTGTGCTATGTCTGGAGGGGTTGACAGTTCTGTCAGTGCATTGTTACTCAAAAGAATGGGTAAGTTTTCAGTGTATTAAAAATGAAACACAATTCTACACATTTTTATTAAATTAAATGTACAGTCCAGTTCACGGAGCACGTTATATGCATCAACATACACTCTGTTGTATTCTGTATGTTATTATGTTGTGCTAATTATATTCAATCAATACTGGATTTTAAGTTAGATAATAATAAAGTAGTCAGGTTCATAATAAAGTAGGCACTTGTATATGTCTGAAAGTAACTATTATTTGTCTGTCATTGAATTAGATTAAAGCAAAGCAAGCTGTGTTTATTTTAAAGACATAATAAGCTGTTTATGTTTCCAATTTGTACAGTATTCAAGACACAGTGTCCAAACTAGCATCATATGTTTGCGGATATATATGATATTAGTTTGTCTGCCATCAGGCTATCATGTGACTGGTGTGTTCATGAAGAACTGGGACTCTCACGATGAGAAAGGCGTCTGTTCATCTGAGAGAGACTGTGAAGATGCTTATAAAGTGTGTAAGATACTGGATATGCCTTTCCACCAGGTCTCGTATATTAAAGAATACTGGCATGAAGTATTTAGGTAAATATAGCAGTCGTTTTAGGTTCATTAAATTCACAAAATGTTATGCTCAGTTTGTTAATATTCTCTCATTCGTATTCTTTATGTTTGCAGTAATCTTCTCAGGGAATACGAGAAGGGCAGAACACCAAATCCAGACATAATGTGTAACAAACACATCAAGTTTAAGCACTTCTATAAGTATGCAGTTAATACTTTGGGTAAGTTAAGAATTTCTCTAAGAAGTCTAAGAATTTCCCAGTAAAAGAGATAAAAAAAATTGGACTGTCATTGTTAACTTTGAAAATAATCTATAAAATATATATACATAGTACACACACTATGTAATATAAAAGTTTGTGTTTACATAATATACGTGTGTGTGTATTCTGAATAATTTTTTTGTATACAGTATATACACACACATGCATGTATACATTTGAGAAAAATGCATTTAAATATAAATATAAATATTTATATTTAATAATTATATACAACCTTTTCACAATCGATTCACAGACATATTATTTATATATATATATATATATAATATATATATATATATATATATATATATATATAATATAATAGTATATGTGTGTGTATGATGATGATTTGTGCTTTTTTTGCTAAAAATGTAATGGGACACCAGTCTTTGTTATTCCAGGAACTTTGATGTCTGTCATATTTAGTCTTATTTGACAACAGGTGCTGATGCCATCGCAACGGGACACTATGCCAGGACATCCCAGGAGGATGAGGAGGTTTTTCAACAGAAGCACGTTCAACCTCCCAGAACCCTCTTCAGAGACCGCTTTGAAATTAGAAAGCGTATGTGTAACATTTCTCCATATGATGTAGTAGAGCACAGGGAAAGACATTTAAAAAAAAAAAAAAAAAAAAAATGTATTGAATCAAAATGTCTAAAAAAGTATTGAAACTCATCCTTTCCAGACAATGGGGGGAAAAATAGGCTTTTCTTTATGCAAAATATATTTTTGGTTCGATTTTTGGAGTGAAATAAAATGATGTTAGTTTCATTTGTGTTCATGTCAGTTGAATGTGTGATTTGTTTCAGAATTGATCTTTAATAATCTCCTTCTGAATCTTATTAGCTGCACGGCTTTACCAGGGAGCTGATCGGGTGAAAGACCAGACGTTCTTCCTCAGTCAGATCTCCCAGGATGCTTTGCGGCACACACTGTTCCCCTTGGCTGGTCTAACCAAAGACTTTGTGAAGAAGATCGCTGCTGAGGCCAGCTTCCAGCATGTTCTAAAGAAAAAAGAGGTACTGTAATAAATAAATCCCTGTTTCAAGTCACTCATACAAGATCCAGGATCTGTCACTGGAGACTTGACATGCATTAGTGTTCAGTATAATACATGTAATATAATCCACTGTATTAAAGATTAATTGATAAAAAAGAAAATGTCTGCTAAACGACATGTAATTGTAAATGCAATTAATTGAATCTCCTTTTTCCCCTCGGGAAGAGCATGGGAATCTGTTTCATTGGAGAAAGAGATTTTGAGAACTTTATTCTTGAGGTACGTTTTTTGATGCAGCTTAAAACTGTATGTATAAGGAATTTATTGATAGGCCCCTCGTTTTTTAAAGCAATAATAACATATATCTAATTTTCTTTATAATGAAAACTACAACAGTCCAGCCCTGTTACCAAAGTTATTGTAAGACAAATGATAATTAACAATTATTTTCTTTTAATTTATAGAAAGTATTAGTTCATTAATAACAAATTTGGTCCTAAATTATCTAACTTAATTTAGGCTAAATTTGATAATCTTTTATATTTTTAAAAGGTTATATAAAGTTATATCTTTTGTTTGTTTTTTCGTAGTAATTGTATTGAGCATTTATGATAATTATGCCATTATCAAAATATATATATATATATATATATTTTATATATATATATATACTACAGTTACCCAATATGGTACCCCCCCCCCCCCCCCCCCCCCCATGTCAAATTTATTACAGTACTTGGAGCCCAAACCAGGAAACTTTGTTTCCATTGAAGATGGGAAGATCATGGGTCAGCATAAAGGTGAATATTAATTATTTTGGCTTGACAAACCAAAATAATGATCTACTATTTAAGCTTCTTTTTTTTCTGAGACAATTTTTTTAACAGTATATCTCCTCTAGCTTTAAAGTTAAAACCAGTTAAAGTGGGTCAGACCTATCAGACTTTTCTGACTCGGGTTGCTATGTATTTATCCGACTTTGGGAATTCCTGTATTGGACTTCGGAGGATTCCTAAATTCTCATAGACTTTTATTGTCTTAAATCATGCTAGAAACATGTTAGTAGTGTGTTATATCATGTAAGGAACATGTTACATCATGCTAGCAATGTGATAATCATGCTAAATCATGTTAGCAACGTGGTAAATAATGCTAGCAATGCGGTAAATTATGCTGGAAACATGTTAGCAATGTGTTAAATCATGTTAGGAACATGTTACATCATGCTAGCGATGTGTAAATTATGCTGGAAACATGTAGCAATGTGTTAAATCATGTTAGGATCATGTTACATCATGCTAGCGATGTGGTACATTATGCTGGAAACATGTTAGCAATGTGTTAAATCATGTTAGGAACATGTTACATCATGCTAGCGATGTGGTAAATTATGCTGGAAACATGTTAGCAATGTGTTAACATCATGTTAGGAACATGTTACATCATGGTAGCGATGTGGTAAATTATGCTGGAAACATGTTAGCAATGTGTTAAATCATGTTAGGATCATGTTACATCATGCTAGCGATGTGGTACATTATGCTGGAAACATGTTAGCAATGTGTTAAATCATGTTAGGAACATGTTACATCATGCTAGCGATGTGGTAAATTATGCTGGAAACATGTTAGCAATGTGTTACATCATGTTAGGAACATGTTACATCATGGTAGCGATGTGGTAAATTATGCTGGAAACATGCTAAATCATGTTAGTAACACGGTAAAACATGCTAGCAACATTCATTCATGTTAGAAATATACCGGCAACATCCTAAATAATGGTAAGACATGTTAGCAACTTGCTAAACATGTTAGACGTGCTGGAACATGCTAATAACATTTGATTGACTTCTTTGAGTAAAATCTTCACATTTCAAGCTCTTCAAACATTAAGACAAGGCTTTGTCAAGCCAAAATCAAAGTTTGTCATCAAACCTTACTCTTCTAGTTTGTTGATGATGCACACAATACTATATTTCACAGGCTGGTTCACATTAACACTGGGTCAGAGGGCGAGAATAGGAGGGCAAGAAGACCCTTGGTTTGTAGTTGATAAAGATATCACTACCGGTGATGTATTTGTGGTGAGTAACACAATTTGGATACTTCATAGTACATAGTTCATGTACATTTATTTTGCTAAAAAAGGACCAAATATGACTTTTCAGGTCGATTGCTTTGTAAAATATGGCGACTCTTGCAGGGTCCAACCACTAACCACCCAGCACTGTTACGAGACACATTACAGACAGACCGCTTCCATTGGATCGCAGAAGAGCCGCCCGTTGAACTTGTCCACACTCAGATGATGGAATGTCACTTCCGTTTCAACAACCGGATGCCTTTGAGTGAGTCGCCTCTTTTTTTTTTTTTTTTACCCAGAATTATTAGAAAATGAGTCAGTTGAAATAGTTATGTAAGTGCCACCACACTACAACAACCAGCAGCCAATATTTTTCTCAGTTTTGTCTACAGAAGTGCTATTTTAGTATTATGTATACTATTTATTCATCTTTTTCTTTTCGATTTAGTTTAAGTTTTAGTATTTTTTTGATGTCCTTCATATTATTTGTTTTTTTATTTCTATTTAGCTTTCATTTATTTGTATTTATTTGTTATTTTTAACTTCAGTTTTTAGTGATTATAGCACTTCAACTTACAAATTCAAGTTCATTAAGCAAAATTTTATTTTTTTAATTGTAATATTTCCATCTAATATATTTTTTTACAGCTTTATTTCAATTAACAAAAAATAATTTGTAAAAAAAAAATATATATATATATTACAATAAGACAAAAACAGTGCTAATATAAACATCTTGTTTCTTTCAGCTCCATGCACCGTAACTTTGAATCTTGATGGGTCGGTGTGGGTAATGATGAAAGAGCCATTGAGAGCCATGACACCTGGGCAGGTAATCCAGAAATATCTACACCGTGGCTTTCTTAACTTACCAAATTATTTACTTTTGCTTTTGCTTTTACACTTGATTTAAAAAATAGGTTTACATGCATCTAAGGGTCAAAAAACACATATTTTCTCATAAAATACATTACACTACCTAACTTCCCAAAGAGTCCGAAAATGTTTCATCCGAAGATTCAGTCTCTCTAAACCCCTACTTTCTGAAAACCTTCTCTGCTCTGATTGGTCAGATGGCACAGTCTGTTGTTATTTGGTCTAACACTTACAGCGTGTATCGGAAACAAAAGGTCCATTACCATATCTGAATTTCAGCTCTTGACACACAATGATACGAACAGTAACGATGGCGTGGTTTTTTTCATATCAATTCCAGCGCGTGTCCTCATCCTTTTGAAATGCATGCGAAGTGTATTCACATCACAGAAAACAGCCTCTTCTCGACATGTCAACAACATGAACCAAACTTTCCAGGCCTCAGTTACAACTCAGTGTTTGAGGGTCTAAGTAGAATTTGTTCACATACATCCAATGAAGACCATAGGCTGGCATTATGCAAATGTGTTACATTGTTGCGTAGATCTGTAACAGGAAATGAGACTGAGTCGCTGACGACTCGTTTCAGTAATTCAGAATCGATTCTTTCTTTTAGGAGAAAATACGTTCATTTGTGGTGCACTTTAATATTTACAACTTTGCAGAGCTTAGGCCACACTGTTTTACTGTGTTAAAATCATGGAAAGGAAATTTTGGATGGGGTACTGATTATTTTTTTATTTGAACTTCCACTCTATTGTCTTTGCTTTGCAGTTTGCTGTGCTGTATAAGGGAGATGAGTGTTTGGGCAGTGGGAAGATCATTCGTCTGGGACCCACAAAATTCACTCTTCAGAAAGGTCAAAACTGCACAAACTGTCACCCTAAAGACACAAACCACCAACACTCAGAGCCCGTCAGCTGAGACACAGCACGAAACCAGCACACCTCCGATCTCTTGTGGACACTAACAAGATCTCAACAGGCTTGTGCTGTGGAAAGATGCTCTCCGTGTTTACAGACAGGGAGAAAATACTAAAACTTTGATAGTATTTTGAATATGTCATTTTTATTTCAATTGTAATTAACTTGGAAATTGTAATTTATTTGTATAATATAAATACTGATTAATGATTATCGGATTACTTTTTTATTTTTAAAGATTTTATAAATGTAAATGGTCTTATTGTGCACCACATCCTGATCTATGCAATCTCAATGCAAATATTAAGCCATGGTTACGACTGTTACGAGTATTTCACTTTACCAATAGAGGGCGTAAGAGCATTATTTATAGCTGGTGCTGCTGGACACATACAATCTTCCTCAGTTTTCATTCATTCTGCTGCACACACAATACTAAATAAAATGTAAATTAACATTTAATTTAATCTATACGTAGTCAGATAATTGCAATATATAATAAAATCGGTTAAGACTTTTTGCTGTTTTTAAAATAGGATTTAGAATAAATTATTGACCTGGTAATAATATAAAGATTATTATCTATATATATATTAACGTGTGTGTGTGTGTGTTATATATATATATATATATATATGTATATGTATATATATGTATATATGTTTGGGGTTTGGTCATGATTCCTTTTCTTGGAGTTTTTTTTAAATGTCTGATATAACAATTCAACAAAATTGTGAAAGAGGACAATAAGTGTATTGTTTTATGATAATAATTAGCATTTGTTGTAAATAAATGTTTTTACGAAAAATTAGTTTTTTTTGTTTGCTTTTTTTCTATATCCTTTGAAGGGAGTCAGTGCATGTTTTTACGTTTAGGAGACACTAAATTGAATAAGATGAAAGAAAATAACCATATTTGTACATATAACTATAAAATGCACAATAAAATAAAATAAAAACACATCAGATATAAGGCTGAAAATACATTGCATACAACCCTCTAATATCTAACATTTGCAAATAGCCTATATCTGTATTGCAGTGTGTGGGAAAACGAACTCAATCTAGGTTTTGAATGACAAAAATAAGTGCATTGTTTTTTATAACTGTCATATATATATATATATTAAATGTCAAAAACATAATTGCCGTGATTTTTTTTTAATGTTTAAAACGAAATTCAAAAACTTTTTCTAAAGGTCTCATGTTTAAGGGTTTGTGATGGTTTTTTACCATCTTAATGGTTTTAACTCTTTATTACTTTACAGCCCCTGAGTGATTTAAACACGTGGTGTGAATTCATGTCACTTTAGTAGACAAAAAGCAGAAAACTTTATCTCATATATAGTCTACAAGCGAGCGACTCAACGCAACCTACTAAAATACAAACTATCCATTAGCTACATTACATTGTAAACGGCGTTTATTTATAACGAAAGCATTCGCGTCCACAACATGCAGACAGTCGCATGAAACTGTTTAATCGCGAAACTTAATTTATAAGGGTATAATAGGAGAGTTCTAGTTTGACGCGCCGCGTCGCTCGCTTAAGAAAAGTCGCAAAAGAACCAAGGAATATGCAGCGGTGAATAACAATAGTTCAATTTCCATGAGAGTTATTCTTTAGTCCTGAGAGGAGGTGCAGTGCAGGTTTATGTTAATGACTGTGGTGTGTGTGTGTGTGTGTGTGTGTGTGTGTGTGTGTGTGTGCGGGGGAGAGAGACGCGCACGCACGGAGCCATTTTGTTCTCATTTAAAACTTAACGTGGATAATGTCACTTGGCTCCATGGATACCAGCCTGACAAACGGTGTTTTCTGTTGTTAAAAAGCTACAATGAAGGATAAAAGAAGGTCGACGTGCCGGCAGAAGGAGAGCTGACTTGTTTTTTTTTCTGCATGTTTTGTGGAGTTTTACACCATGGATTTAGTAATGCGCTGGTTATTATGGGTTCACCTTCTCCTCTGCGCTCCTCTCATGGGATGTTTTGACTTGCACCTCTCGGAGACTTTACATTCTGGAGCTGTTCTTGCCAATTTGTCACTTGGACCAGGTTGGACTTATAAAATAGACAGGACTTTAACTTCCAAGTACATTGGGAACTTTATTCAAGTGGATTGGAGAGATGGAGTAGTGCGTTTAAATGGAGAGGTGGACTGTGCGCGCGCCCATCAGAGCGCGCTGCCTCTTTATTTTAAAATGACATCATTAACTACTGAAGGACTAGTTAGCGCACATTTTAATGTATTTGTACACGGACGCAATTGCGTGTTCAAATATAAAAGGAAGAGAGTGAGTAAGCCTGATATTAACGTGGACTGCATTTATAACTTGGGACTAACTTCCTGCTTTTCTCCAGGTGATTTACTCCTTAGTTTTAAGGATTATTTACCTGTCTTCACAAGACACTCTGGCGTGTTTGCTTCTTCTTGCACCTCAGACCACCTGAATGTGTTTTTGCGTAACGGGACTTTACTTGTGAAGGACGCGTACTGTTTGGAGACGGACTTGAGACGCTTTAAAAACACTATTCGCTGTTCGTTTTACGATTCAAACGGTAAACCCTTCTCTTTGTGCCTTACATTACAATTTGCCCCAATCCAAACGTCATTATTAAATTCTATGCAAGACGTATCAAATCAATGGAAACGGAGAATAAAGCGAGCAGTGAATTCAGCGCCTCAGTTTCAGTTACTGAACTACCAGGTTTCAGTGCCCGAGAACGGGCCTGCGGGGACGCGCGTCATTACCATCAAAGCGACTCACAGCGAACCTGGAGACGCGGGAAAGATCGAGTATGGCATGGAAGCATTAATAAACCACGATTCTACGGACTTCTTTCGGATAGAGCCTCAAACCGGCGTCATCGAGACTGTCCAGCCCTTAGATAGAGAAGTTATAAACACACATGTTTTTAAAGTCACAGCTACTGATAATGGCACGCCGCGACGCGTAGCCACGTCACTCCTGACCATTACAGTAAGTGACACCAACGACCACGGACCCGTTTTTGAGCAGAATGAATATAGGGTTAGGATAAGAGAAAATCTGGAAGTTGGTTTTGAGGTGATTACGGTAAGGGCGACAGATGGAGATGCACCATCCAATGCAAACATGATATATAAGATTGTGAATGGCGAAGGTGTTAATTCCGGGTTTGAAATTGATTCCCGGAATGGACTGGTTAAGATTCGGTTGCGTCCAGACAGAGAAACCATGGCCCAGTATCAATTGATAGTAGAGGCCAATGACCAAGGAAAGGACCCTGGACCCCGCAGTGCTACTGCGACGGTGTACATCACAGTTGAAGATGAAAATGACAATTACCCTCAGTTTAGTGAGAAGAGATATGTAGTTCAGGTGCCGGAAAATGTGGCAATGAACACTAAAGTGGCCCAGGTTGAAGCCTCTGACCGAGACGAGGGCAATAACGGTAAGGTTCATTACAGTATAATCAGCGGCAACGTAAAAGGTCAGTTCTTCATTAACACCCCAACCGGAGCCATTGATGTCATCAACCCCCTGGACTACGAAACGATCAGAGAGTATACTTTGCGCATAAAGGCACAGGATGGAGGCAGGCCTCCTCTTATTAACGGCACTGGCATTGTTGTCATCCAAGTTGTGGATGTGAACGACAATGCTCCCAGGTTTGTAAGCACTCCTTTCCAAGCCACCGTTTTAGAGAACGTGCCCATTGGATATTCTGTGATTCACATTCAGGCCATTGATTCTGACTCCGGCGAAAACGCCCGTTTGGATTACCGCCTCACAGACACCACTCCAGGTTTCCCCTTCACCATCAATAACAGCACTGGATGGGTAACAGTCAGTATTGAGCTGGACAGGGAAACCACTGAGTATTACACCTTCGGAGTGGAAGCCAGAGACAATGGAGTCCCGGTGATGTCGTCCTCAGCAAGCGTTAGCATCACCATCCTAGATGTGAACGACAACATCCCTACTTTCACTGAGAAGGAGTACTCGCTGAAAATCAATGAAGATGCGGTTCCAGGGTCCAGTGTGTTAACTGTCACAGCTCTGGACCGTGATGTAAACAGTGTGGTCACCTATCAGATCTCCAGTGGTAACACGCGGAACCGGTTTGCCATCACTAGTCAAAGCGGAGGTGGACTCATCACGCTGGCGTCAGCGTTAGATTACAAAAAGGAACGGCAGTATGTTCTGACTGTCACCGCCTCTGACGGTACAACGCTTTGACAACGTACAGGTGTTCATCAACGTAACTGATGCTAACACTCACAGCCCCGTGTTCCAGAGCGCCAGCTACCATCCGACCTTCAGCGAGGACCAACCCATTGGATCAACTGTTGTGGTAATCAGTGCAACGGATGAGGACACAGGTGAGAATGCACGTATCACCTACATGATGGAGGACAACGTACCACAGTTTAAGATTGATCCGGACACAGGTGCCATCACCACACAGGTGGAGATCGACTATGAAGATCTACCTTCCTACACACTCACCATCATTGCCCGTGACAATGGAATCCCACAGAAGTCTGATTACACGAATGTGGAAATTATCGTTCTGGACGCCAATGACAACACTCCACAGTTTAGGAGGGACAAATACCAGGGTTCCGTGTTGGAAGATGCTCCTGTGATGACCAGCGTGCTCCAGATATCTGCTTCCGACAGGGACTCGGGGTCTAACGGACGTGTGAGCTACACCTTTCAAGGAGGCGACGATGGGGAAGGAGACTTCATGATTGAGCCGTACTCTGGAATAATCAGAATCCACCGGAAGCTGGACAGAGAGAACATTCCAGTCTATAGCTTGAAGGCCTTTGCTGTAGATAGAGGTGTTCCTCCTCTCAAAGCAGCAGTGGAGATCCAGATTTCTGTGTTGGACACCAATGACAATGCTCCTGTTTTTGAGAAGGATGAACTGTTCATCGACGTCAACGAAAACAGCCCTGTTGATTCAGTGGTTGCCCGGATCATAGCCAATGACCCCGACGAAGGCACCAATGCTCAGATTTTGTACCAAATTCTGTCAGGAAATAACCCTGAGGTCTTTGACTTAGATATGTTGACTGGAGACTTAAAAGTGCTTGTGGATTTGGACTACGAGACCACACGGGAGTATGTCATACAAGTCCAGGCCACGTCTGCACCTCTGGTCAGCAGTGCAATGGTCCACATCCGTGTGGTTGATGTCAATGACAACGATCCGGTCCTGCAGAATTTTGAGATTATCTTCAATAACTACGTCACCAACAAATCCAATAGCTTTCCGTCTGGGATTATAGGAAAGGTACCAGCTCACGACCCAGATGTGTCGGATAAACTCAAGTACAGCTTCACTGAAGGGAATGAGCTGAGTTTGCTGATTCTAAACTCGGATACTGGAGAGCTAAAACTCAGCAAAGATCTGGATAACAACAGACCTCTGGAGGCCACCATGAAAGTTTCTGTCACAGGTCAGTTAACTTCCCTTGCATTTACTGTTTTTGCCTGTAATGACTCTTTAAATTTGAGATTTTCCAGTGTAGAAAGGTAAGAAAAAACGAATTTGATACAGACAAACTATTATGTCACTTAAATATATTGGGTTGATGTTAATGATGGAGCTGCTGCTCCGATTATCTGCATGTTTTCAGTGTGCGTTTGCTGCAGGCTGAATTACAATCCTGTTCTTCTGCTTATGAGGTGTTTGTTAGAAATGTTGAAGAAGGCAAAAAACGTTTGTGTGAGAATGAGTTCTCTGTTCACATGGTTCACTGTTATATCGAGATCCCGGTTAGTGTTCTGTTATGAAATGTTTGAGATAAGCAACACATTATTTTTGTTGTATTAGGTGCCCTTTAAGTATGTGATGATGGCTTTGCCCTTTTGGAGAAGTGGAACTAAATATCATGAATTACTACTCACTGACAGATCACTGATATCTTTTCATTGTCTGGGATCATTTATTACAGTTTTGGTCAATGGCAATAATATAAAAAGACCAAATATAAACGGTTTAATCGACCTGGCCAATATATATTTGTAAACGACTGGTGCTGAGTGGATTTGAAATGATTATAATTGAACTGATTTAACCCTCTGATGCTATTTGGTCATTCTTGACCGAAACATTTTACGTTTTGTTTGTCAATTGGAAACACAACTTGTTTAGATTTATGGCTTTGATTTTCTTGCAATTTTAGAGTAAAACGTGATTTTGAAAATATATATTTCATATATTAAATATATATTTATATATAAAGTGTTCTAATATATAAAATTCTGTTACTTTTTTTAAGTTCTCTTTTTGAAACTTTTTTCACTTCAGCAAAAAATCTGCCTAGTGTCTTCTTTGAAAAGAGATCAAACTTAAGCATTCAAGAGTTACTAAAGTTTAAGTTGAAAATTTGATTTTCAGGTCTATGCTCAAAAAGTGATTAAATGGATTATAAATACAGCGTAAATATAATTTAGTATAAAAAAATCCCCTAAAAATACAAGATATTAAAAAAAAATATATATATATAGGCTACATTCATTTTATTGACAAAAATAAATAAATAAATAAATTCTGTACTTTTTGACCGTCACTCGAAAAGCATGGCTTGTTAGTGTGTTATTACACTGCTTTTATTATGATCATATCTGTGGCGGTGTTAGATTAGGCTATATACCATGCTCATACAACCAGCCTCTTCAAATGGCATCAGCTTCTCAAATCTCACACTCTTCCTTCTCTGTTCCTGTCCTCCTTTTCTATCTCTCTCTTCCTCCCACACTACTACCACACCGTGCTTTCCTGTTAATTTGCAACTTGCAATTCAAATACATCTCACAGAATACGGCTCTCTTGTCTGTGTTCTGTGGCTTTACGACCGTGTCTTTGTTGGTCTGATTGCCGGCCCTCATCTGAATCTGCATGCTCATGGTCATTGTTGGGGTCGCAATGAGCCGCATTCATGCCATGCTCTCTCATTCATGACAAAGACACATCGGTTTCCATCGCCATTGCAGTTCCCGCCCTCTCAAATTCCACACAGATCTCTTTCTCTCTTGTCTAATAAACTAATGCATTTTATTCCTTGGACATACCCGCATGTCAGATGTTAGGTAACCATTAACACTGGTTGTGTGACCTCTTCACCTCCAGCCCAGGGGAAAGGAAACGGCCCTAAAGGGATAACATGTGACAGAGCTCTTAGCTAGATTTTAACGGCTAGTCTGGTCTATGCCTGAATTTAGACAGTCAGGTGTCTCAATTTCAAATTTAACCATCCTCAGAAAGGTAACAAATGTTTTTCGATCATGCGATATTTGAGTCTTAGAAGAAGCCAGCTTAGACAGAACTAATTTAGTTCCTTCTGGTTTATCAGTTTAAATGTGTTTCTGTTTGGTATTGGTCAAACTTAAAGGGTTAGTGCACCCATTTACTCACCCTCATGTTGCTCCAATTGGGGGGAACTAAAGTTAAGTTTTAAAGTTTTATTTACACCACTAAGCCTAAATACTAAACATTGATTTTACTTTTAACTAATCAAACTTATCATTTTGTCCTGGCATACAATGAAACTGGGGCACATACATAAATAACCCAAGGAACACTAGGTATATCTAGGGACCAAAATATCATAGAGACATGGGGATGGGCTCTTTTGAAGAAAAAAAAAAAATATATATATATAGTTTTACCACATTTTAATATTTTCTTAATTTCTAAAGGTGTTAAGTCTTCCATACTTTAAATGTACCACACTCCACTCTTAAATACAAAGCGATAAAACACTTTTTTCATACTTTTAAAAAAGTTTTAAAAAATCTAAAATTAAAGAATTTTCTACCCGATCTAACCCTCAAAAAGTAACCTAAAGTAATATTTTGGACTAAAATAAAACCTGTTACTTTTACTGTTATCACACGACTCACATTTTTAAGTTTACCTCACAAATGGAACACTATTAACATGACACTGTTATCTTTCACTCCTGAACAGGTGTTTTCCTTATCGACTTTTTAATTATTTATCCAAGTACTTGGGAACACACACAAGTCCCAGATATGCCCCTGATAAAAGCAAGTTAACATTCTAGTCAAAACAAGAGCCATTCTAGCCTAAAACAACACCGGTTTGCACAGCAAACATGACGGAGTGAGGGCTGCGTGTTTGAAAAGTAACCTAATCTCTCTTATCTGTGTCTGTTAACATTCAACAAGGCTTTTCCCGATTTTAGGGGTGTCCTCTGCTAAATGATGCCGTTTTTTTTTTAGCCCTGCACCTTTGTGCTTTGTTTCCCTGGATCAATACGGGTGATAAGCCATCTGTCGCAGCCTCAAGATAGATGGAGCCAGTCGTCATTTGTATTGGGGAAACTGAATTTCCCCATTTTTTTGATGTCTCTATCTTTCGATTAAGATCCCTGTCACATCCAAAGATAGGAGGGGAGGTGATTTATCACTTCTAGCCAGTTTCTTCCTCATTTCCCCCTGAAGTCAGCGAGCCGATCCTGCCGATACACGCAGACTCCTTCAATGGGGTGAGCTTCTGCCCGTGGGCCACTGCGTTTGCGTCTCATGTAGTTGACGGTATAGCCCACTCAGCCCTGCAGGACTCGCATATTCTGCATTGCATTGCCAAACTCTCTGAACTTGTAGGCCTATTTCAGTTTGGACTTGAAGACTTGGCTTCATATCCTACAAGACGATTTCTTGTAATTGGGATGGTTGAGTTTTGTGGATAGGCCCACATGGATCTTGCACACTTTTTACATTTTCTGCACTAAAAAAACAATGGAGTAGGATTTTTACTCAGAAATTGTTAGTAGATTTGTTTTTGTTAAGTTTACAAAAAAATAGAAAGAAATGGCAAGAGACACATTGAATTAAACATGAAATTGTGAATAGAAATACTAAAATAGTACTTTCTAGTTAAACGTTCTCCAAATATTCTGTTTTAGGGTGCGTTTACACGAAAAAAGGAAACGTTTTTCTTTGCGTTTTTCGTGTACAGACGACAGCGACGTCAAAACGATCCTAGTTCACACGTATACGCGAAAACGACTAAAAACGCTGCATGTGTCATGCCAGGCCAGTAGTTGGCGATGTCACTTTGTAATTAACACTACACGCTTATAGACTGAACACGTAATAGGCTTTATGCCGAGCGTCACGTGACCAAGCCGGAAAACAGAGCGCATCGCTTCCGATTCAGGTCTTTTGTATGTGCTTCATGAAAATTTTTGCGGTTTTACTCAAGATAACCTAAAAAGAGCAAGCAAAAATGAGCATAACCAATGTCCCTCGCATGTGCAGATTGATATTTAAAAGTTTTTTCATTTTTCTTCTTCACACTAACTTTTAGATATTTAAATAGCATAAAACACCAATAACAAAGTGAACTTAGTAGGTTAGCTGATTACCTTAAAAATCCATAGATATCGTAGTTAGTTCTTACGCCCGTTAACACTTTCTCTGACAAGCGGATGTAATGACACATGGTTTCCGGTTTGGTCACGTGACGCTCGGCATAACGCCTATACGCATGCACATGACGTTCCCGTGTTCACAAATTCCCAATGACGATATAATTTTCAAAAAACTTGCATTTTGAAACCTGTTTTCAGGCCCCCAAAACACCATTGTTATGTAAATGAATGGCCAAAATGCATTCAAATTTTTCAGTTTTTAGTTGAAAACAATGTTGTGTAAACACTCCATTAGTTACTTCGAAACTATATTTTTTAGAGTGTGTGGACGAAAATCTGTGAAAATCTGCAAAACCGATATAAACACAGTAAAATAGACTTTTGACACTTTTATAAACTATTATACTAAATGATAAATAAAGTGATTTTTGGCTTATTTATTTATTTATTGCTGTTTCAGCATCTTTTAACCCTCATAAGGTCTTCGTTTCCTGTTTACACTTCTGGTCTTTGGGGTCTATATGACCCCAACAATAATAGAGTAATTGTACAAAAAAATATACATTTTTAATCATACAAATAATATATCATTTTTTTTGTTTACTTCTCATCTATTCATTAATGCTGTGTTTTGGGAGATATTAAGTACTTTTATACCCATTTACCACACAATTCCTCAACTACACCATTAGCTTCATATGAAATATTACATTTTTATGAAAAAATCACTTAAATGACGATTTAAATTTAATTTAATTTGTTTCTGGATATTGATCTAGGTGTTAGGTGTAGAAATTTGGCATCTGCTGGTTAGAGATAAACCTAAAATTATTACAGTTTAAGAAAGAAATAGTTTTGACCAGCAGAGGCAATAGAGAGCCATTCATTTTACTGGATGTGGCCAACTGCTTGTTTCACAACGTTTGTGATACATTTTGTGAATTTATATATATATAAACATTAGAAAAGACATTTAAAATAAATATTCTTTCAAATAGTAGATTTTTTTTTAGTTTTTGATGCATTTTGAGATGCCTATTTTTACAAAATGCCACAGAAATTTGACAGAAAAATGCCACATAAGACACACCTAAAGGACAAGACTTGGAGTTAGATTGTAGTTAATAAATAATAATAATTAACTTGAGAATGCAAAAGAAATTAAATAAATATGTAAATAAAACCAACAGCAATATGCAAAAATTAACAGGAGTGAAGAGAGAACATCGAATAACAATAAAAAAATGTACAATCACATTCTGAACACTGAACATAAAAGCAATAACAAGCTACAAAAAAACTATATGTAAAACACATGGTAAAACAATCAGTCCACACACATCTGGCACAAGAACACTGTGTGAGTAGCACAAATGGCTCTTTTGCAGTTTTTCCAGCAAATAGTCCAGTGTCTCGAGGAGAGTGTACCTCTGTGCCACACTGCCAGCACAGAATGAACTGTGTGCAGGACACCAAAGACCCTCGTTTATAGCTTTTGCTTGGGAACAATTTCTTTGTTTTCAAAACACAGTTCCAGCTCTTACATATCAACGTAAACTTTCTAAAGTTGAAAAGGTCAGTTGTATTTGATCTCTGTCTCATCTCTCTCTTGCTCTCTCTGCGTGTGAGTGTGCATTAGGTCTCACTCATACGTGTTCTGCATGTGTGTGTGGCTGATTCATTAGCCAAATTTGATACAAATTGGTGTGTGTGTGTGTGTGTGTGTGTGTGTGTGTGTGTGTGTGTGTGTGTGTGTGTGTGTGTGTGTGTGTGTGTGTGTGTGTGTGTGTGTGTGTGTGTGTGTGTGTGTGTGTGTGTGTGAGAGAGTCAGAGAGAGATAGAGAGAGAGAGAGAGAGAGAGAGAGAGCGTGTCTGTCTGTCTGTCTCTCTCTGTGTGTGTGTGTGTGTGTGTGTGTGTGTGTGTGTGTGTGTGTGTGTGTGTGTGTGTGTGTGTGTGTGTGAGAGAGAGAGAGAGAATGCATATGTGTGTGTGTGTGTGTGTGTGAGAGAGAGAGAGAATGCATATGTGCGTGTGTGTGTGTGTGTGTGTGTGTGTGTGTGTGTGTGTGTGTGTGTGTGTGTGTGTGCGTGTGTGCGTGTGCGTGTGTTCGTGTGTCCGTGTGCAATGTGCAATGTGCATGCATTAGATCTCACCTTTTTATATCTTTGTTCTGCATTTGTGCCAAATTCTATAAAAATGCTCTCTGTGGCAGTCATACATGTGTGTGTTTTTGTGTGTGTGTGTTTGTGTGTGTGTGAGTGAGCATGTCTTTTCTACATCTCATTTATCCTCTAGTACTAGGCCTTCATTTCTGTGTGAAAATTTTCAGATTTAGGCTGGATTTAATGACTCTTTTTGACACATGAAGAAATGTCTTTCTTTTTTTTTCGCATTTCCCATTCATTTCAATGTGGGGTCATATTGACCCCGAAGACCAGATTTGTAAACTTTTTTTTTACATACCTATAGAACAACCGAATCAAGCCCAGTTTTTTTGTGTGTGTATATATAGATAATGTAGGAAAAGTCACAAAGTTTTATTCCACTGAGATGAAGGGAACCATTTTTTTTTATTAAGGAAAAGTCGATTGGGGTCATATAGACCCCAAGGACCGATTGAGGGTTAAATGTGTGTGTATATATATATATATATACACACACATTTAAAATGTTTAACATTAGTTTAAATGTAAATTAACAAACATTATTACGATTTTTACTAGTAGCTAGTGTGTATGATCTTATCTTGGCTATGAGGTCGAGGCTAATTGCAACAAGTTATGAATATAATGTAATCTTTTCAAATGCGTATTGAACATAATTTAATCAAAATATGTAATCGAAGACTTCTTATTTTATTAATTGATCAATATATTTGAGTAAAACAGATTTAAATTATTTCATATAATTATACAGTAGATTCCACATAGACTTTTGGGTCACACTTTATTTTAAGGTGTCATTGTTACAGTGTAATTATATATTTAAGTACTGAGTAATAATAGTTAACTACATGTACTTACTATAGGGTTAGGGTAGGATTAGGGTTTGGTTGAGGGTTAGTTGCATGTAATTATGCATAATTTACTGTTAATACTACGGTAAGTACATGTAACATATGTAACAAGGACACCATAAAATAAAGTGTTACCGACTTTTGTCTTAATAATAAAAATATTCTGGTCAACTAAACTGCACTGAATTAGTACCATATAAAGATGAAACTATTCAATGCAATATTGGGTAATGCTTCCTTTTACAGTCCAGTTACCCATGTACATTCTCAGTACAATTACAATTACCCAGTAATTACAATTACTGGGTAATAACTAGGTACTAACCCTGAACCTACCCCTAAACCTACCCCTAACCCATGTTCCTACCTTATATTAGCCAGTACTTTCTAGGTAAGTACACTGTAAAATCTACTATAAAAGTACTATAAAATCAATTATATTATTATTACCTACTTTGATGTGTGCTCTTATTTGAGATATAGTTGAAAAGTATCATAATGTTATACCTCTTCCCCCTGATGGAGGCAACTGTAACATTCTGACTTTTTAAATTGATCAAATTCAATGTATTGATCAAGTCTTTCACAACGAAAGCACGTGAAGCATTGCGTGTGTTGAACTCTGTGAATGATGGAAATCGGCGGGGCTTTCCTATGGAATTTGGCAGCTGTCGATTCCCTTCAGGCCTACCTGTGAGTAAATGGGGGTAATGAGTTGAGTAATCTGTTTTGAAATGACTGTATTGAATATGTAGGCTAAATGTACAACTAATTCATAGCTCTGATTGGCTAATTAAAGTGGCCATGAAAAACGTCGACCACTTTACTAAGGTTAACGTGAATTGGCTTGAGTTGTAGAAGCTGTTCCTGTGTGAGCAGACGGGGTCAGAGTAGTGCTGGCCAGCTGTGTCCTCAGATCTGCTTTCTGACATGCACACAACAGCTGTAAGAGAGACAGACAGAGACTTTAATCACTGTAAAACTGCACTGCCTGTCCCCTGTCATCTACATGTCATTACCAGAGGAGATCTCCACTCCAGGTGTGACTGTCCTTCTGCCTCATCCACACACGAGGTCACAGACATGCTGTGTCACTCTGTCAGACATACTGTTTAAAGGGACGAATCCCACTCATCATTCATTAACGAAGCTGAAATAGTAGTAGAACGTGTTATGAAATAACGTTTAGGTATTTAAGAATTATTTTTATAGTGTTGTGTGAAGAAGGTGTGAAGCGATGCTTCCACATGCAAATCGCACTGCTATAATGCTAAGCTGTTTGTTTTGCTATTCGTTTTTTTACTGTGTTGCTATTATTAGCTTATTTTTTTCTTCATTTATCTTAAAGGATTAGTTCACTTTTAAAAAAACTTTTGCTGATAATTTACTCACCCCCATGTCATCCAAGATGTCCACGTCTTTCTTTCTTCAGTCGAAAAGAAATTAAGGTTTTTGATGAAAACATTCCAGGATTTTCTCCATATAATGGACTTCATTGGGAACCAAACGGTTCAAGGTCCAAAAGACAGTTTTAGTGCAGCTTCAAAGGGCTTTAAAACGACACCAGACGATGAATAAGGGTCTTATCTAGCGAAACCATCGCTCATTAAAAAAAATAATAACAAAGTTTAAGTTGTTTAAGCACAAATGCTCGCCTTGCTCTGTTCTGTGATGAGCGTTCGTGACTCTCCTGTTCGAACTCGTTCATCAAAATTAACAAATCTTTTTTCGAGTCATGACTCGAAGGGTCCTAGATAAGACCCTTATTCATCGTCTGGAGTCGTTTAAAGCCCTTTGAAGCTGCACTGAAACTCTCATTTGGACCTTGAACCGTTTGGCTCCCAATGAAGTCCATTATATGGAGAAAATCCTGGAATGTTTCATCAAAAACCTTAATTTCTTTTCGACTGAAGAAAGAAAGACATGGACATCTTGGCTACTCCTTTAATTTAGATTGTTTTTTTTTTTTAGTTTTCACCTTGTTTTTGGTTTTCTTTTTGTTTAAAGTTTTCTTTGTTCTTATTTTTAGATTTCATATTTTAGGGCTACCAATGTTGTGCTAACTGGTATCATTTAAAAATGTTTAAAGTGTTAAATTTATCATGTTATCAGGTTTCAAGTTTTCTAATGTACCGAAAAGTAATTATTATATTTGCTGACATTTTGGTTGCATTTTGATTCGTTGAAGAAATTTTGGAAATGTTTAGTTTAGATTTTCCCAGTGATGTTAGTTAGTAAAAAACATTAAAAAAAGAATGCTTTCATTTAGATATTGATAACACTGGTTCACCCCAGCATCTTTGATGTTCCATCCCGATCTCATGGGAAAAAACGACTATTTTACGTTTTGGCGAATTGATATAAATATGTATGATTTGAGTCGTACAAAAACGTATACATTTTTGAGAATATCTAAATAAGGTCCATTCCTAAACCTAACCCTCAGTAGGGTCCAAGCAGATAGTATAAAAATATGAGACTGCACTGTACAAATATGCCACCAATAGTTATAACTGCCACGATACGATAGTGTGTTTTGTATATTATTTTCTCTAGATGCGAACACTCTGTTCCATTGCTGAAGTTGGGTAGACATAACAAAACGACTCAAGGTCTGTGTAGTTTAAACAAACTGAGTTTTATTGAAACTTTTCACTTTGCTTGCAATCCTACATCCGTCCCCGTCGTGTCTGTTGAAACTGTTATTAGATTACTGAGGCACACCATGTTCTCTTACCCATCTTTTTTTTCTTCTTGAACATTGCCCTTTATTAACAAACAGGCAAATGTATATCTGATACTAGCAATTTTGGTTCTTTCGAATTTGTTCATGTTTCTAAAGGCCTTCAACCTTAGTTTCAAGAGAGATGAAGATCAGAAATCCTTCTCCTCCTCACATTCCTGCTCTCTGATAGCGGAATACAGCCGAGACCGGGAAACCTGAACATTAATTAAACTAAAATAACAGTGCGAGCTGTCTGCATCTCTGTTAAATGAGCAGGAAAGGAATTTGATTCATGTTTAATCTTGCAAACTCATTTGAAGGTGGAGAGAGAAGACAGAGACAGCGATGAGGTCTCGAACCGGTGCCAAGGCAAACAATAACCGCTCCAGGTTTGGGTCATTCCAGGGTAGTTTACATGAAAACATGGCTCAGCATTGTTTTGCCTTTGTACGCTAATTATATGGTTTTGTTCAAGCTGTAATGTTTTCAGGCTTCGTTTGCCCTTGACTACTTGGAATTTTTGTGATAATGAATATCGGCCTTTCACTTGAAATTGACATTTTGCTAATTGTAAAGGAATTTTCTGGTTTAAATTCTTCTGCTCTGCAACAGAAAACAATCGCAACTCGCTCTGATTGTCAAAAGAGACAAAAGTCTGTTTACAGTAGCTTACAATGGAAGTTTACAAAGTCATTCCAATGAGCTTAAATCGGAAATATGTTGCCCATATTTTTGTCGAAGAGCTTAAATCGTTTTTTCTATAAAGTTGTCTAAATCATCCTTCTGGATATGTTCTTTCTTTTGGGTGGAGTTTGCTCAATGTAAACAGTCATTTGTGGGTGGTTGTGTCCCTTTTGATATCCTACACATACTCTGCATGCAAATCATACCTGGCTTTTACCGGTTTCACATGGACATGACAGTATTGACGTGAAAGATTAAATATAAACTTACCACAGGCAAGGTTAATAAGTTTCACATTACTTTTTACAATACATATCGTTTGGAAGCAGCTTTACAGAAAACACACGTTTCGACGTTGAAATTTAAAGTCCCCCTGTGGTGAAAATCAAGGTTTTAATGTTGTTTATATGTCTATGTGGTGTTTTTAATATGCTTTAAGACAAACCATGTGCAAATTTGAGTGTTTATCTCACAATTCTGACTTTATTTCTTAGAATTGCGTGATATAAGTCGCAATTGCGTGTTATGAAGTCAGAATGTGAGATATAAACTCACAATTGCGAGAAAACTCAAATTCTGTCTTTTTTTCTCAGAATTGCATGTTTATATCTCACAATTCTGACTTTATATCTTGTAATGCTGAGATAAAAAGTCGCAATTATCTTTTAAAATGTTTTATTCTGTGGCGGAAACAAGCTTCCATAGATTTCCATTGTATACTTCAGTAATTGTCATTACAATTTTCAACAAATTGATGAGAAATTACTGTCTGTTTGTCATGTATATAATGTTTAACTTGTCTTGAACCCCAAACGTTCCTTTAATGGAGTGGATTTTCCTGTAAAACTCATGGAGCTACGCCTCACATATAGCTTTACCGGTGCAGTGTAGGCAAATTGGAACATAAATCACAGGCCTTTTTTCTTTCTTTCAAGAAACGCCTTTTAGGTGCTTGTCTGAAAATGGCATCTCCCTTAGGCAATACTACTGAGATCTTAACCATTAACTCCACCTGTGGTCTCCAGAAATGTCACAGATGTTTGATGACGTTCTACAGCCCCCTTCGCATCGAATGTCTTCTGTGAAGATGAATTCTGCCCATTCCCAAAACGATTAATCTTCACGCAGTCTTAAAAGCAACTTCCTCAAACTCAACAGAAATCCGAAGCGCTCTTGAAGTGACAAGGAAACCCTACAACGCATAGAATGGCTGAATGGCAGCATTCAATGAAGAATAATATATCAACTTTTCGCCTCTTTGTAGATTTTCTAAGCCTCTTTAAGAACGCTGCGAACTCTCGCCCAGGATTAAATGGCTGTTTGTTCAGACGGATTGCTGGTTGGGAAGTCCGGACAGGTTGGGTAGTCATCAAGGTGCGTTTTTTAACCGACTAGGCCTGACCTGTGAGCTCAGGTGAAGTGGAGGTCCCATTCTCAGGGGTTGGATTTAGACCGACGGATCAGACGCAATCCAGATCCGTGATTCCCCGGGCTGGGAAGTCGGAAGGGGAACCTGTTCGCGTGTAACACGACACACTTTCCGCTCTGTCCTGACCCTATTCTGCCGCACATAAAAGATGTCTTTGTCCTTAACACTAAGGAGCTAGAAAAGCATCTATTTCAGCCATCGGCCAAAAAGTGTGACATTACATGTGTCCAACGGTGACCGACTCTACGTTTTTTAGAAATATACTCCAAAGGCCTTCCATGCACAGCATTTAGGGATTATAAGGGAAATTAAAGTTCTTTTTGCTTTCAAAGACTTTCCTGTTTTCACTCAGCATGCATGAACTAGCACACGCTTTTCTACAATGGCTAGCCTGTAATTCAATAGCATTGTTAATACCAGTGTACGACAATGCCACTATATAATGGAAGCATGTATTTGATAGCAAACTTTGCTGTTTGAGCGACGTACTCTTGCTGTTGGGATTTTTTGGACGTTTTATGGGGAGAGGCTTGGGAAATGTGATACTTGGGCGGCCATCCAATACATTTTAAGCTGTGCATTTTGGGTAATATAATATTACATCACTCTGATTCATGAAACACAAGCAAAAATCATTGATTTCAATGCGATATTTTATGTAAGAAAGGTTTTACGAACAATTTAGCTGCACAAATTCGTTCTGCCCGTGTTTCATGAATGAGAACCAATCAGGGTCCAAAATAATAAATCAGGGTCCTAATAATTTAAAAAATAATCTTTTAGATTAAAATTTGGATGTTGATCAAATGTTATTGGATATTAAATTTATGCAAGACATTTTAGTTTTTATTAGTGCTGGGCAACGATTAATCACATCCAAATTTGTGTTTACGTAATATATGTGTGTGTACTGTGTATAATTATTTTGTATATATAAATACACACACATGCATTTTTTTTTTTACTTGCTTACAGTGTTGAAATATATCTGGTTTGGTAAAATCTGACCAACTATGTTTGGCTTGCAGGATAAAAATTTTATTTAATTTAATTTTGGACACTACCAAATTTAAATTTAACCAATACGTTGTACTGAGTTGTTGTTGTTGTTTTCTGGAAATGTATACCAAGTTGTAAAAAACATTGAATGGACAGTACGCCTGTCTTTCACAGCCTTGTTTTCGTCCATGTCAAAATAAATGTCGTCTACCATTGCACAAGTCTTTAAGGCAATATCTGAGCAAGTCGACATGGAAATACTTGAAAATGTCATTTTGGCCACTAACGAGTAAAAGTTGTAGTTTAACCAAAATCATGAGAGGCCTGCAGGGTGATTTGCTTTTTGAGATGCACTTTGTACTTTTTTGAACCTTCAGGCTAAGCTTAGAAATCCTAGATGTATTGAATTTGTCTTGTCGTTGAGAGGTGTCAAGCCACCATTTTAGAAACGCCGTCACCTCTTACGGGGGGGTTGGTTTCACCTCCCCCTGATTATACAGCCAATA
This sequence comes from Chrosomus eos, assembly GCA_036326025.1. Classification (NCBI taxonomy): domain Eukaryota; kingdom Metazoa; phylum Chordata; class Actinopteri; order Cypriniformes; family Leuciscidae; genus Chrosomus; species Chrosomus eos. Next base: position 22,323,101 of record CM070822.1, read on the forward strand.
TAACCATTTCGTTCACGACCTTTCGCACCTCACAACGACGCTTGAAAACAAAAGCTCTTCTCTGCTTGAATGTTCACTCTTAAACATGAAGTCGCCCTCTCAAATTACATTTACATTAAAGCAGGTTCTGTTTCATGATGGAGGCAGATATTCTCACACAATGCTATTCTCTGTTCCGTTCGTAATCCGTGTTATTTGGAAAAATGATCTGTGCCCCACTGTAACCTTGGCCAGGCCTGGTATTTTATTTATCTCTCTTCCCTAATGATAAGCTGGTTTAGTAAACTTGAAGGGCAGGGGTCACTGCAGGAGACGTGAACGATGCTAGTTTTTATTGTTTTCATTATATTGAAAGGTATTAAATTAAGGGAGTAAATTGATTAAGAAAAAAATAGCTCATCTATTTGTAAATTTAACTATTCCATTTTTAGTTATTCATTTAAAAAATGTAACTCTGATTTATAACTCATTTAACTTATAATATGAAAACAGGTGGGCTTGTATGTTAGGCTCATTTCTTGTAGTCAGATGGATGTGTTATAACAGGAAGTCCTGCATACTAAAGATCTTTGATCCTTACTTGTCTCCTAGTGTTTTAGTGTTTATATATGTGATTTATGCTCGTGATCTGCTCTAGGGTTTTGGGGTAAAACAGATCATGGGTAATAACCTCTGCTTTGCTCAATGACATTTACTTAAAAAGGTCACGGAGGTCACATCTGGCCTGACCCGTTCAGTTTAATGACTATAGTGCCAGTGTAGAGTCTTATCAATACTGACACTCAAGTGCTTAAGAGAGGTCATCTGGGTTTTCAGAACACACACGCACACACGCACACACACACACACACACACACACACACACACACACACACACACAACAACACAGAGAGAGAGAGAGAGGAGAGAGAGAGAGAGAGAGGAGAGAGAGAGAGAGAGAGAGAGAGAGAGACAGACTAGAGAGTCTATTAGAGAGACTATTTACAAAAAAGTGCAGAATTAATATTTGATGAAAAGAAAAAAGTTTTGCTTAGACCCTAAAAATAATATCTATTTGGGTTATTCTTAAAAAAAAAAAAAAAAAAAAAAAACACAATCATTTATTTTCATGGCCTTTTATACATTAAATGAATCTCATGTTGATTCAGTGGTCAGAATAATTATGCATTAAACTTATATGAAACAAATAGAATTACAATAAAAGTGTTCATTTAAAATTAATTCAATTAAAAACAAGATAAAATCTCAAAAAACAAATAAAACTGAATATAGTTATGTTAATCATAATGTGGTTAAAAATATTTTATGTTAAGAATATGTTCAGGTCATATTTATACCTAGAATTTCAAAATAAAATATTAAAAAAAGAATATAAAGATGTATAAATATAAAGCGGCACAAAGAAAACAAACCCTATTTTTTAAACATTAAGAATGTCATATTCATCACAATTAACCAAATGTAACCCTTAATTATCAATACTGTGATGTTAAAATATCATTGTCATGCAGAAGTATTTACATAATGGTGGTATTTGTTCTACTGAATAAAATGTAGGCAAAATGATTTTCATTACTGGATTGGAGTAATGAGAATGTGTTTTTTTTTCACATTAAGTAATGACAATTTGGGACGTGATCGTTTTTTAAAATGTATATATTGATTAATTTTTATTAACTGTTCGGTTAAACTATTTTTACTATTGCTGACCTCTTTATTTACAATTCTGTGTTCATGTTACGGAAGTGTCCTTCAATGCAAATAACCTTCTTAAAAGGAGAGGGGGGAGGTACAGTGTTTTCCATGTCAAAAGGCTCCTCTTGCATGAATGCGGGTCGTCGGAGCTGGTGTAGGGGTCCGACCCATTATCCACACCATTCCTAGGTGTTGCGGACTCGTCAGGGTGTCTCAGTTCACAAAGCTCTTAATGGACTGACAAGACAATGCATGCAACCTGGAAAGGTTTTTATAGTCTTGGTACATTTCAATTGGCCATGAACTTAGGGGTGTGGGAAGTTTTGTTGACTGTCTAGAGGTTCTCCTTTAGTATGTTAAAAGGAATCACCTCCGTGTTAATCGTTTGTTGTTGAACGTTAGGTGTAATGTGTGCTGTGCAGTTTAGGCTCTAGACTGAGGTCTTATGTGCCTGTGAAAGTCAACAGGAAATTAAATACACTTTTATTTGTGATCAAAACAGTTCGGTTGTCATAATTTTTCATCAAAATGTAATACATTTCTCCATCTTAAACAACTTTTCTTTCCTGCTGATGTAATCAGGGCTGTGTGGGCGGGGAAACATAATATTAACCAATAATATTGTAGTCTCACACACATGATCCAATCAAATCCCAGTGAGTAAAATGAACTCCTTAAGCAAGTTTAATGCATTGCAAATTACATTTAAATGAGAAGATTGCATTATTTTCAGTTTAACAGACCCTTAGTCATCTTTGTGATGTTAGGAATAAGTTTTCTATACAGCGTCAGATTCGTTTTCTAAACATGTTTCCTACATAAGTTCTCTATTGTTTCATTTATCTGTCAACTACTGTATATATCTCTCAGATTTTTCTGCAAAAGTTCTATAAAGAAATAAGAAGTCCATTGTTGAGACACAAGAATAGAGTAGAGGTACACAAGTTATGTGGATAGCAGCTCGAATAATTTGGTTTTCGAAGAATTTTGACGGAAAACGTTCATGTTAAAATGCAGATTTGTACTCATCTTGGCACATCTGAACACAGTTTAAGACATTCCTGAGTCAGTCACAGTTTGAGACATTATTGACATCTATTTTGAGAGACTGTTGGAGCCACGTGTGAGATTACTCAGCTCTTTTTCTCAAGAGAAACACCTGAGAAGCAGGAGACTTTTTTGACAATTTAATCGAATTGATGCGTAGAAGAAAGAATTGAGATATTAAAGAGTTTTCATTTTTTTTTTGTCTTATGAGACAGTCTCCCATATATCACTGTGGTTTGCACATTGTTTTAAACCCACAGTGTCCCAACATGGAGGAAACTCTGTTTGCACAGAGGGTGTGCTGTTTAACTTGGGCTAATTTTCCTACAATGCACCAGTGGACTTCGATTTTACTCTTTCTTCACGTGTTAATATTCATGTTATGTTGTTGCGGTTTTATCAGATCTTTTTGGGTCTGATTCGGATGTGCAGATGGGTAATTGGCCCATTGCCAAGTCATTAATATTTTACATGAACATTTATTTGAACGTATATTGTAACTGGTCAACATTATTTTTTCACTCATTTATTTTAAATGGTCCTGCGATAAATTTAGTTTTATAGAAAATATCTATTTTCTCGCAATTAATATGAGGTCATATAATTGAATATAAAAAAAGTTATATAAGCCTACTATATACAAATACCAAAAAATACCAAAAAAAAAAAATATATATATATATAAACGAAATGGTGGTCCCACTTTATATTAAGTCGCTTTAAGTATTATGTACTTACATTGAAAAATATGTACAATGTACTTTGATGTGTTGATGTTGTATTATAAAACCCTTTTGCTGCTATTGAGATGTGATAATGGTAAGGTTAGGGTCAGGTGTGTGTTGTATGGGTCGGTTTAAGGGTGGGTTATGGTGTAAGGGAAGGGTCAACAGTGTAATTACCAATGTAATTACTTACATACATTAATTACATGCTGGTATTTTTTAAATATAAGTACAATGTAAAAACATGAATGCACACAATAAGTCCATTGATTGTATACATTTTTTTTTTCATTTAAGTACATAGTACTTAAATCCACTTAATATAAAGTGGGACCAGAAAACAGTAAGTAAAAAAATAACTGAGATATTTCATCAAGGCACAAGGTTTTATTAATGTGCACACTGCAAGTATGCATTATTATTACCATGATACCGCATATCACATGCCAATCTCTCTCTCTCCCTGTCTTTGTTGTTCTTCCCTAAACTAAATGTAGCATGTGTCAGCATCCTGTTATCCTCCTTACAACCAACCCCCCCCCCCCACACACACACACACTGACGCTCAGGACAGTGTCATGGTGACTGTTGTGCTCTCTTAGTCATTTGGCTCAGTTGCTCTGGCAATCACACTGAAGTGAAATGTTGCCATGCGGTTCTCAAAAAAAAAAAAAAAAACTTTTCATTGTGAGAAAATCTTACTTTGACTCATCAGGATTATGTAGGAATGGGAATATTCGTTGCCTGTTCACTGATTTAGATTGTTGACCACAAAACCTTATACCATCAAGAAATATCAGTCTGTGCAATAAAGAAAACCAATCAAAAAAGGACTTTTTGCCACACCGATATTTTATTTTTGCATCACAAATTTATATAGTCCCTGTCTTAGTCTCTCAGCTGTTTTTTTTTTTTTGCAAGGACAGAGTAGTTATATTAAGTGTAAAATGTATTCCCATTTTATCTACTCAACATCATTTACACGAGTCTTAAGTATATTTTTACATTTAGTGAACTCTGTCATGCAGTAAAGCTGAAGTACAACGAATAAATGTGAGCTATACTCATGGTTAAATCCGGTCATTCCTGTTGTATGGGATAAAAATAGGATGAGGGTGAGTTGTGAATGAGATATTAGATCCCTAAGGAGGAGAGGGCAGCAGGGCAGGAGTTAACCTGCTCATTCAGTCGAGGTTAACACCGGCGATCTGTGACAATGCGGTCACTAAAATGCCAAACTCACACGACCCGAACCTGTAATACACTCATTCTGAACAGTCCTGTGTTTCAAAACCTGAAAACAATGCATTTTTGTGCACGGAATGTCCAAATGTAGATTTTATTTTAGTATCATTGGTACAATTTGAACAATTAAATGGCTAAAGATGCTGGGTTTACTCGGTTCTGAATACTGAGAGAATTGTTGTTCAAAACATTGGTTACACTTTGTTTTAAGGTGTCATTGTTACAGTGTAGTTATATTTTTATGTACTGAGTAATAATAATTCACAACATGTACTTACTATAAGGTTAGGGTAGGATTTGGCTGAGGGTTAGTTGCATGTAATTATGCATAATTTACTGTTATTACTATGGTAAGTACATGTAACATATGTAACAAGGACCCTGTAAAATAAAGTGTTACCAAAATTTGTGTGACACACAAAAGGCCAATGCTTCGCAACTTTCTATTTCTCGTCACGGAGACAATAAAGACATTAGAACCCCTCTCTGTACAAAAAAAGCATTGACGACGTGAATGTTCATGTCGGTCTGTACAGATGTATTATCAGCCGTTCATTTTTAATTAATATGATTATTACACCGTCTTTGTGCTGCACATTCGTCTTGGTGTGACCAGAACGAAGACGAAATGTGTCAGTGGGCTCAATCTCAGAATCACCACAAGTGGTGCTATAGTGCATTAACATAAAATTAACATCATCTCATTGTCAGTTTTTTCTTAGAGGTCAACTATTTTTTAAAGAGAATCTTACTGAGAAAGTTAGCTAAAGCTGTTTATAACTACCGAGCTAGATAATGAGCTATTATAGCTATTATAAACTAAGCTACAGATATTTGAAGTTATCTCTATCGCCCCCTTGAGTATTGAAGTTTGTTGCCACTACAGTATCTCTAAAACACACATAAGTGTTCTTTGGTATTGATGTACGTGTAGTGCATTTCCGACTTAGTAGCTTACAGATAGTTAAGTTTTGTCTTCAAAGTCACCAACCCATGTACCTCCTCATGATTCTTAGTGCCAAGTGTATCGGTTGCAATGTCATAAGATCTCTCTCTCTTTCTCTCATTCTCTCATTCTCGCTCTTGCCACAGCGGTGTTTGGTTACGGACATTGTTAAGCCTGGTTACTGATAAACAGGGTGCTTAGTTACCAGCCCCCGGATGGTTGGCTCTTTTCAAAAGGAGAAAAAAGCGTTGCCGGGGGAAAGCAGGAACTTGTGTACATTTGAAAAAAACAGGCGAATAGGAGGCAATGTGGAGACATTTCCATAGCTGTTACGAGCACACAAGTCAGTATTGGCCCTCTGTTACTCGGTTGCCCTCGGCCTGTTGGGAAAAACCACCGCCCATAAACCATTTAATGATGTCCACTGCTGAATGCTTTATTATAGAAGCAGGGGTAATGCTGCCATGAGAGACATTCAGTGTTGGTGAGGAATACCTTGCAGAATCTTGTGATGTGGGCTTGTTTTGCCCTGTATAATTTATTCTTTGTGGTTTATTTACAGGAGTGACTTGATATGGTAACATCCTTCTCATTCCTTACTTAATATCTGCTGTCTGCCTTTGAAACTATGTAAGATATGAACCAAAGACTGCACAAGTGTGGTCAAAATAGAAGTTTTCATACCTAATTAATCATAGTTACCACTCTCCACACACGCACATTTAAAAAATGTCAATACTATGTATTTTTTTCTCTGTTTAGACAGGAATTGAGCTGACAAATCTTTAATACATTATTAATACATTCATTTAAAAAAGTTATCGAGCAATCAGGAAATTAAACCAGAGTCTTTCTGAACGGGACGCATCAAAATGAAAGCTCTGCATGTTGCACAATTGCGGCAAAAATAGAACAAGGAACAATATATCAGTTTACTGTTAAAGGATTAGTTCACTTCAGAATTCAAATGTCCTGATAATTTACTCACCCCCATGTCATCCCAGATGGAACATTCCAGGATTCTCCATATAGTGGACTTCAATGGGGGTACAATGGGTTAAAGGTCCAAATTGCAGCCCTTTCATCATGCTTACGTAATATGTGATGCATCGCAGTGTAAGAAGAGCATTTGGTTAAAACATATATAAATGTAATTTTTTTTGTGGAAAATGGCAGATTGTTTCGCTAGATAAGACCCTTATTCCTCGGCTGGGATCGTGTAGAGTCCTTTTGAAGCTGCATTGAAACTGCAATTTGGACCTTTAAAACATTGGACCCCATTGAAGTCCATTATGGACCTGGAATGTTTTCCTTAAAAACCTTAATTTCTTTCCGACTGAAGAAAGAAAGACATGAACATCTTAGATGACGTGGGGGTGAGTAAATTATCAGGAAATTTAAATTCTGAAGTGAACTCATCCTTTAATGTCATGCAGGTGAAAGTCATACACACGATTCGGACTGGATTAAAATACTGATTTTCCAGTCAAGCCACACAATTTGGGGTATCAGTCACGTCTGTTGTACAAATGACGTGGGATGAGTTGACAGTATAAATTGAATCCTTAGGCTTAACCCTAAGAATGTCCTACATACATGGTTTTTACAATTAATGAACACCATTAATACTTCCAAAACAAGTCATATACATTATATCTTACTCTGTGCAATATACTTTTTTGAATAGTCCATTATATTTATCAGATATCAGTAAAAAAGTCCTGCTGACGTCTTAAAACTGCCGTAAACCCAATTCATCAATTCGCCCTGAGGCTCACTCTCAGGTTTTTGATGTTTTAATTGAGTTTTGGCTTGGCCTCTTTCTCTTTTTTTATCTGGTACTTTACTCCCGTGGAGCGCCGTAAACACCAATTCACCATGATAGCAGCAGACATCCATCTGAGCCCCTCACACCCCAGTTTTACCACCCCTCTGAGAGGAGAACAAAGATTTCAACACAAGGGTTTTGAGTGGGGGGATCTGGGTGGATTAAGGCCCAGAAGAGGCTCTACATGGCAAGCCAGGTGCACTTTAGTTTTCACTAGACCACAGCGAACCGCTCCAGATTCTTTCCTTGCAGACATATTCCGCTCGTTTGAGACTTTATTAGGCAAGTCGGATGCTTTTACAGGAAGACTAGCTTGCTAATTAGGCTCAGTAGTGACACGTTGAAGGTGCTGAAGGGTGATTTGTGATTTCAGTAATACGTTGAGAAGAAATGCAGATGGAAGGTAGGAAGGGAGAGGAAACCAAAGAGAGAGAGAGAAACCAAAATGCCTTCATAATTGTGCTTTTGGGCTGTTTACACTTGGTATTATTTTTTGTTGATCCAAAACGGATGTGGAAATACAGGTGTAAATGGGGTCTAAAACATTTTGAGATTTTGACTGCTTCCGTAAGGTCAAATGCATTTGCACAGCGACAAAAGTCTGACTACTCTCTGCCTACTGACCTATTACGTAATCATTGTGGAATGTGTTGTGAGAGAACAAGCGATTCAAAATTCATTGCGTTGTACCAAACCACACAGATTACAGTCGAATTTGCAACTGCAAATTAATTCGCTTCCTTTCCCAATCGCGTGTAAACCACCTAACATGGGTTTGTTCAATCAATGCTATTCGTCTATACTATTTTGCACACGGCACTGTCATGAAAGTGTGACAAAATAAGAGAAATCTGAACAGAAGTGGTCACAGAAGATGCATTTTAATACCAGGTGTAAACAGGATTTAAGTATTTGCTACTTGTCTACTTCACTGACAAACCCAACCGTTGGTTCCCATTTTTTTAACCAAACGGTTGGGTTTGTCCATATTTGACCCAAACATGGGTTGAAGCAACAAAGCATTTTTCTAGATTGTTGCTTTTGATAGTCGGTTGCAGGTGGTATTAGGAGGATGGGCAAGAATTTGTGTAATCTCACAAAAATCCATCAGGAACTTACGCCATCATTCATTCATTTATGAGCTCTGTCTGGCTCTCATCCTTATTGGGGGCTCCGCTCTTTTGAGGACCAGGAAGAGGAGAGCATTCCTTAAACTTCTAAAACACTCCTCACTGCTCTGTTCTTCCTTCTGGTGGATTCCTTGAGTAGGGCTATAAATCACTCAAGTGTTTGGTTCAGTTAAGGTTTTGAAGACTTGCTCTGTCACTTCATAGAAAAGCACAGAAAGACAAAAAGATGGTTTTCTTTTGAGGTGAATTATTGCTTCTGTTCATTGTAAAGTGCTCTTGAAGTCGGGCCGTGTTGCCACATGTCGTCTTCTACCTGTGTGAGGAGTTTCATCAAACGGGAGAGAATAAATCGTTGCAAACGTGGGGTGTGAACTAGAACAACAAGAATTCTGCTCGCAGTTATTGCGATTATCACCGCCAGCTCTTTTCTTTACAGGTTAAAGATTTACAGTGCAAAAACTCCCTCAATTAATAAAGGAGTGTCTTTGTCAGTAGATTTGAATACTGTAGAATATACTGTTAATGTATGAAGGGTTATTTTAAACAACTTCACAGAGATTAAATCAAGTCTGTACTCTATCTATGTAAAATCTGACATGTCATTGGATGTTAAAGCAACTCTTCAACTTTTACTTTCAGCCAAAAACAGAAAATGCCATTTAGACTTGCTTTTTTAGTCTTCAGTACTGGTAATTTTGGCATTCTTAATTCTTGACATAATAAGCGGTTTGTCACTTTTTTCAATCAGAGCATTGCAAGACAGGTCTTCATATCACAAGTGCCAATATGTGATCCTCACGTTGCACAGTGGTAACAGAAAATATCTTCAGATTTGAATTACACCGTTCTCCTTAGACAATGTCGTTTCCATTTTTTGCATATTCCTTACTCATACACTTGTTAGCATCCCGTGATACATGGGTTATCATCGGTTACCTGCCCACAGAGCTCGCAGGAACAAAGGAACGTGTTCATGTCCACTGCAGACAGAGCCAGAGCCCTGTCAGTATCTGAGCGCTCGACTGCAGACGGACGCTCTGATAAACACAAGTACCTGGCTGCTAAATTACCTTTAGATATGAGAATCCCTCAGTATCACTTGGATAATATCAACATCATTATCTTTGCATTATTATTATTAGTCGTAGTAGTTGCATTACTGTAATATAGTTGCATATTGTACTGTAATAACTTATCGAGAAAGAATACAGTCTGAACTATCAACAAACTGGTCACATACAGCATTAGAGCTTTAGTCTTACTGTGCACTTGGCTTAAATGTTGGTTTCAAATTTTAGAATATGACAATGTTATCAGATTTCAATGAAATGTTCTTCTTCTGTCAGCTTGCTTAACTTTGATTTAGTTTATGCCTTATCTTGCTTCCAGACAGCAAATTTCCCTTGCTGAATTACTGATAGGCCTCTCTGATTCTTTTATGTTGGCATGTGTTTAATTGTTATGATTCAGTCTGGTGCTTTTACCTCAGTGTCACATCGATGAGATTATTTGCCTGAGGGCACGTTTGTTTCACCGCATGCCACAGTACTGTATCACCTGCTGAGCGTTTCAACAGGCCAGCTGTGTTATTTAATTTGTCAATATCTGATTTCAAATCACAGTCAGCATTCCAGTAATCTGTATTGCTCTTTGCCAGAACAGAGACCTGCAGGAGCAATTCATTCATGGTAGGTGACTGCGTTGGCGTGCGATAATGTTTTATCAGAAAAGTGAGTCAGGTCAGTGTAAGCGACTTAAGAGCTGAATAAGATGACATTTGAATTAAATCTCTCAGACGCTGTCTTGACTCGGTTCTCAATGGAATGGGAGTGTTCGGCGACAGATCTCATGTTGCTGGTGGTTGACCTCTGACACTTTTCTATTCGAGTTTGTTTGTTTGTTATGGTCAGGTGAAAACACCTGGTTTTTAGATACCTCTAACTTGGCAGTGACAAGATGGTAATGGCTAGAACAGAATTGCTGTTGCAAAGACAGCACTGGAGTACTGGAATGTGAACGTAGGTCAGATTTGCCAATGGCGGTAGAACTGAGAAACTTTTCTGGCTATCATTTTTGAGATTTTTGAGATAACGGATAATCGTTTGCACCTTCAAACCTATTTCAGGGAGTGCGTTCTCGAGACACCAGGCACTGTTTTATGCCGAGGGGGCGACCGGAGCGCGTTAAGGGCTTTTCTGTTAGAATGGTGTTGTGTTAGCGGCCCCTAAGTTAATAACTGATGATCTTCACAATGGAAGTGAATCAATCAAAACTAACTTTAGCTGGACAATAACTTTATCCTTTTGCTGCTGTAAAGCCAAAACAATCTGTTACGGTAATTACTATAATCACTGTACAGCTGCTTTGATACAATCCATACTGTTAAAAGCACTTTAGAAATGTAGGTGACTTGACTTGACTTGACTTGACTTGACCAATAAATTTGTATTTTACATTATTTATGTTTAGTTTGGGTTTCTCTTAACTTGTCATTCATTCATTCATTCATTCATTTCAACCAAGTTTATGGTGACCCAAGCCACAAATATTAAACAAATTTTAGGAAATAGACAACAAAAATAAAGTGAATCTGCAGAGGTGTCCATCTGTAGTGCACATAAGTGAATCAATAAAACAAAATAAAATTAACAAATTTCCTCACTTACCAAGAATCTCTGATTTTTTTCTTCTTATGATTTTAGTTTAAAAAAAAAAGCACATCTGGAGAACATATGTGAAATATATGTGTTATTTGGATTGGGACTGTTGCTCAACCCTCATTAGATGAGGATTACATGTCGCTGGCCATCAAACTTTTACTAATTTAATAGAAAATGAACATGACACCAGCTTTTAACTCAATAAAGATGGCATTTCCCACTCCCAGTCCTTCCAAACCTTTCCACTAATGCACAAAGAGCAGCACTGTGTGCCTCTATCTTGATGTGATCAACTGTCCTGAGGAACAGCTCAGTAAGTACAGTTAGTCTACAATGACACAGGGACAGATGAAGAATCTAGAAGCAATCAAACTATTAGTTCTTTAAACATACCCATTAAACATGGTCTGCCTGTTCAACAGTATCTTTTCTCTTCTCCTGGCATGCTAAAAGACCAAAGCAGACTGTCTCTTCATTTTATTTGTGGTGGAAAAAAAGAGAAATTGAAAGTGAATGTAAAAATTGAAGTTCTGCTTTGATTGTCCTCTTTGGGAATAAGTAATGTTACTCCGTGAGAAATAATTATCCAAAGGGTTTTGTCATGTTGTCATAACATGCTGAACATGTTGAAAACAAACAGGCAACCTAAGAACAGGTTGGTACAGTGTACCAGAAGTATAATGAGCCTGTTTCAAATATAGATCTGCTACTGAAAACCCATTCCAGTAGTCTATCTACAAACCCATTCCAGTAGTCTATCTACAAACCCATTCCAGTAGTCTATCTACAAACTCATTCCAGTAGTCTATCTACAAACCCATTCCAGTAGTCTATCAGACTACAAACCCATTCCAGTAGTCTATCTACAAACCCATTCCAGTAGTCTATCAGACTACAAACCCATTCCAGTAGTCTATCTACAAACCCATTCCAGTAGTCTATTCCAGTAGTCTATCTACAAACCCATTCCAGTAGTCTATCAGACTACAAATCCATTCCAGTAGTCTATCTACAAACCCATTCCAGTAGTCTATCTACAAACCCATTCCAGTAGTCTATCAGACTACAAACCTATTCCAGTAGTCTATCTACAAACCCATTCCAGTAGTCTATCTACAAACCCATTCCAGTAGTCTATTCCAGTAGTCTATCTACAAACCCATTCCAGTAGTCTATCAGACTACAAATCCATTCCAGTAGTCTATCTACAAACCCATTCCAGTAGTCTATCAGACTACAAACCCATTCCAGTAGTCTATCAGACTACAAACCCATTCCAGTAGTCTATCAGACTACAAACCCATTCCAGTAGTCTATCTACAAACCCATTCCAGTAGTCTATCTACAAACCCATTCCAGTAGTCTATCTACAAACCCATTCCAGTAGTCTATCAACTACAAACCATTCCAGTAGTCTATCAGACTACAAACCCATTCCAGTAGTCTATCAGACTACAAACCCATTCCAGTAGTCTATCAGACTACAAACCCATTCCAGTAGTCTATCTACAAACTCATTCCAGTAGTCTATCTACAAACCCATTCCAGTAGTCTATCAGACTACAAACCCAGTCCAGTAGTCTATCTACAAACCCATTCCAGTAGTCTATCTACAAACCCATCCCAGTAGTACAAACTCATTCCAGTAGTCTATCTACAAACTCATTCCAGTAGTCTATCAGACTACAAACCCATTCCAGTAGTCTATCAGACTACAAACCCATTCCAGTAGTCTATCAGACTACAAACCCATTCCAGTAGTCTATCAGACTACAAACCCATTCCAGTAGTCAATCTACAAACTCATTCCAGTAGTCTATCTACAAACCCATCCCAGTAGTCTATCAACTACAAACCCATTCCAGTAGTCTATCAGACTACAAACCCATTCCAGTAGTCTATCAGACTACAAATCCATTCCAGTAGTCTATCAGACTACAAACCCATTCCAGTAGTCTATCAGACTACAAATCCATTCCAGTAGTCTATCAGACTACAAATCCATTCCAGTAGTCTATCTACAAACCCATTCCAGTAGTCTATCTACAAACCCATTCCAGTAGTCTATCTACAAACCCATTCCAGTAGTCTATCTACAAACCCATTCCAGTAGTCTATCAGTAGTTTGGAGGCTAAATCGACTACTAAAAAAATCAGTTCAGTTGAAAATTCATTTCAGCAGTCTGAATGATAAAGTAACTACTGAATCAATTTCAGTAGTCTGAAACTGTGACTATCTCTAGACTGAATACTGAAAATGTATTTCAGTAATCCTAACAGCAGGCCAGTGAAAATCAATTCAGTAGTCTGGCAGCAAAACTAAACGTTGCATGTTTGCATGTTAGGCTAACTACTAAAAATCTATTGCAGTAGTCTGAACACTAGACTAACTGATGATGATCCATTTCAGTAGTCTGAACACTAGACTAACTGATGAAAATCCATTTCACAAGTCAGTCAGTAAACTAGACTCCCACTGCTGTATATCCAGTTTAGCTGAAGAGACTGCGTTACTCTGGGTCTTGAGACTTCTCAGTATTCACGGAGTCTACTTTGATCAGCCCACCCCATGCACTCCAGGACTGATCCCACTGCAGCCAGGTCTGTTTTGTAATCCCACCTGTTACAGGCTAGAGAGATGTACTTCTGCAGTCTGCCACCTCCTCCCTCTTCCCCAGGCTGAATAAAGTCTTTTGTGTGCATGCAGTCCGTCTCTGAGAACCGACTAATCCCAGCAAGCCAAGCAGAGGCATGCATCACTTTCAGTGGAGAGTGGAACAGGAAAAGACACCATGACTCCAGCCGCCCTCACTGTGTAGAGGATGTTGAGTTGGACAAGGCTAGCTTTGGCAGTAATGTGCCCCTACTGCACCCACTCTTGATACACAAACGAGAGTTTTCAAAGTCAACATGAAGCACTCTCTCAAAACTCAAGTGCGCTCTCTGGGAACAAAGCCTGCTCGTGACTACTGTAGGTGCATACACTGCATTCTGGCTCATCATCTCTTTCCTCCATTATCTATCTCTCATCCCTCTGTCCTCAGAGCTGTCATAACAGACATCTAGCCTACACCCAGGCGCACTTATCGCTGCTGGACTAGCCTGATATGGTAGCTGACTGTGGTTCTTAAATGTTTAGGGAGATTGATAGTAACAGGCTTTTGTTAGACTATATACTGTATTTAATTTGATCTAAATGAACAATGAAGTTGCACAGTTGTGTGTATGTTACGCATTTTTGTCCACTGGAATTGTTTCACTTGTTGAACGGTTGGTTAACACCCTGGTAGACAACATTATGACATATTAGGGTTTATTCATTTAACACAAAGCTACATTTCTTAGCAAATATTTACAAAAAAACTGTTTGTAAAACCATTCTAACATTGCTGAGTGAAAAAAATAATAATTAAAAGGTCACTTTTTTACTTCCTATGTAAATTGTTGCAGAATTTAGAACATATTTCTGCATAAATCACTTGCAAAAAATGTTCTTGAGTTTATCGATTCAGAATAAATAACAAACTTCTGTGTACATTTCTCCGAAACCCATTCTCATTTAATCATTTAGAATGAATTGTTCATAAAACAATGCTTGCGTATTTTTTCAAAATAAATGCAGAATGAATGTTTATGTAAATTGTTTGTGAACCCATTCTTACACATGTATGTAAATTGTTTCAGAATAAATCCATAATTCCGAACGAATTTCTATTTGAAATACTTATTGCAGAATAATGATCAACTTTCTGTGTAAACTGTTCATAAAACTATTTTTTTGCAAATTGTTTCAGTGAATGCAGAATATTGATCAAATTTCTGAGTATGTTGTTCATTAAACCATAGGTTTACATTTACATTTACAAAGATTTACGATTGTGGCCCAATAAGCAGACTCTTCTTGTCCCTCTTTTTCATTTCCATCATATTAAATATGGCACCTTCTCTGACAAATGCATGTAACGTTTGAGAGATGTACCATTCTGTAATTGTTGAAAAGATCCACCAAAAACCAATAGCCTCATGATTCTCTATGCATTACAAAATAAATGCCCATCCTCCCCTCTGCTCCATCTGTTGGTTTTTAAGCGAGAGGAGGCGGTGATGATGTCAACGAGTTGTAATCTCGTTTTACCCATTCATTAAACGCCTGGTCCCATCTGGCCGATGGAAACACCGGGTACATCTGACAACGTCTCGCCCTCATATTCACTGCAGTGTGGGCCAGAGGGGTTCAGAGACGGGGTAAGGTGTGAAATTGGAGGTTTTGTATGTGTGTGAGAGTGTGAGTTAGAAGGAACCACCCAAACACAACAACCACAAACATGTTTGAACATGGCCCTCAAAACCATGCATAAAATGGACCTCATTTGTCTAACCCTACGTCAACAAACGCTTGGCAATGACAAGTGAAGTCTTTATCACAAAAAACTGATTAATTAGGTTACTCTTGACACAAAAAAAATACATTTCTGCATCAAGGTTGTTTCATGTAAGGCTAAGAATGTTTTATCCCGTCTCTCAGTGTCATTCTTCAGGTTAATCAATGACTCCGAGGTGTGTTTTTATTTAAAACACCTTACTGTGCAAAGTATCAGAGTCTCATTCATGGGGTTATACCGCTGAGAACCCGACTACGCCTAGCAACAGTCCCAACTGTGCGTCTCTCCATGGAACTTATTAATTTAAATTAGACTGTAGTTTAACATACATTTTTCTCTCGATGTCAATCTAGTAATATTAGCATTTTCTTAAAGTCCCCCTGTGGTGAAAATCAAGCTTTTAATGTTGTTTATATTCCTGTGTGGTGTTTTTTATATGGTTTAAGACAAACCATGTGAAATTCATAAATCAACAACATTGCTGAGTATTTTCTCTTTAAAATTGCAGACAGTCTCAAAAAAATCGCTGGTGTTTCTGACGTCACAATTTGTCACAATTTGTGACGTCAGAAACACCAGCGATTTTTAACCTGCGTTTTTGAGACTGTCTTTGGTTCAAACTACCTTGTAACAAATCAGGTCAACGTGTGATTGTGAACGAGTGAATCTCTAAGCTGGTGTGAGTGAGTGGAGGCGGGGCTAATTTGCATATTCATAGAACCGCGTATAGAAAATGAGGCAAGAATGTAGAGTTACATTCAAGCTATTTTAAGGCATGAAGAATGTGTTTTCTTTTCAAGGATTAAAGATGAGTTTTAAGGGATACAATTATTGACTACAGGGGGACTAATACTTCATTGAATACAACTTGATGAATATTTAGCAGTTTGTCATTTCCCAGAGCTCATGGTGATTTGTACGCCAGAAGTGCATGCAGGTGTTTAGATCAGTCTGAGGGTCCCGTATGGAGATCACCTTCAGCAGAGAGCATTTCACCTGTTCACACCTAATAGTGGGGCGGCAGTGGCTCAGTGGTTCATGTAGGTTGTCTACAAACCGGAAGGTTGGTGGTTCAATCCCCTGTTCCACCTGACCAAGTGTCGAGGTGTCCATGAGCAAGACACCTAACCCCAGATGCTCCCGACGAGCTTGATGGCGCCTTTGCATGGCTGCAGTCGCCCGTCGGTGTATGAATGAGAGAGTGAATGGGTGAATGTGAGGCAAATTGTAAAGCGCTTTGGTGGCCATTGGGTCTGTGAAAGCGCTATATAAATGCAGTCCATTTACCATTTTACCATTTAATACCATTCATCAAGTCACCCCACAACAGCTGTGTCCATTCCCACTTTCCTGGAAATCACTGTTTCATTGGCATCTGGACTGTTTCATATTAATGAAAGCATTTCTTATTACAAGAATTCTTATAACAACCAAAAGGGTAGATTTTGTTTGCCTGTAACTAGCTCAGCTAGATAAATTATTCCCTGGGACAACAATCAGTTGCACAGTTAAGTGGCTATTGAGCAAAAATATACAGAATATCCGATCAACCAATCACAGTCATGTATTACAGAGAGAAGTGTCATTTTTATGCATTTTAAAGTGTTCTTGTATTTTTCTTGTATTTTTTCGGCTCTGCTCTATATTTATTTAATAAATAATTAGGCTATAATACATAATTACATTAAAAAATCTTTCTTTCTAGCCTGTATTCCATCTATTTTGGAACTTTAATTTAGCTTTTAATGTTACAGCTTCTTTAGGACAAATCGCTTGTTGTATCCCTTATGTGTAAGTCACTTTCGATTAAATCTCAGTGTATGTTGTACCTAATGTCATATGGTCATATGACTAGACATACTAAATCTTGACTTTCAAACATAGTTATAAAAAAAAGTGCAGTCAATTGGCAGTGTGGCAATATTTGGTGTTTTGCAACACATAATAATAAGTATTTCTCGGATTTCATACTCTAGAGTCCTTAGCAATTCACACCCTGAGTGTGTGTGTCTATTTATTAGAGGAAGACAATAGAAAGTCACATGGTTGTGTTCACCGTACCTAAAGCAGGTCACTGAGCTGTAGAAATAGGAGGGATTCTTGGACGGGTTCCTCAAGTGTTATTGGTTCAGTGGGCGGCACCTTTGCTTCCTTTGTTGTGATTCAAACATTTGAAGTTGAGGGAGGGCCGTAAAATGCTGACTGTCACATTGGCACACAAACTGATTTTCATTGGCTCCTGAAGACGTGTATACAACGCAAACAACAACCACATCTCCTCCTACACACTCATTTACTGACTTGTTTTTAACATTGCTGTCCTGGGCTGCATCTCGTAATGAAAGATGTAATGTATTTGTTTACCCGTATGTCTAATTTAAGACATGAAAATCTATAGGAATATCATTGATTTTAATCTATTTTAACCACAAATCAAGTAGGATGAGCAATTATGCTTGTCTCGTCTTGCATACCAGTTCTTTAGTCATCCTTTGCCAACTAGAGGAAAACTCATTTCGTGCCAATCCACCCCTGACAGACTCTTAAACACACTGGACTGCCCCTCTGTCCTGTTTGTGTCAGATCGCTGCTCTTTGACCGGCCGTTTTGGATAATGACAGGGAACGCTAATGGCCAGAGTTCGTTTTTCCATGTTCTCCATGTAATCACATTAGTCAGCTTGAGTTACATGAGACGCGGCTCTGAGAGGAAGAAACCCTTGTCAATCATTGTGGCAGCTGGAATATCTGTGGCTTTTATCCAAAACCTGTGATAAGATAGTGTGAGGCGTATCGCACACTTAACAATTTCAAGTTAAACATCAACGTACACCACACTAACACATACCAATTAAATTTATTTTGTTTATCTGAATGTTTGAGTATGAGCGTATAATAATAAAGGTTATCAAACAGATTGTTGCAGCCTCATAAAGTAACAATAATACTGTTAGTTCATAAACTAATCAGTTTTCAATTTGTGTCTTAATGGTGTGTTTATGTTGCAACTTCATTACACATAATTCAGATATATTTAAATACATAAAGATTCAATAGGAATGACATTCAAAATATTTTAGAACGCTACTTTTGGCAGTACACTTTATCCATATTTCAAAGACATTAGAAGTAAATATAAAATTGCATTTAAAGATGTACTTGAGTCATACTTAACTGGGTCAAAAACACTATTTAATCAATGCATCATTACATGCAACTAACCCTAAACCAAACCCTAATCCTATAGTAAGTACATGTAGTTACTTAATATTATTCAGAACTTAAATGTATAATTACAGTGAAGCAAAAATACCTTAAAATAAAGTGTAAACTAAATTCCACATTAAATTTCCACTTCAGTATATTCTTTTAAAGTATTCATTAGTATTAAGTACACTTTTTAAAAGTATGTTTAAGTGTACTTCTTTATGCACAAGGGTTAACAGAAATAAGGGCGTTTTGCATGACAACAACATTTGCCTGTTTACTGACAGCAACACAACTTAACATTGATACAAAGTGAACAGCTGACAGACTAAATATAAACCGCACTGCTATGTCAGGTGGAAAACCCATACAAAAAATTAAGAAAACACATGATATTTTGATATAGGCTAGTGAGTGGGTTAAACTAAGAAGACACTTTCTTTAGAAGAAATCTAGTTCATTGTATTACTTTATTTGAAATTCCTGATGACTTTGAATTTTTTTGAATTATTTATTTTGGAATCAGAACAAGAGCTGTTAGTGATGCCATATAATACGGTGTTTAAAAACACATTTCCCTATCCTGAGAGAAAATACCTATCTATTAGAATCAATCCTTCATCCCAGAACAGCACAAAAGCTGGATATGATATGATAGTTTTGTTAGGCTGGGTGCCAGCAAACATTTTCATTAGCATCCTCCCCTGTTGATAAAATGATGTTCTGTGCTTACAGTAAATGTGTTTAGTTTGCATTTAAGGATATATGATAAATGAATAGAAGAGAGATGAGAGAGAGAGAGAGAGAGAGAGAGAGAGAGAGAGAGAGAGAGAGAAGAGAGAGAGAGAGAGAGAGAGAGAGAGAGAGAGAGAGAGGAGAGAGAGAAGAGAGAGAGGAGAGAGAGAGAGAGAGAAGAGAGAGAGAGAGAGAGAGGAATTTTCTTTCTTTCTTATGTGTGTGCAAATGTACTATTAAAATAATGTGTCAGTTTATACAGTAGATTTAACTCACAAGAAAAGCAGGCACAATTGAAAGTAACTATAATAGTTGCTCTGAAATAGTTTAAGGGGTTAAAATGAGTTTTCTTGCTCTTTTGAAACTAAAAAAATGAGTTTATTTTAATAATATTCAAATGGTAAAGCTTTCCATTCACCCAGAATTATGTTACAACCAAGCTCGCATTTGTTGCAAAAGCCACAAGAGAATGACCTCAAATCTAATACACTCTCAAAATCTAATAAAGTGGTCCAGGTATGATGTCAGAACCCGGAAGTCTAATTCCCCACTGGTTCCTTCGAGATTTTCCTATGGGGTTTTATAATGAGATAAAATAAGCCTGTGGTAAACATAACTTACTTGACGATACTTTAATGTTTTGTTATACAAAGTACACTGGCCACGTACACCCCAAGCTGGTTTATGTAGTTACATTAAAAACATACATATTCAAAAATTACTTTTTACAATGTAATTTACAATGTAGAACAAAACATCAAAGTATCATCAAGTTAAATTTACCTCAGGCTTTTATACATAAAAATCGAAAATCCCATAGGTAAATCTCTAAAGAACCATCGGGGAATTAGTCTTCCTGGTTCTGACGTCATACCTGAACCACTTTGTAGCAATTACTAGAAATTAAATGTATATAGAAACAGCATGTTATTGTGAACAAATTATATCAGGTTAGGCCTGCAGTTTGAAGTCAAAGCAAATTGATTATGTCATCCTGTGCAACTTTAGTGGACCGTACACATTGCACTACGTACTAGACAGAGCTGGGAATGTAACCCTTTCACTGGGAATGCTGACCTACACCCCCTTTTTTGATTTATGGCTGTGATATAATTTAGAGACACATAACTTAACTCAAGACACATGACACCTCCATTTTTGAAAGGTCTTAGCCACATTGTTTTGCCGGGGGTATTAATTGGATATACCACCTGTTCTGCAGTTGTTCCCTTAGCAAAACAGAACAGCCACTGCAGTACTTGTGGGAGGTCCTGTCAAATCCATTTTATCCACAGGAAAATAGTGGGACTGAGATCAGATAGGCTATGCAACTTAATATTGCTTCAGACCTGGGCTAAAGTACTCCAGGCAGCTCTCTAATGTAATGCGGTGTTGATAGTTCAATATTCTGTGTGTTAAATTTCTACACTTTGTGAAGAAAAAAAGCTGAAACATTATTTATGTCTTAGAGAAGAAAGTCATAAAGGTCTTGAGCAACATGAGGTTGAGTAAATGATTAAAATTTGTAAGTGAACTATCCCTTTGGACAAATACTTTGGAACTTTGTCAGTTTTACAGTGTAATGACATAAGCAAAATAAGAGAATACATAATTCCTTGTGCACTTGTGCTGAAAGTATAGCAAAAGTATGGCCAGTGTAGCAAAAACCCAAGGACCTGAGTGAAAAGCATGAAATTGGCAAATGTGGAAGCAACTGTCCTATCCTGAAAATGTGTATGCTAAATTTTGCTATTCAGTGTGAAGCTCCGTAGTTAAGATCATATCAATCCCATTATAGGCATTCCAATCCTTTTTGTACTTTTGTGGAAGAAAGCATTTACTGTGTTTTACGGTTGTCAAGTCGAGGTTTTATAGCATTAGTTTCAACGAGAAGACGAGTTTGTGTCCTGAAGCAAGATACCCAGATGATCTGTCTAATTGTGGTTCAATTTGTAGTAATCTTGTCTGTTAACATGCTTTTTCTCCAACCAAAAACAGTATTTAGACTTTCTCAGTGTGAAGTGTATACACTGATATCTTCCGGAAGCAGCTGACTTCCAGCCTGAACATTCCAAAATGCCAATATTCTAAGACTAGAAGCAGGTTGTGCTTTCATGGAATGTAAAACTGAATTATTAACGGTTGGTTGTTTCTATCCTTTTTAGATGGTATCCACCAAGTGACGGCCCTCTGTACTCTCCGTGTGACCATCATCACTGACGAGATGCTAACGAACAGCATCACGGTCCGTCTGGAGAACATGTCCCAGGAACGCTTCCTATCCCCGCTGCTCTCTCTATTTGCCGAAGGTGTGGCAGCGGTCCTCTCAACTAGTCGCGAAGGAGTTTTCGTCTTCAATGTCCAGAATGACTCGGATGTCAGCGGCAACATCCTCAACGTCACCTTCTCCGCCTTGCTTCCTGGAGGAGCTCCAGACCGCTATTTCCCTTCAGAAGAACTTCAGGAGCAAATCTACCTGAACCGAACTCTGTTACGGAGAATCTCCAGCCAAAGTGTCCTTCCGTTTGATGACAACATCTGCCTGCGGGAACCTTGCGAAAACTACATGAAATGTGTCTCTGTGTTAAAGTTCGACAGCTCTCCACCTTTCATAGCTTCTGACACTGTTCTCTTCAGACCAATCCATCCCATTAACGGACTGCGCTGCCGTTGTCCGGCTGGCTTTACTGGCGACTACTGCGAGACCGAGATTGACCTGTGCTACTCAGGACCATGCCGCAACAATGGCCGCTGCCGCAGTCGAGAAGGAGGGTACAGCTGCGAGTGTCTAGAGGACTTCACAGGTGAGTGCAAAACATGTTATGGCACACAGCATTTGTGTGTTTAGTCTGTAAACTTGCAGGAATATGTGGTAGAGTGGTTTGTGGTTAGGGAGCAGTGTTTTGTCAGGAGCTAAAGGAATGTTTCCCTGGAGAACCTGAGGTGTGAACCATCAGTCATTTGGGGTAAACCACAAATAGGGAAACCACCAGAGCTACTGCCTTCAAAACCAAAAGTCAGTATGTCCATGTCACAGGTGGACAAACACGAGGGATGATGTGTCCACCTGTGAGGGACTTATTGACTCTTGGGCAAAGATCAGATAGGCCATATCATGTGAAATAAAGCTTTGTGTCTTAAAGAATGAATATAACGTGAAAGACTGTGATGGCTATATCTGATCAATCTCCAATTGGGAGACTCCTCTGTCATTCCTACCCACCTCCCCCTTCTTTACCAAGGCTAATTACCCCTCTAATCACCTCCTTCAGTGCTTTGAAGGTCACAGTTCAACTCCAGGTATTCTGCGTCCATTATGATGGCGATGACAGCCTGCCCCTCAACATCTATCCCTTTCTGGCTTTCTCACATTAGAGGGAAACAGATCTGTCTATTTCCCTCCAAGAGAAAGATTATCCCAAGGAAATCAGGGGTCATTACAGGCACAGGGACTGCCATCCTGTTCCCCCGCCACACATAAACACCCTTTGTCCAGATCTTGTCTGGATAATGGTTGATATATAACACTGCATGATCTGTGTGTCCATCTTCGGTAAGGGAATTGGTGGTGCCATAGAGGAACTTTTGGATTGTCAAGTGCTTCCGTATGGAAAGCTGAGACTTAAGTCAGAGCTCAAACTTTGATTTAAAGCCAGTATTGCAGGGCTCTTCAGCTCCAGTCCTGGAGTCCCAGTGTCCTGCAGAGTTGTACCAATTTTAATTTAACACACCTACCTGTAATTTGAAGTAAGTCTGAACACCTTGATTAGCTTGTTGGGGTGTATTTGGATTAGGTTAAAGCTAAACTCAGCAGGAGTCTAACTGGCCCTCCAGAACAAGAGCCGAAGAGCCCTGCCGTATAGAGTCAGACTAGTGTAGATGTTTTCTCACTGAGACACCGTTTGCAGCTTGTGTTACTTTCCTCTGTAACAATATACCTTGTGTTACAGTGATTAAAGGGTACCTATTATGGCATTTAAAATGTTCCTAATAATGTTCTGGGAGTCCCCAACAACAGTTTTACATACATGCAATGACAAAAAACACTTTTGTTGTCTTATAATATGCATTTATTTTTACCTGATTTGCTCACCGACTCCCTAATGATTCGTTTGACGACTCATTTGTCCAAACCCCTCCTTTGCGTGACACTAATCGGCGGTGATTGGTCAGATGACGCAGTCAGTTATATTTTGCGTTAGCCCAAAGCTTAAACATATTGATAAAGCACTGCAGTACTACAATACATTCACATAATTTCACATATTTCAAAAAAAACAAAAAAAATTACATTGGAGACCTAGAAGCTGCTGAGCGTGACTCTCACTCTCTCACACACACACACACGCACGCACACACACACACACACACACACACACACACACAGCACGCACGCACGCACGCACGCACGCACGCACGCACGCACGCACGCACACACACATCACACATACACCACACACATAAAAGCAACAATTATAATAGTACTTACAGGTTGTGATTCGGAGGAGGAAGCTGATCTAAATAAACTTGGTATTGAACCTTCCTATATCAGCCGACTCGCGAATCCACACTTGAAAGCATTTGTGTTTGTGAAGCGATCGTCATTAAAATAACGTGAACACAGCTCAAGGTGGCAAAACTTGTGTGGTACAGTTGTAAATATAAATCTTGCCACTGAGTCTTCACATGCTTGTCCCTGGGCAGTGAACAAAAAAAGTTTGCTTTTGATTGCACTACAGAACAGAGTCTCGTCGACATGATGTTGTCAGGTTTCTCTGCACTGAGTGGGCGTCGAATTCAAATAACTTGTACAAGTGACGTACGAAAGCTAGAGAGAAAGCATCGTTTGTCTATCGATTCATATCAGCGACTCAGAGTCGACTCTTACTTTTGAGAGACAATAACTTTGTATACGGTGAACTTTCATATTTAAAACTTTGCAGGATGTTTTTGTTCACTTAGATCTATGTTACACACTACATGAAAGGTAATTTTCAAAATTCCATGATAGGTACCCTTTAAAGATGTCAAAAGGTTGAATCAGTATTCCAATACTTTTAGTACTTTGTTCACTACAACTTTACAGACTTCTGATAATCCTCTGTAGGTGAGAACTGTGAATTAGATGCCCGCTCTGGTCGCTGTGTCCCCGGGGTATGTAAAAATGGAGGTGAGTGTGTCAACCTGCTAGTGGGTGGCTTCACGTGCAATTGCCCTTCTGGAGAGTTCGAGAAGCCTTTCTGTGAGATGACAACCCGCAGCTTTCCCGGACAGTCCTTCATTACCTTCCGAGGCCTGAAACAGAGATTCCACTTCACTGTTTCCTTCATGTAAGTACTGGGTTATATCTGACAAGAAAATTGCTTCTGACCTCAAGTCTCATGCCCCCATTTATCTTCTTGTTACACTGACACATCTGCATTTGCATGCTGTAAAGGGTAATTTGTTGAAGAGGTTGCATAAGGAGCCCTTAAGCTCTGTCTGGCTAGTTGGCATGCCTGGACTCATCTTCTACTTATTTTGGGTCATACATTGATAATTCTAATGTCAAGCTCAAATGTTTGCCCTTTATGTAGATTTTCTTTTAAATGAGAAGTCTTTTAAAGTTAGAAACACATGTGGATAATTTGTTATATTAAGCAAAAAATGTTGAGACAGGGGCACCAGAGAAATATTTGGGCTCCTGTGCTGTGTAAAAACAGGAAGGGCTACATTTTGAGAGAGTACTATCAGTGTTTTTCTTTATTTGTATCATTTTCCTGTGGAGCAGCTGGTCTCTGACTCCTCTGCCCTCTGTGCCACGGCTCAGGCATGATAGAGGTGGGAAGTGCCGCCCAAGGCAGAGGAACCACTTCCTGTTTCTAGACCACTGGTCTTACATTTACTTCCTGTCTGATTTTTTTTCTTTTCCTCCCTTGATTAATAGATGTTATTTCTTCTGTCTGGCTGTGAGGTTTCTTGTAGCTCAATTGGTTTAGGTCGTAAATTCTAACATATGAGGAAATAAGTGCAATCGAACCTTTATAGAGTTAAATATTTATGAGGGGGTAGGGTAGACATTCAATAAAACCTGTAATTCTGGTTGTTCTGATCAATGTTTTTTTCTGTCCAGGTTTGCCACAAGAGAGAGAAACGCCCTTTTACTTTACAACGGTCGTTTTAACGAGAAACACGACTTCATAGCTGTGGAGATCATAGAGGAACAGATTCAACTCACCTTCTCAGCAGGTACGGCACTGTAACAAACGGGAAGCCCAGGTCTCTTAGCGTCAACATTGAGATGCACTGATATTAAAAATCTAGCTGATATGATCAGCCAATGATTGTTTTTATCCTATGGAAGATAACCGAGAATCTATATGTAAAAATGTGGGAAATGAGCATGTACAAAAAATCACAGATATATACCAATACAATGGAAAATCTACTATTTGCTAATAACAGATATAGCTAGGGTGACCAACTGTCTGTTTTCCAGGACATGTCCTGTTTTCATATAACAATATAACAAATTTCTATCCATACAGAGGAGGCATAACCTACTTTAAATGTATTGAAATTAATAAGGTATCTTTGAGTAAACTTCGAGTATCATTTGAGCCTATCTGTTTGCCGGGCCGAGTGTCCTGTTTTTTGGTAATCAAAATATGGTCACCCTAATATAGCACAAATATTTAATGCACCCCTAACCAAAATATATGTATGTGAACACAGACATTTTTAGTCATGCAAGCTTGATTTCACATGTCATTGGGTGTCAGTCTACAATTCATAACCCAATGCAAGTATGCATTCTCAGCATTTTAGCGCTCTTTGAAGAGAATTTTGCAGAGCAGGTTAGCTAAAGTTAGCCAAATTGTCAACACGTTTACAGCTAGCTACATACATTATAACATGCTCAGTGTAATGGCACAGACATTTGAAGGTAGCTCTCACTTCCTTAAATACTGAGGTATGTTAAAGCAACAGTATCGCCCCTTATGCATAGAGGACCATGCACTTGCAATGTTTTAGCCAAGCATTTGCCTATGCTTTTGTATACTTCTATAGAGTATGTCTTTGGACTGTTTGTCAGATTTACTCCTGGGACAGCAGAAAGTGTTG
Source organism: Chrosomus eos (assembly GCA_036326025.1). Lineage (NCBI taxonomy): Eukaryota > Metazoa > Chordata > Actinopteri > Cypriniformes > Leuciscidae > Chrosomus > Chrosomus eos. The sequence goes on from CM070822.1 coordinate 22,349,804, forward strand.
TTGACAATATACAGTGACCTGAGGTGACGTCACGCCACGCTAAACAGCTTGTTTGTGCAGTCATGTGTCACTTTGAGAGAGAATTGCTCTTGGTGGATATGTTTACAGCAAAGAATTTCAAAGTCGTAAAGTGTCCAAACCTTAATGAGGCTATGCGTTGACCCCAGCTGGTCTTTCCAACTTCTCCATGCATGTGCAGGGAAAGACACACTTGCACAAACATGTATTCTCTCTCTCTCTCTCTCTCTCTCTCTCTCTCTCTCTCTCTCTCTCTCTCTCTCTCTCTCTCTCTCTCTCTCTCTCTCTCTCTCTCTCTCTCTCTCTCTCTCTCTCTCTCTCTCTCTCACACACACACACACACACTTTAGCTCACAGGCAGTTATAAATAACACAAGATGAGCACAGCCCTATAATGGGACTGTTGATCTTATAGCATACATAAATCCTTTCCAGACAAAGAGAACAATGCGGTGTCATGCTGTGAAGCCTGTTTTACATGCTGTAACCCATGACACTTGTACTAATACTATTCTGTTGACCAACTGGTCAAGGGGCTGGACCACCATTCTTAGTTTTTCAGTGATAAATACTTGCAAGAATGTACAAATTTCATTAAAAATATATTAGGTTTTAAAAAAATCTAAATTAATAATTTTTTTTTAGACAATTTTGCATTTTTTTTATCAAAGAGGGCACAATATTCTGTTGTTCTTTACTGATTCTTTACGAATACCAGTATATACCAGTACGAATACCCAAGGTATGATTCCTACCAGTATCCTACCTTGGGTAAATATTCCTCTAAACCCAATGTACATTTTGCGCCCCAACCCTCTGAATGAACTCTATTGATGAGAGAGAATATCTAAACATGATTGATAGTTAAGTTAGAAGCTTTGTGCTGTAGCCACTAAATTACTTTATATTGCACCAGAGGTGACAAAGACACAATTTATACAAAAAGACCTTTATCGCATGCCAAAACACACACTTTGAGCTATGTCTGTTTTTATGGTGTACTCATAAATGCAGCATGTTGAACATTTACAGTAATATACTGTCTTCACCAACTTTTTCAGCTTGCAGTTAACTAATATGCAATGCAGTGTTAGGCGGAAACACTGCTTTCTGTTTTTGTCTGTTTTCAACTCATTTATTGAGTTATATTATTATTTTTATTAGTTGTATTTTGTGTAACATTATCTTGCTTAATGCTATCACCCTACATTGAGATCCTAATTGCTTTTATGTCAGATAAATACAGATATAATACATATATTGCAAAAATAGATTATATTATCTAATAGATATTGCCCACATAAATAGATTAAGTTAGATTAAGTAGTTTGTGTAGCTACTTTCTTTTAAAAGGCTAGACTGTGACTTAAAGGCTTTAGTGACTTAAAGTCATATGACGCAGTTTCTTGTTTTCCTTTGTCTTTAGTGTGTTATGTAGCTGATAGTGCAAGTATAAGATCTGCAGAGTTACAAAGCTCAATGTCAAACCTAAATATTCTTTATAAAAGTTAAGGCTCAGCCACGCCTACCTAAAACCTTTCGTTCAAACACGCCCGCACAAATCTACGTCAGTGTTTGGGGGCAGTGTTTGGGCAGAACACCGCCCAAACGTATACGCAAAGAAAGAAGGCGTAACTTTCTCGCTGTATTATTGTTGCCACCGGCGCCGCCATGTCGTGGAGACGCTGTTTTGTTGCGAAATCCATACTTTGTTTGGCCTTCCAAAATAGGACACAATTTTTGAGCAGTATACAGTAGTCAAGTCAAGTCAAGTCACCTTTATTTATATAGCGCTTTTTACAATACAAATTGTTTCAAAGCAGCTTCACAGAGATAACAGGAAAACAATGTTGTAATAGTATTGTTCAATTGAAAATTAAATGTCCCCAACTAAGCAAGCCAAAAGGCGAAGGCAACAGTGGCAAGGAACCAAAACTCCATCAGGTGACAGAATGGAGAAAAAAACCTTGGGAGAACCCAGGCTCAGTCGGGGGGCCAGTCCTCCTTTGGCCAACGAATGAACAGTGTATGATTATGAGTTAGGCAGCATAATGTCAGGAGTCAGATGGGATCAGAACTTTCACGATATTATCCAGTTCATCTGGTTGGGTTGGGTCATCCGGCCGGTGAGGAGATGGGTGGTGAGGTGTCCATGGGCCTTCACAGCCCTGATAATGCGTGTCGTTGTGTCCATGTGATGGTCCTTCATCAGATCTGGATATGCCCTGGATCCGGCGGTCTGCGGTAAACCTCGGGATAAACAGAGAGACTAATATTAGCGTAGACGCCATCCTTCTTATGATGTACAAAGTACATCAGGAATTATGGGAAGTGTTCCCGGTTCCGGCTGATCTAATCTATGCAGCCTAACATTGAATTATAGAAATCTATAATGTGTTATGTGTATGCTAAGCCAAAGAGATGTGTTTTTAGTCTAGATTTAAACTGACAGACTGTATCTGCTTCCCGGACCGTGTTAGGAAGATTGTTCCAAAGTTTTGGTGCTAAATAGGAAAAGGATCTACCGCTTGCTTGTTGTTTCTATGATTACAAATGCAGACATGGTTTTATGTTTACATAGTGTTCTTCCCCCGTAGCACGATGCGACAGTAAAAAAAGACAGTAAAGTCATTATAATCAGTAATTATGTCCCCAATGAAATTAAACCTCACCAATCTGAAACGACCAGTTGCGCTGGCGAAGTTGATCGATCAGCTTGGACATCTGCATTTTCCGGTTCAGATTCTATCCCGAATTTATAAGATAGTTCCGACATTATCACCTGCCATTATTGCTTTGGGAGCTGATGTTCCAAATATGGTAAGGGTTGTAACATGTATGGTAACATACTGTAATATGGTAACATTTCTGTCACACCTCTTGACCTATTATGCTGCCTAAATCATAATCATACACTGTTCGTTCGTTGGCCAAAGGAGGACTGGCCCCCTGACTGAGCCTGGGTTCTCCCAAGGTTTTTTTCTCCATTCTGTCACCTGATGGAATTTTGGTTCCTTGCCACTGTCGCCTTTTTCGCCTCTCTTCGCCTTTGTCGCCATTGGCTTTTGGCTTGCTTAGTTGGCGACATTTAACATTTAATTTTGAATTTAACAATACTATTACAACATTATTTTCCTGTTATCTCTGTAATTTGTATTGTAAAAAGCGCTATATAAATAAAGGTGACTTGACTTGACTTGACACGCTTAAGGTTTTTGGGCCAATCGCAATGTACTGGATTGCTGGCCAATCAGAGCACACCGTGCTTTTCAGAACGATGAGCTTTGTAAAAATCAGGAGGAGCAACAATAATATACAGTAGGCTTATGTGTAAAATAATTACTTTTTTAACCTAAAACCGCGTAAACACATTGCATTTAACCAAATACACAAAATAATGTTCTTTTTAGAACCATCATTTGAGCCCTTTAAAATAATCAGTTGGTAACATGAAAACGCGTAGTACAGTAGCATATATATACAACGTTAACGTTTCCTGTCTCTTTAGTGATTTTTTTTTTCCATCTTTCTGTCCTAGGTGAGTCTAAAACAACGGTTGCACCTTTCGTACCAGGTGGAGTTAGTGATGGCCAGTGGCATTCGGTTCAGCTTCACTACTACAACAAGGTAAGATATAAAGTCATCTTTGCTTTTAATTGTTGGAATGGTTGTTCCTGAGGATTCTCACTTCTTCTGCAAAAACAGGACAAATTCATAGACGGTGTTTGTTTCCCACGATGGTTTTCTTACTTTCCACTTGACCTGAGGAAGACAGGAGATTATTTAATAGCAGTTATCGGATTCTCTCTGTTTGACTTGCATTGCATTTCACTCAACTGGAGTTTGTTTTCAAATGCTTCCACACCCAAAGGCAACGGCGTGTTTGCACGAGATTGCTTAATTAAGTCTTAATGCACTTACTAGCGTGTTTTTGCATGTGTTGCTTACTCTTCCACAAGACGATTATGACTAGAGTTTATCTAGCATTGCCCTCTTTATGTTGCCAGTCACTGAAAGACAGTCTGCTAACTGGAGGCCACATGATTCATGTAAAGCTTCCAAAAAAAAAAAAAAACTCATGCGCTTTGGTAACAAAAGACACAGTCGTCTTTATTTCAGTCGTGTGATTCTCGACTCTTCCAAGCCCTGAACATCAGAAACTGAATATGCCATTTGGGATGTGCCAAGAGTCTTCCTGCTTGTAAGAGACTCCAACTTGAGTTTCATAAACCTGCTTTTAAGATTGTTTTCAATGTTGTCTTCAAGCATATCCTTGTACTCGTATAAGTGAGCAGTAGTTGGAGACGGAAACAATGAGGATGTCTCGAATTTCAAGGGAGTTTACGACCGTGTTTTAATTTACTGCAAAAAGACTAATGCGGTTTCTTGTAAAGACATTAGTTGATGACGATATCTCAGACTTGTGGTTTGTTGGTTTTTTCTCAAGATACACCGACACAAAAAAGTTTATTGTTTTGTCATGTATTAAGTATTTTTAGTACAAATAAAAATGGATGGTATGGCAAATTGTGATTTGGACAAGAGAGGTGTTTTATTCATTTTCAAAGCACTGGGCTTGTGATTTTCAGTTGGTGGATGATAAAATGATAGACTTCCATTGAATAAGAGAATATTAAATACATTTGGGATGGGCTGTTTGGATGTTGACTAGTAAAGCAACCATCCACAACACTTTTTAGCATTATGTGAGTGAGTTTTGGACCTGCGAGCTCCTAAAAGTTTTGTTTAGTATGCATTGTGAATTGTTACTGTAGTATACAATGGGTTATGCAGTGTTTGCTAGTTTTGTTGTGACTGAGTATAATAGTTTAAAGCACTTTTATGTCCAGCTTGAGTTGCTATTGGTGGCACACACACACACACACACACACACACACACACACACACACACACACACACACACACACACACACACCACACACACGTTTATACACGTATACTAAAATAAACAACTCATAATGGGGGCCGAGAAGGTGTTAGACCACCAGCCAAGTGGGAGTCCTCACACACGGCTGTGTCAAAAATACTCCACCTGCCTCTGACACACACACACACACACACACACACACACTGTAAAAAGTAACAGAGAGGCCAGAGACGCAGCAAGTGTGTGACAGTCTGCAGCTGTTGTTGAGTGCGTGTGGTGATTTACTATGGTGAATGGATCAAACACACACACACACTGGCACAGGAGAGCCAGTCTCTGTGAGAATAACCAACGGCAGTGTCACGCTCACTAAGTTCTGTCTCGAGCCATGTCTCGCGGAGTGTGAGAACTGTCAAGAGCAGGTATACTGTCCAGATCTAAAGAAATTCCTCCACAATCAGTTAATGCTTCCCCTGATTATCACCTCCGCACAGCGCCAGAGAGAGGTCTGTTAGGATTTCAGAGGATTTTACATGGAAACTGCTCATACTTTCACAACCTTTTAAGGTACCGCTGCACTTTAAAGGAACTTATAGAAAGACAAAGTGCCTTAGTCATACCTAATGCCCAATGCTTAATTTATGGGGTCAGAGGGTGAATATATAAAAGCTTGTGGCTCCGTACACACTACACACTAGAGTTCACGCTAGAGAATGCTGCAAATCCATTCATTTCAAGGGGGATGGTGTGCCTCAAGATCATAGAGGAAAAAAGTGTGTGCGAAGGTGACGTTATGTAATGTGACGTGAGAGACTGCATCCGAAATCGCATACTTCCCTACTATATAGTATGCAAAAAATAGTATGTGATAAAAGAAGTGTCTTAAATTCACTGTACTCATAAAAGAGTAGGCAACAAGTACCCGGATGACTTACTTCTTCCGGCGAGATTCGTGTGCTCACGATGAATACTTTACTATCCCATGAGGCCTGGGAAAGGATTTGTGAATTGCATTTGTGAATGATGCCGTTAGGTCACATTATAATGACAGCATGGCGAAGTTAGTACGTCCAGATTACATTCATACTACACACACTTATACTACATGGAACATACTTTTTTTAGCAGAGTATGTGATTTTGGACGCAGCCAAAGAGAGTGCTGACCACAGAAGAAGATTTTTCATAGAAGATAAATTTGCATTGCATTTAAACAGTGTAAAACCAACATTTGATAATTAAAAATGACTACTAGTTTGTTCCTTCACCTACTGCATTTTTAGGCAAAATAAAATTGTTTTAAGATACCTTTTTTTTTCAGAGAAGGGAATAAGAATGCACTGTTATGAGACCAAGATATACTACAAGTCAAGTGACTTGTTAGTTATAAACATTCTTTATGTCATCTAATTAAAGATGACTTCTTTACCACATATTTCATGTGATACACTACTGTTCGGGGAGTATCTTGCTATCACAGGAATACATTATTTCTTAAAACATATACTTTTTTATTATTTTACATTGTAATATTATTTTACAATATTGCTCTTTTTACTGTATTTTTTTCGATCATTTCTCAAATATGCATACGCGTGATTCAGAGAACGAACATATGCACAAAAAAACCTGCGTATGCGCCTCTCTTTACAATTTGAAATTTATAAATTGCAAACGATCTTAAAATCGCGTGCAGCTGTAGACTCAAATATAGACTCAAAATTAGCTATATAGACCAAAACCACTTTTTGTTCCAGGCTGTAAACATATTTTTTTTCTACTGTAAATTTGGCCATTTTAACATGCAAGTTCCGTGTTCGATTCAAGAGAGAGACCAGAAGGTTTCCGCATACTTGAGCATATATTTTGTGTTGTTTATTAGAGTATTTTATTGGTAATGTAGCAACATCAGACTATTTGAATCCATGCCCGAGTCATTGTGTGCTGCTGTATTTACAGTGACTGCACACACTGCAGTTCTCACAGTTAATTTCAGTCCTTTCAATTTACCTGCAGCTTAGAAGTGGATTCGAGCTTAGTACTCATTACATACTGGATATATATCACAGACACTAATCTAAATTCCCAGACATCCTCATATAACTGTAACCTTAATTAACTTATGTGTCACTTTCAGCTGTCAGGACAAATGCAAGATATTTTTGTAAGAAGGGAATATTAATATATAAATTTGATCAATTTTAATACTCAGAAATTTAAAAAATTGCTTGTATGTGTATATATTTAGACCCCTATAAAACTACTTAGGTGTGTATGTACAAAAGCAGAAAAGCACATAATTGTGTACTACATAAAAACTATTTAACACATGCCATGTTGAACTCAATTCAGTTCAACTCGGCTTTATTTCTAAATCGCTAATATCAAAGCACAGTGGATCACAAAGAAGCTTAACATGGTGGCAGTACTTATATCCACAGCGAGCAAACACGAGACCACTGGGGGGGGGGAATAACCTTGATAGTAAGGAAGAAACCATTCTCTCTTCAGCAATGCTAAAACAACTAACTCAAAAACAGTTTGTCACTGTCTAGTTGACCTAATAAAGATGATTCCACAATATTGGAAGAAAAGTAAGTGGATTTAGGGTCTCAAGGCTAGCAAGCTGGTCGGTAAAGGGCGCCAGTTCACATTTAATTTAGCCTACGGAGGGGGTGACGGAAGTGGGCAGGTTTACTGAGAGGTCATGAGCTATAGATGCTGGAAAAATGTTCTGTTTTTTGGAAGTTACTGCTGCTTTTATTATTTTTGGACATACTAACAGCTCAATTAGTTATTTGAGTCTTTAAACTGTGGTGCACCAAATGCACTGTGAAAAGATTTAGCTAAAAAGTCAGTGATAAACCAATGTTCTTCTTGTATTAGTTAATGCCGTCCAGAGCATATGTGAAGATAGTTTTACAGTTTACCCTTTTTTTTCTCAAACTCAACTAAATTCAGGATCAGTTTGTGTTATTTGATTAATTCCGTATGTACATGTCCAATTGATTTTGGATGCATTCACGCTAAAGCTTTCCTAGCGGAACAAGTTCACTTGACAAAGTTCACAAAGTTCGTTTTTTTTTAGTTGGTGTGAAAGCACTCAAGTTGAGAAAACGGTGGGTTCGGCTCATGTGGGCCGCATTGTAGCGAGCGAATGAATCCAATCCTATTTCCCGAAACTTCGAAATCCAATTCACAAGGCATTTTTTAATCTAAATGAGAAAGTAGTTGGATTCAATGGCTGAAACTGTCAATCCGATTGAAATCTCATTCAAATCGAGCTCAGTAAGATTGAAGTGTTTACATGAAGGTCCAATTTTTACTATTTTAGTGTTTACTATTCAGTCCAATTAAACCGTAAATGTAGCTTTTGATGACTAAACACGGACCCAAAACGTACGACGTAGAAAGCGTCGTAAATTTTTTATAAAAGACATCTCTGTTACATGTCAATGCTTTGGGGCTGGTTTTACTAGCGTCTGCTGCTACTTTAAAAGGGCTTTCAACATCTGTGGGGTTTAAGGGCTTCATCATACGTTCTAATCGCCGCTTTCTCTCCCGTGGTCTACGCAGGACAGCCTGCACCTGCTGGACTTCAGTGGGGTGCTGAGCGTCCACCTCTATACCGTCTGGCTGGAGCTCACTCATAAGCAGGTACTGTATACAGTGACCTAGCGTAGCTCTGCGGTGGCGGTTCCTGCTATCCCTCCGACCTCGGGGTCCGCATTTACAAAGCGTCTCAGAGTCCCCAAGGCTGTTTCTGGATTAGTTGTGTACTCGGTTATATAGAGACAAAAGTGCAGTTTTGGCAATCAAATCCTAAACCAACTCCTGTAGTTTGAGAAGCTTTGTGAATACAGACCCAGAGCTTCTTTTCTCTCCAACAGCTTCTGTGTCCAAAGAGATTCATTAGTTGGGATGGGAATTACAAGGAACTTTACGAGTGAACTCTTTTTCCACTTAGCAATTTAAGCACATTAGTTCTACAAAAAAAGTCTTTATAAACATTTATTAGCTTTATTATTATTATTTTTGCCGTGTCATTTAATGCAACAAAACTGATCTGAATATTCTTCTGTTAGTACATTGAACTCAAGTTTTAAGAACACATAACACAGTAACAGCTATCGGTTAATATGAAGTTGTATATGACGAGAGTAATGAATAGCAGGAATAAGGGAATGATTCAATGGCTCAACTGGCTGATTTTTGAGTCTTTTTGGCTGATTTGAATATAACTAAGTGCTGTGGTGCTGCTGAATGCACTGTTGAGTATTCATGGGAGTTTTGTCTGCGTTAGAGAAATGACGACTTTCAAGTACCGTTTGTCAGGAAAATCAATGGCAGTATTATTCCCAGTATACTCATGGCTACTGCAGACAAAATGGCCAACGATATCAACACACCCACGTTCAGTTATTCCGATTGCATCAAAACATTTGTTGGTAGTTTGTTAGGGAAAACAAGATCCACTTTCTGCTGATTAGGGTTTGAAGGGGTCCAATGGAATGCATCATATTGTTTTAACAAGTTGTGGCAGAAAGAATGGTCTCCGATGGGAATATGCCTTTAAGCTGGTATATCTTGTTAAAGTGTACGGCTATTTGATAAATCCTCAGTTACGTTTGTAGTAAAATGTTAACCATCTTCCAGTTGTTGTTAATGTAAGACAAATACAGGACTTTGGACTTTCAGAGGACCAGTTCAACCCAAACGTGCTTGACGTATTATGCAGATATCTTCTATTTTTGTCTCTGTACGTCAGTTAAGGTTAATTTCTGTAGGAATATTGGAAACCCAGTGTGTCTACGCCACATGGAAAAGGGGTTGGGATCACCCAAATGCTTTAAAGCGGGAAATGGGACAGGAGAGAGGATGGGACACACAGAGCGTGCGAGAACGTCACGCCCTGTAGAGGAAGGAAGAATGACTTCATGGATTCATGCAGCTATACAGCTGCGTTTTGAAATCTCTGGAAGACATGATGCAGTTGACTGAATAGTGTGTGGTTTTGAAGTTGAGGTTAAGAATGAAGGAGACTTTGTGCTAATTGAACCAATTAAATGGTCTCAACTTTTCCAAATCTTAGTTGTGTATCATAGGCCTATCCTATATGTGAGGTTTCATCTCAACAGTGGATTTTGCAACATAGGCTCATTGCACATAGGTATCCAATTTCAAAGCATACCTATACATGCAATTTATTGTTGATCTGAAATTAACACTGGTGGCAGTAAAACACCCAACTTTTATTTCTTTTCACTCAAATTATGTTTAATGGGGCAGATTATCCATTAATAAAAACTTGTTTTTGGATGATTCCTTGCACAATACTATGTTATGATCTCAAAACATTTGCGTATAGTGCATGATTTTTGCTCGGTAGCTCACCTAGTACAGTATTGCACTTGCGATGCTGAGTATCCTGAATCATGGTAAAAGAGCTCAAAGACTTGTATGAACAAACTAAATTTTCATGGTTACTTAATGATATGCATTTGTATCTTACGTTTAACACTAACGGTTAGTTTTAGGGTAGAGTTTAGTGTAGGTGAACACAATGGAGCGTTAAACCTTTTAGTGCTACTTACTGGACATATGTCTGAACTGCCGTGATATGTACATTGTGATATACGCATACGAACTGGTTGCCAGATCTTTTTTGTATAAAACGGAATGCTCTTTCAGCTCCATTCACTGGACCTTTCATTTTAAAAGTATTGTTTAGTGTGCAAGAAACAAGTACGGTAATTTTCAGAAATTGTATTTTTCCTAATAAATCTGGGTTTAAAGTTTATGTGCCATTTTCCACGGGTTCAAGACTGGATTGGTTAGCCCCTTGGGAAAAGAAAACTAAAATTTCTTTGTTGACAGCATTCAAATGATCTTTGTATTCTGCCAAAATAAAATGTTTAGCAAGCAAAATACAAGGGCAATCAGCCAGTCAGTTGTCAGGATGTAATTATCCTATGGCTCCAGGCAACTATCTTTTCAACTACTTCTACTACTACTTCATTGGTCACCATGATTTTGCCAAGTAAGACCTAAGATTTTATCCCTTCTTCTAACTTATCCCTAATATCAGAGGGAAATGATAGGCGAATAACACTGGTCTTGTAGAGTGTAAGGCTTAACTTGACATAAACTGTTAACTTTTCAAAATGCTGATTCGGGAACATGTTGTACTTAGTGAAATCAAGTTCACCTACTTCATGTGCCAACCAAACAACTGCCATTGAGAATAATGGTAATGCTTAATGATTTACCCAAGGTATTTTTGACCTTTCAAAATGATGTGTAGAACATCCAAAAAAGTTTCTCTCATCTCTTGAGCTTGTATTTCCTTAAGGGTCCAGCCTGATTCGCTAGACCTGTATCATATCTTCCCTACAGAGAAACTTAGTATGTAACATTTACAGAACATACTATTCATCCAATCACTCAGGATAAATTGTTGTAGAAAAGCTGTCTCAATTGTCCACGTAAAGCTGTTTTTTGTTGTTTTACTTTTAGTTACTAGTGAGATAATCGGCCTAGTGTATGATGAGATTAGTGGTGATTTAGTGTCAAGTTGATAAAAATGCATGTCAAGGGATTTTATCAAGAATGACTGCTGATGTCTTCGGTTCATAGATCTTCTTCCGCCTGCTATTCAGCTGTCATTCACTTTCGAAAGCTCTCGCCAGAAGAATGCACTCCAGCTGAATGTACGATCAGGCCTGTTTTACTAAAGAGCAAACCATTATGACCCACTCAATCATTATACTGTGGCGTAGTTCAGATTCGGTGAAGTTTATGGCGCTTTTAGAGTACCAATGAATGACTGTACTCATGAGAGTCCATTGGCAAAGTTTCAGGAGTTTTTTTTCTTCAGTTTGAAAATAATACTCTTTTTCTGTGTCAGCTTTCAAAAGTATTGGACACATCCATATTTTTTGCATTCTGCTAATGTCCCATATCATTTGAAACGTGTAAGATTTCAATTTTAACTCAAGTCCTAACACTCTTTTTGTACTTCATATTTATTGACAGCCATGAAACGTATAATTTCTGATCTTCTTCATTTAGTTTTTTAAAAGCCGTTTATTATAAAGTAGTAGATAGGCTTGACCAATTTTTTTTACATCAGTGCAGTTTCTACCCATTCCTTTGTGCCTTAACTTTTTCAAGATTTGTATCTTAGCATTCAGAATACATCTTGGCTTTGTTGAGTTTCATATCACAGGTTTGGTCTACTCAGACTGCCATAAAGAGTTTTATTATGTGACATGAATGTCTTCAGTAACCTGTTCGGCGAGGAGAAGCGGACAGCACCTGAAATAAGAGACTGCTTTGTACCTGCACGCTTTTTCCTTCTTAAAGGCGAGTTTGGTGGATTACGCACATAGCAGAGGCACAAAAGCGCACGTCATCTCACATCCAGCATTGATAAATGAGATGTGTTATTGAGACACATGGGTTTAAAAGTGGTCCCCATGTCCCGTAGGCCAGCCGACAACACCGTGCTATATGTATGTCCTGAGGGTGTGTGTATGTGTGTGAACCCGGGCCAGTTCCCTTGAATTATTCACAGCTCTAGGTTTACACAGCCAGAGGGCGGGTGAGGTAGTGCTGTTTGATAGCGAAGAAGATCAGTGTGACAAAGACACGACAGTCACACACAGAGGGGTTCTGCCATGACACCTGCACCAGACACAAGAAAGAGAGTCTGGATGTGTGTGTGTGTGTAATAATGAGTTAATTTCCTTGGTATAGCAAAAATGAAAGCATCTCTCCCGCTAGACTTCCGATATTGTAAAAGTGTCCCTCATGGCCTTCATTGTCTCATCATTACATATAGTTTTTAAAGCACATAAGCGTGAGTCATCATTGAACCGATTCTTTGAAATGATCAGTGCCGTCTGATATTTTTTCACTGAAAGTAAATCTTTACATATAGCTTTACATCACATTCATATCTTTTATACCTTTTATAAACTAAATAAATTAGTGCTCGGCAATGATTAATCGCATCCAAAATAAAAGTTTGTGTTTATAATAATGTGTGTTTGTGTTTGTGTGTGTGTGTGTGTTGAAAGTAATTATTTTATATATATAAATACACACAAATGCATGTATATATTTCAGATATTTTTATTTATTTATATAAAATATTAATATCTGTATAGAATATAAATAATGTATAAATATATATTATATTATATATCATTAAAAAAAGTTAAATAAATACATGCATATTTGTGTATTTTTATATACAAAACAATTATACACAGTACACACACATTTATTATGTAAGCAGAAACTTTTATTTTGGATGCGATTAATCGCGATTAATCGTTGCCTAGCACTAAATATAATGTATTTATTATTTAAACAGAGACACTCTTAAAATCTTAAGATTCATAAAGCGCCCTGTGACACAAAGAATGGGTTTGAAAGTAATATTTAGGAGAGTTAAAAAAACAATAACATTGCAATAGTCAAAATGTTTGTTAATTTTACATACATTGGAAATATTTAATATATAGTCCGGTCTTTTGAACCTCAACAGCTCAACATACTCACATTCACAGCTCTGAGAAAGTTGTCATACATGAATATATTTCGTGAGGAATGTTGAGGTGTAAGATGACTCTATCATGAGTTTTTTTCATGTTGTTTTCGTATTTTGTGTGTAACCCAATCCGTTGATTGACATTTCGCTCTAATCCCTCATAAAGCAGTTATGTTCCCGTTTAACTGACAGGACAGTGGCAGCAAAGGCAGATTTATCTGAAAGCCAAGCAATTTTACCTGAACCGCACAACCGTTACTGTCAAACCCAAGCTCAGCTTGGCCCTCTGGGGAAAACACAAGCCATTTAGAGCCGTTTACAGCCGTGTTGTCCTGTACTGACTTGTGTCAGCAGTCGAAACACTGAGAAGTTCTGAAGGTAGACTCGGGGCACGTTCACATATCGATGATTAATTCTTACACTTGAGCTTGTAATACACTGGATGGGCTGAACGCTACATGTCCAGAACAGATCATTTGAGAATGTGAAACTCTAGAATCCTGCTTAAAGCGGAAAACATTGATGTACCCTAAAGACTGCGATTTTGATCCCTGTAAATGAGCTATCAAATGTACAATGTGCCCAAACTGTGCAAAACATCTCTAGAGCAAGTTGTGCCAGGCTCACATACTACACTTAATTATGGGTTTTATTAATATTGCTGATTGTTAGGAATCGGAACAAACATTCATTTACCTCATTCTGAAACGTTTTATTGTTGAGAAGTGTTCTGTTACTTTTTAGGCAATCAATTATTTTATTTTATTTTATTTTATTTGAACAATAAAGCAGGCGATAATCTCATAGTCTTATATGTAAGGAGGAGGGACCTGAGCCATATCTATATACAAGAATATCATAGAGACTTGGGCGTGGACTTTTTTTTTAGTTGGACCAATAAACAGCAACCTAGCAACCACCCAAAACAACCTAGCAACCACCTAACAATGACATAAAACTGGAACCAAGCAATTTTCCCCTTGTGTCCACTTAAAATGTAACAAAAGTTTTTTTTTGCACCTATCATAATTTAGTTTTTCATGATAATTTTCCACCCTCTATACAGTAGAATTTGACAGGCTGTTTTTGCTAATACCTTTAAGACTTTTATATGTAAATGACATTGGTTCTTATTTAAGTATTATAAGTATTCTATTATTTATAAGTATTATATTATTATTAAGAAACATAATAATGTTTTATTTATAGCGTATAAGAATCTGTAAGATTCTATATATAACATGGGCCAGAACCAAATGAGTAATAGTACAAATAGGGATGACAAGATATGAAACACACATGGCTGTTTCCTGAAAAGATGTGCTATATGTTAATTAGCCATTTATGATGTCATAAACAACTTCTGAATGTAATTATTGTAATATAGTTATGGTGGACTGGAAAGAAAGCGTTGTGTTGTGAATATTAGGGTATGTCGACCTAGGACATCAAACTCACTCATTTCCAACGAGCATGGAAATCCTGTTTTCCATTATATGACTCTTTTTAAAGCAATTCTTCCTCATACCCTCCCTAAAGTCTGTTAGGGTGAAATAAAGGTTTGAGCATGCCTCTCTCTCTGACCTCATCCTCTGTCAGGAGCTGTTGGGATCAAGTGCGTTGCCATGGCTCCCGCAAACCCTCCGTCCCTAGAGATCCGTGTGTAGAGGTGACGGGAGTTTTCAACAATCCTGAGAGAAAACCTAAGCTGGAGGCCTCTTTTAAAGGAATAGTTCACGCAAACAATTTAATATATATACATTTGTTGTGTTATTTCTCCATGCAGTTGGGATGGGAACTGAAGCTTTTGCAAAAGCACCATAAATGAGATATATACTAAAACTGTATGAATGCATTGCAAATCTTTTAATGCTAAAAAAAGTAAAAGTTTGAAAGCTATGCCTGTGAAAGCTATAAACGTTGTTTTTCACTGATTCACAAAAGGTATTATGGAAATTAGGTTAGCACATTTTATTTTGCATTAATGAGCATCATTTCTATAGAAAAGAGGTGTGTTAGTGTTAAGAACAATGACAATGATGAATTTAAATCTACATAACACTATATAGACATGTTAGACATTATTGGAATCAAATCAAATCAAATTTATTTTACAACCCATGTTTTCCAGAGTTTTTGTCCACTGTAAATGGGGGGGAAATAGGGCTGTCAATAGACAATAATTTTTTATTGTGATTAATCGCAACATTTTGTACGATTAATCGTGATTAATCGCACACTTATCATGAAATTAAACATATGCCATTTATCTTGTTAGCACGTTAATTTTTTCATCATTTGCTGTATTTAACAAAGTAAACCATCAGATTGAAGGGTGAATCGCACAAAACTGTATTTTCTGCAAGCTTTTTATCAAGGTAAATTTAGGCTTTATGCACACCAAAGCACCCGTGAAAAAAAAGGGCTGCAGGGGGACTGCGCGCGTGCATCGATATTGACTACCAGCTATATATACAGCGTGCTAACCTCGAAAATCCAGCTGTATTCTAACAAAAACTAAGCTCTCCTTATTAACTAGGCTCCTTGCCTGCTGGCTAATAACTTTTTTTTAAAGCTGGGTCTCCAACATTGACAGCGCTGTGTTGGACAGATTTGTGCAGCGATGTTCCATGAGGGAGAGAGAGCACGAGAGGTACGGGTGAGTGAGAGAGGGACGAGCGAGAGGTAATGATGCGCTACGGTGCTACGTCACTCTGCAATCAAATGCGATTTTAAATAGGCTTAGTAAAAAAAGAAATAATCGAAAAATCAATGTGTGGCGTTCAGCGTTGATATTGTAGCAGGCCGCCACAAATAAATTAACGTATGGGTAACCCTGCAGTCTCTGCAGACACCCCAAGCTCCATAAACGGCAACAAAAACAAACTGGGCTAACCGCACCATGAAACATAACAAACTGTTCCAGCCACTAACCGACAAGAAGGATTTGGGGTGGGAATTGGGGGTTAGTGCGCGGATGAAGAGGAGGAAGCATCTAGCTAGCCTCCGTTTGTTTGACAATACTTTAAACGTCAACAAGAATGACTTTGCCCGCCATCGCTTAGAGCACCTTTAAATACTTAAATAATGTATAATATATGTGATTACATAAGGAATATTTGTGATTTGATGACTGCTCAAGTACAGTATTTGAACTCGTTCCGATTAGAGTTGTTGTGGCACCAATTCAAACCTGTGAGAAACCCTCATTTCAAACCCAACATCTGGGCTGATGTACCAACTTTGTCATGATACCAGATCCCACATCTGCTGTGCTGAATAGAATCACCTGCATTAATCCGTCTCACTGCCATATCACATAGGGGAGAGGTTTGGGTGAACAGCAATGAAAAAAATCACCAAAAAAAAAAATTCACAAACAGTGTTTTAATGTGCAGAAGGATGTTGAGAAAGCAGCCTGAGGTGGAAACCTCACACAAGTAGACACCTGCCTGTGTCAGAAGCCAGGGGACACATGCTATGCAGCCGAGGCTGAGATCCAGTACGACTGAGATACTGAGAGTTAGCGAAACACTGGTAGCTAATATTATTTTATAGTAATCTGTGTCGTACAGGACCTCCAGTCTTCATAAAAACAGAGTGGCGGTACCTGCCCAAACAGCAATCTCATCTGCGCCTCAGGTGCATGTTCTGAACCCCGCTTGTTTTCTGTTCTGCCAGTACCATGTGGCACGTAGCCAAAACCACCAGAGATCTGGAACTGCCCCCAACAAACCCTCTGCCGGTGCGGTGACTGCCTCTCCAGAGCCATTTATAGAGCTCTGCTGTTTTCACGGAGAAAGAACAGAGGAAAAGTCGATTAACAAGTTCAAAGCGGGATTAGCGATATTTAGGCTAATAGGTTTTAGTCATCAAAAGTTGTACGTCAGCCGTTTGAATTCCACGGTTTTGTTGTTTCTTTTTTTTTTTTTTGTAAATTGGAAATTTCCATGTACTTTTCACACATTTCAGAAAGTCTATGTTTGATATTTGTTGTTAACAGGTGTGGGAAATAGCTAAACTTAGGGGGATTCTGGGTAATGGTAACTTGTCTCAACACAGAAGTCTTTGTTTAGGTCTGTCGGTCATTTTACACGACGCAAAAGAGCAAACGAGGCTAATCTGACTCGAATTGCACCCGGACACACGAGGGTTTAAGACTCATACAAACCCTTAGGAAAGAAACAGATGTAAGATCTACCTCAACTCTTTATCTGAGATGGCAATTAGTTTTAAGGAGAGCAAATGGAGATTTTGCTGAAGTCTCTTGCTTCTTAGACTTTTCTCTTTAGAAAGAAAAGAGAAAATCATTGGTTTTAATTAAAAATGGAAAACTCTGTATGCGTTTTGGACATTCATTTACACAACAGCGTTTTGAGGGCCTAAAAACGCAAACTTTTATAAATGGTTTTTAAAGTGCAAGTTTTTGATGTAACTGCTCCATGTAAACTACAAAAATGTGAATTTGTGAAAACTTAAAGTGGTGTTTTATTGCAAAGTGACATCGCCAACTACTGGCTTGGCATGAACAATACAGCGTTTTTAGTCTTTTTCCCAGATCTCCATAAAGTCTCCTGAGCTTTAAGCATATGAGCAACATATTTTTTTCTTGGAATATACCTTTAAACTAAATACTTACTCCCACAAAACATTGTCACAATTTGTCACCTATTTTACCTCCGTAATATGTCACATTTCTGAGATAAAGAAGAAAAAGGGGTGGAATCATTTGGATTGGACTGGATTATAAAAAAATGTGTGTAACTGTTCAGAATAGAGTCAGACTGAAAGACAGTGTTTGTTAGTAGATTTTGGCTATTGGTTCACATTATCCAATAGCCTGCATGAACTCGATGATGTCAGCAGAAAAGGAAAGTGGTTTCAGTGGAAGCTGAAGTTTATTGCATTTTGATGAAACATTACAAACACTTGTTTTTGGAATATGATGCCCCAATTAATCATTCACAATGAACCCAGGATTGTGTATTTAGAAAGAACATAGTTTTGAAGTCATGTTCAGGGTCACTCTGCTAATATAACAATACATTCAGTCTCATTCAACAAATCATGAACCGTGTCTTATCACTGCTGCCTGTGATTTTTCGGATGGCAGCTTTCTAAAAAACAGTGGTTTCCTGCAGCGTTTGGAAAGGTGGAGTGTTGTTATTCTACTCCGCTGATTAAGAGGTCAGATAAATGAGTTGGTGAAATCAAACAGCATGAAGCTCAACTCCTAAATCAAAGGCAACAGGGAAAACATACTTGAACTGGTCTGTTGTTGACCGTGTTGTGCTGTACGGTACAAGGCACAAAGTTATTGTGCGCCTGTCAGGTGGTATACGTTTTTTTATACAAGCCTCCTCAGTCTCACTTTCAGTTCAATCCAATGCTACAGTTTATATGGCTGCATGAAAATATACATATTATTCTACATGTTAAATCCTAATGGAATTCTTAATTATGTTGTACATTTTAATTTGTTAAATGCAAACCTTAAATATTTAGATGTAAAAATGAAATTAGAAAATACATGCCATATAAGTATACAAAGTGAGTGAATTCAAGTGGTTCCAGATTATGAGCAAGATATGTGTTGAAAGCACCCAGCATGACCAGAGATATCTATCTGAATAATACCTCACACCCTCATATCCTGCTGGAAACTGGCCAGATGAATGCACCAAAATACACCTAAACAGTGTGTTTCCTTTGGTTTGGGCTTGGAGTTGAAAGACAGACTCTTTTTGTAAAGATCTTTAAAGCTGGTTTTGTCTATTGGTCCCCTCATGGGGTTTGTGTCCTTTAAGAAATCCCATTCTGTTCACACTTCATTTCCATGAGAAACTGATGAAATATGCACATGGCTAGACTGGGACAGACAGAAAGAGAAAACTAGGAAATATATTTAAATGTGTTAAATTTCGATTTTTAATGATGACTGAATTTTCTTTGTTAGAAAAAAAATGATTTTTTTTTATTTCTATAATTACATGGATCCTAAATACAAACAATATTTAATATAATAACACAATATAATATTTAACAAGATAACATGTTCCTACTTTTTACATAATTTGACAACATTGATTTGGAAATGTAATTATGTAAAAGAATTCTGTTCACAATTGATATTTTTTCACAAATCACATTTCTCATATTTCATCCATTCAATGCAACTTTGAAAATAAACTTTATAGGCATATGACATATTACATAAAATGTATGTAAATCATTTCCACACAATACATATTTTAATGGTTTGTGTTTATTTCACTGATTGATACTATTTTTGTGATATATTTTCATAGTTTAGAATGTAAAGTTTGAGTCTGGGACAAGGGTAACTCCATAAAACATTGAAATAAATGGCATTTGACCTTCATGTAGTAAAATAAAAAGTAGTCAGTAGTTATTCATACAAAGTTCTGTAATGACACTTTGGACCACTGATGTCATGTCCTTTCTAAAATTGGAAAAAATAAGATACTTACAAGGTAATCTCGCCAAATTTTACAATAAATGGCAACCATTTATACTATTTTTCCAGGCTAACTAGGCCTAACTCCAACTCGCACCATTTTTTTCTTCTTCTTTGTTTGTTCTCTTTTCTTTTGTTTTATAAAACGTTGTACACAAATGTGTTTCTTATTGTCATCCAAATGCCTTCATTGTTTTTTGTGTGCATACCAATAAAAACATATGAAACGGAAAGTTCTGTAATGATGGCACAGGCTGATAGGTCATTAACTCAATTATATCATCTCTATATGGCACAGCTGATTGGTTCCCGCTGTATCATGAGCCAATGAGCTCACTCCTTAACCTTCAAATACTCGGTCAGCATTTGCTGTAGCAGTTTATAAACCCTCCTCCTTCCCCAGCTCCACCTGTATAGATCTGCTACGTGTACACTATATTGTACAGCAGCTGCATTTCTTACTTGCTCAAAGCAGTGTGTCATGTACAGTATGTATTGGCAGTAGCAAGTCCCGTACTTGCTTTACAGCAGCAATAACAGCAGTGTAGCAGATCTATTCCACCAAGACCAAACATATCAACATTGTCACATACATTACCATGCCAAACACTCTGAGAGTTGTCATGACTGATATAGCAACAGGAAGGCAATCGACTCAAATTGTGCCATGTTTATACGGCACCTAATGGAAAGTGTGAGTGTTTTTGCAGTAGGAAAGAGACATTTCTTTAGGAGTGGCAGTGATAGTTTAGATAAAACCGCTGTGCAGTGGAAAGTGTGCCACGCTGGGAGTGACCGCTTACACACAACACAACCTTTTCTTTCCGACTGTCACTTTCTTGCTGTGCTTTACACAGTCAGACAGGTGGCCCACATATGATCTAGGTGCTTTGAGCCAACACACGCTATAGATATATCTCCTGTAAACAGCTTTGATCCGTGAGCGCATGCATTCATGCATGTGCGCACAGGATTCTGTGGACTAATATCAGGAACATACTTACGAAACAGACTTCTGAAATGAGATTTAGCACACATATTTCAGGCCATAAACATAAAACTATATCTTGAATGCGTCCAGGATTTTATTCAACTGCTATGTACCCTTGTGAAAAAGAAAAGAGTACTTATGTTTGAAATAATATACTTTAAATATACTTAAGTGTGACCTGAATGCAATGTTCTTGGATACTTAACTGCAAAATTAAATGTTTTTATGTACTCAATTATGTACTAAGTGTGCTTTTTTGACCCTCCAAAGCAAGACTTAAATACATTTTTATATGCAGTTTCATAATTGTATTTATTGTCTTTGAAGTTATGGCTAAAGTGTACTGCTAAAAAATATACTTTAATGTTATTTCTATTGAAATGTCTTTGCCCTGTATTAAAATATATTTGTAACAATGAAATTACAATTTTGTACATTTAATTGAATAACACAGTTACAATTAAAATTTAATTGTTCTTTAGTATGTTAGTCAACACATACAAAAAGGTGTTGTTCTTTAAAGCATCAAAAAACAATGATTAAAAGTAATTATTTTAAATGTACCTTAAAGTAAAACTTATTTGCAAATTACACTTTTTAAACGTGTACTTATTACAAGTATTCATTACTTCAATGAGCTCATTATTTCTGCATTCAATTATTGCATTGTTTAAATTAATACCTTTTTCACTAACTCTGATTTTGTATATGTACATTTCTGAAACACTAAATTGTAAAGTGGACTGTATTGTGAAAAGCACTATACAAATAAATGTGAATTGAACTGAATTGGCAAGAAATATTTGTTAAAGTGTACTCTTAAGAACATAAATACATTTTAGTGGCCTTTCATTTCATTATTATATTATCTACTTTTACAGTTTTTCAAAAACAAATATGTAATTTTGTAAATTTGAAGAACAGGGTTCTAAAACGTATATAACAAAATGCTGCTAGTTTTGCAAGTACAAACAACACTCTCATTGTCTTTTCAAACTGTAAAAATCTAGTTTCAAAATGTGCTTATGAATCTGTGCTCATTATGTTTATGGCTTTAACTTCTTTTCAATTTCGTCTCTTTTCAGCCTAAGATAAGTCATTTGGGGTTGCCTCAAGGGCCGTCGGGTGAGAAGGTGGCAGTAGTCGCTGTGGACGACTGTGACATCGCCATGGCCGTGCGGTTTGGCAGTCAGATTGCCAACTACTCCTGCGCTGCCCAGGGCACTCAGACCGGACAGAAGAAGTGAGTTTATCCGTCTCCCTATAACCCGAACAAGAAAGTTGTTCTCATCATTCTCTTGAAAATTAGTCGTAATTGTCGATAATTACACTTTTGTGTTCTCTCTCACACCCCTGCACAGTCCTTCAGGACACTTTTGTGAAAAGATCTTCTCATGCTTTTAAGTGGCAATTGCAGCGTCAGATATTATTTCATGCTGGAACAAGGCTGTGCATTAAAACACATCAAAGACAGAAAAACAACAGATAAAGTGAAGGTTTAACCTGTCGCTCCAGTCTTATAAGCACTGACCTGTTTTATATAGCATGGCAACATTCCACAGCGATTGACAAGTTGGTTAGGGAAGATCACGCCCCCTTTCACCTGCTGTCTGGCTTCTCTCTTATGAAGCTTTGCTACGCTGATCATCAAATACACGCGCACTGTATGCATACTCCATTGTGTGTACATTTGCAAAAATGCCTTTGGGCCATTTTTTAAGGATCTAAACACATGGTATAAAGCTCATGGTGCAAGTGCACTTATGGCGTGTCCGAATCCACTTTTGCTAGTTGGACGTCGGGAAAATGGTTGGCGCTCCCGGCGCATCCCATGTCTAAAAGGGTTGTCCCTTCTCTCTTAATGAGCAATGGGTTGTTTTGGGCGTAACATGCAAATAAACCAATCAAGAGTCTCGTCTCCCATTCCCTTTAAAAGCCAGTTGCGCGAGTCCCGCCATGGCGGATTCACTATTTACATGGCGCAATTTGCAAGCGGAAAAACTGAACTCGGAGAGGAATCCAGAAAGGAAACTGATCTGCTCATTGGAGAGGTTAAAGCGCGCAAACATAGATGGTCTACGGGACAAGCCGGATTCCACCATATCTTTATGATAATATTTGGAATGTTTGTTTGCTTTGTTTCTCTGGTATATTGTTGTTTTGTCTCTTCCGATTCGGTATCGTCTGTGAAACAACCATCTGGGCTAGTGTTGCCACCTTGTGGACCAAATAATTGGTGCAAAGTTACGCAGTTAAAAAACCTCTGCATACTATTCTAATGATGGAATTCATGGTATAAAAGTAGACAGTATAAAGCAGAGTAGGTACTAGATGCTTAGACTAGCTATTGATGCCATTGACTTGTTGGAGAGTTGGTGGGACATTTCAAAGTTTTGTCTTCTCTCTTCAGGTCTTTGGATCTCACTGGGCCTCTTCTGCTTGGCGGGGTGCCCAACCTTCCAGAAGATTTCCCCATACGGAACCGGGACTTTGTGGGCTGCATGAGGAACCTAACGATTGACAGCAAACCCATAGACATGGCCAGTTACATCGCCAACAACGGCACCAATGAAGGTCTGACATGAATCACAGCATATTTCGAAACTATAGTTTTGCAAACTTGTTCTTTGTATTTCTGTTGTGCCTCATTCAAATGAATAACGATATATTTATTGTTTTGTCAGGCTGTCCAGCGAAGAGGGACTTCTGCTCCGAGGGTTTGTGTCAGCACGGCAGTCAGTGTGAAAATAGGTGGAACACGTACTTTTGTGACTGCCCTGAAGGCCGGGGCGGCAAGAACTGCGATCAGGGTAGGTGGGCGTATTTGGTAGCGTGCCAGTGCACGTGAATGCGTATGCATACATGCGTCGAGTATGTGTTTGTTATTCTGAACTAGGCGTTGATTGCTCGTGAACTTTAAGGAAGCAGGCAGTGGCGTTAATGCGGCAGTGTTTCCTGAAAGGGAAATGTCTCCGCCGATAAGCATCAGTCAGGATCTGCTCCACTCTCCTTTTCTGCCCCATATCAACCTTACCGATACACACTCCACATACTCTGAGTCTGAGCAATATGCGAGTTGAGTTGCCAATGCATTTCCCATAATGCCTCTACTCTGCACAATAAGTGCCAACAATATCAAAGCTTTGGTTCTACAACCTGTTGTTGTGGCCTTGTGGGTCAAACCAAACAGAAACACCTGGTGTAATTTCGGTTGAGAGTTTTAAGAAAGATAAACTCTCGGATGATAAATTGTTTTGTTGCTTAGCTTTGTTCCAAAACCTAGTGGGTCACCTCGCTGCCTACTCGCACCTCGCAGCCAAACCAAAACACTCTACTTAGGCAGCCATTCCACACCCCTCACAAATAGCGCTCATATAAAAAGTTTGATGTTAGCATGTTGCTAAGCTAATGCCTTGAAACTCCAATAAGATTAGAAAAGACATATGTTGGGAAAAAGTAATTTTTTAAATTATATTTAATAATTTTGTATTGATACTTCTCGCTAATTGATGAAAAATAAGTATATTTATAATCAGTTGATTTGTGCTAACATTGTGCTTAGGTAAACAATTCAGTGTTCTTATAAGCATACACAGCACACACAAATGCTGGCTGAAATAATCCAAATTTAAAAGATTTTCGGGATGTCACAATATACAAGTATTGATGATTACCGTAATATTTAAACATGAAGTATTGCTATATGCTACTACACAAACTGTACAATAATATCGTAAATAATCTGGTGCTATCACCTCCCTACAGTTATTTTAAGTGTGACTTGCCAAAAAAAGAGAAAAAACTAAACAATAAGTTAAATAGTCAGCTCATAAGCTTTTGCAACATAGTTTAATTAGTCAGTTTTGGAATATCTGTCGGTCTGGATTCAAATCACTGTTCCCAGGTTCACTCACAATACAGGAATCACAGAACCTTCTGTTCTTACCTCAGTCTTTGGTGGATTTGAGAAGTCAGCACTCTTGCGCAATGAAAAACATGTTTGTCAGTTTACAGGCTAATAAATTCGCCACATTTGCCATATTTGGCAGTAAATACTCAATACATACTCAACAGGACTTTACACACTACTTTTACAACTCTACTGTGATTAATTGACTGATGTGTATGAAAGTGGGTGTGTTTGCATGTGTTTGAACAACCCAAATGATAGTGTACCTGACATCCCCAGTGGTGTTTTTGTTTTGCGTGTTGGACGTTCTGTAAGGCTCGAGAGGGGATAGTGTGAATCACGCTGGTCTCTTTCAGGTCCCTGCGCAGGCCTGTTGGGGCAGCGCTACATTATAAAACTTGGATGTTCAAGTCATGTCATCATCTAACAACAACCTTGTTGACTGAAACTGCCTTCTCCAATTTAATATTCTGGCAGAGAAGCGTGTCTGCCAGGAAAGGGTGTTATTTTTGATGCTGATTAGCCTGAAGTAGCCTTGATTGTTCGTTTTTCTTTTCGTTATAGGATAGCTCTGTTTTGGAGCGAATGGCTCATTTCCAGAGAGAGCAAAGCATAATTTAGATATTATCACCTCTACACTTCTGCCATAGCACAGATAGAGTGTCCATCTCTAGTAAAACACGTAATTCTGCCCACAATGGCTGGCAGTTCCTTGGCAAATTCTCAAAATTCAGTCACGTCAGGCAATATATGTGATACTTTAGTTCATTATGCATCTTCAAATTTCAAAAATGTTAAAAATGTTTCTGAGATTTTATGGATCAAGCTTTAAGTATGTAGGTGTAATTTCTTTTTTTTTTAAGAAAATGTGGGTGGTGCTTGTCTGAGCAAAACTTGCCAACATAATGGCCACAAAATAACATTGTGGGTGGTTGTCAGAGAATTATTGACCCAAGTCTAAAGGCACCAAACAAGCACATATACTGCAGATATAGTTCTCTAAAAATAAAAATGATGGTGAACAATCCCTTTAATTGTGACATCTTTCTCTGGTAATTCCAGTGTCTGAATATATGTCCCATTTATACATGTAACTCAAACACAAAGCATAGTACTAGCAACACCAAGGTCATGTGTTTGATTCCCAGTGTATGTGTGATAAAAATTATACCTTGATTTCATGTTAATCACATTGGATAAAGCGCCAAAGGATAAACGTAAATGTAATATTACTGAGGCTAGAATTTATCAAGTCTCTTGTATCATTCCTTTAATAACTCTCTGCTGTGATTGTGGTAATATTGATTCATAGGAGTTGGAGAGTTTGCTAGTGTAGAGATTCTTCACGCAATTGTGATCAGGGCTCATTGAGTTCTCAAGTCCTCACTTGACTCTGACTCTACAGTAGCGTTTCCATATGATCACACTTCTGCTATGTGATTTGCCCGCACACAAATCAAACGGTAGAAGGGAGTGCAGCACTGATAAGTCTTGGTTTGTTCGAGGCTTCTCCACTCCTTTAAACTGCAGGAGTTTTTAATAGATGTTATGACTTCATTGTCAAGATACTGTTGATTAAACTTCCAATATGTGGCCCGGAGCCACAAGACTCAACATGTTAATGCTGAAAACGGCAAAATTAAACAATTTTGTGACAGATTTTTCATTTCCATTTGATTTTTGACTTTTTGTCTATTTTTTTAGAACATCATAGTGAGGACAAGTAAAAGGTAGAATGTGATCAGAAAAGTTGAGAGTCCCATCCCCCACAAAGTCTCATTGTGCCAGTAAATGTGCGAATAAAGGTCGAAATCATTGAAGTTTCAGCAAAATATTGTGTGCAATTTTCCAATATCAATAGCGTAGAGATGTATGAAGCACTGCTCACACAGACGTTAAGTTCAAACCAAGCAGATTTCTGTTGGCCAACTTTAACGTAAGCCAAATCGGCGTGAAACCAATTGCACCAATTCCTATTGAAACAACTGGATTTTGGCAGTGAAATGAAATTGGCAGTGAACATATATATTTGTATGCAGTCAGTCATAACTCGTTTCTTTCTTTTTTGCAGTCATGCCTTCACCACAGCATTTTGATGGTCGTGCCATGGTGTCATGGAATGACCCTGATATCACCATCGCTGTGCCCTGGTACATCGGCCTAATGTTCCGCACCAGACAGACCAGTGAAACCACAACCCTAATGCAGGTCAACGCTGGGGACACGTCTCAAATCAACCTTCTGGTAAGTGTACAATTGTTAGACAGCAGACTGTACCATTATATAAAGTAAATATTTAATTTGAATGAAACCATTTCCTCTAAGATAAGGGACAAGTATGTGCGGTTTGAAGTGCTTTTGGGAGAGGAGAAAGTGGCCACGCTGGATTTCCCAGAGGTCCGAGTGAATGACGGGGAATGGCATCACCTCCTCGTGGAGCTGAGGAGCAGCAAAGATGGGAAGGACATTAAGTACATGGCACAGGTGTTCCTGGACTACGACATGTTCAAGGTCAGTTCTGTGGTACACCGTCTTAACAAGTCCTATGAAAGCTGTTTACTGACATCCTTGCATGTTTTACAGAAGTCAGCAGAGATTGGGAATGTACTGCCTGGACTCAAGCTGAGGAGTCTGTTCATTGGTGGGCTTCAGGGAGCGAGTAGCAGCGTCCAGCAGGGCTTTCAGGGATGCATGCAGGTGAGGCCAAGGGAAAGCATTTGAATCTTTCAGCTAGAATAAGACAGTAGCAGTTTCTTGGCAAAACAGCTGTACAGGACTGAAAAACAACTATGTAAGTAATTGTTTTGTATATAAAATGGGATAGACTCATTTATCTGTTTATTATTAAAATTATTATTTTAGCTATGATATTTGTACTAAACATTTATCTGTTTTGGTGCAGCCTCCTGATTTTTTTTCTAGCACTCAATATTTGTAAAGTTAGCCAGATACATAAAACGTCACACATTACTCTAATATGCTGATATTTGCACAATTCTTTGGTGAATAGAAATTTAAAGTGTATAGTTTGTGCTATAGTCCCACTTTAGCACAAACAAATATACTTAAGTATATCTTTAGTTGAACCTCAGCACTATTTCCGGGTAACTTAAGTGCATTAAGTACAAAATTAGTTGTTCCAGTTTAGCAGACTATTCGTGGACCAATTTAGTGTACCAAAAGTAAAAATGCTGGGTATTTATATATACATATATATTTATAAGTACATACACATGTAAATGTATTTGTAGTATTTAGCATAAAATAAATGTATTTCAAATCAATTTTAGTATATTTATTTTTCACATAAATCTCCAACCAGAATAAAAAAAACAGAGCCTGAGTAATTATGATGAACTTGATGTCTGACCCTGAAGAAAACATTTAATTATTTAACGCCCAAAAAAAGCATGTCTTAAACAAGACGCTAATTTACACTGCTCTTGGTTTATTGCCATTATGGAAATGATCCGGATGCGTCTGTGTTCTTGGGTGAACATCGTGCCCACTTGGGTTTTCGCTCTCACGCTAGTTTACCCTTGTTTAGTAAATTTGTCCCATAGTAAAAGGTGACTGACTTTATGTAAACGTGTCCCAGGGGGTCAGGATGGGGGAGACTGCCTCCAACACAGCTAACATCAACATGCAGCAGGCGCTAAAGATCCACGTGGAGGAAGGCTGTGATGTGGCCAACCCCTGCGACTCCAACATCTGCCCCGAGAACAGCGACTGCACAGACGACTGGAAAGCACACACCTGCGCCTGTGACCCCGGTATTGACACCTGCATCACATTCCCTGCCGTTGGACAGATGCATCTCATCTGAGTTCACACATGTTAATCAAATTCTCTTTCTGTCACTCACAGGTTTCTTTGGCAAAGATTGTGTTGATGCGTGTCATCTGAACCCGTGTGAGCATTTGTCCACGTGTGTTCGTAAGCCGAGCTCCTCTCACGGCTACACTTGCGAGTGCAGTCAGGACTACTATGGACAGTACTGTGAAAACAAGTAAGTCGCATACCGAATGAGATACCAGATAAGACCAGGCTGGTTTATTGTAGATAGTTCTGGTTTTGGTATAGTTGGTGGACCAGCATAGCCATGTTGTTAAGCTAATTAAATGGTTAGTTCAACCAAAAATTTTAATTCTGTCACCATTTACTCACCCTTATGCCAATCCAAAAGCCAATCGGCCAATCGGAATGGAATGGTTAAGCAACGAGAACAGTTTGGCCCGACAGTGGAAAAGCGGCTATGGTCTTTTTGGTTAGTGCTGGTTTATTGCTGGTCTAGCCAGTGGCCCAGAGATCAAGTAGCAATACAGCAGATGAAACTGGTCGACTAGTGTAGTATTTCACAAGAAGTTGGTTTTACAAGGGTTGTCTTCCCAGCTAACAGGACGTTCTGGAAAGGTTCTCTCAAAGTTATGAACAAATGTTCTTCCATTAACGTCAATAGAATGTTTGTTCATAGTTATCTGGTCTTTAATAGTGCTCTCAAAACATTAGCACAAAATCTTTATTGATACATTGTTCATTTTAAACATTACTACTCATTACTTGTTTCAAAACTTTCAACAATCAAAAGTAGTGTTCCAATAATGTTTGCAAAATGATCAAATGGAATGTTACCTTAAAGGGATAGTTCACCCAAAAATGAAAATTCTGTCAGTAATTACTCACCCTCATGTCGTTCCAACCCCATAAGACTTTCGTTCATCTTCGGAACACAAATTAAGATATTTGTGATTAAATCTGAGAGCTGGATCACTCTTCCATAGGCTTCTAAGGGATTGAAAGTTGACAGCCCCGAAAAGTTATTAAAGAAATTTTTAAAATAGTCAAAGTGCCTACAGTGGCTAGATCTTAAGTTTATCGAGCTACGAGAATACTTTTTGAGCGCAAAAAAAACAAACTAAAATAGCGACTTTATTCAAGTATTCTCTTTGGGCCTGGAGATTTCACGTAGTGTTATTGCGCAATCTGGTTGAACGTCACACGCATCACACACATGACCAGCGTCGGCCAATAGTGAGCCTACGTGTGACATATAACACAGAAGCGCTGCGCTGTTACACTACGTCAACAGCTTAGGAGAATGACACGGAAGAGAAGAGATACTTGAATAAAGTCGTTATTATAGTTTTTTTGCGCGCAAAAAAACTTTTTTGTTTTAAAAACAAGACTTTTTGAACGTTCTGAGAACATTAAGAAATCATTTTCATAACTTAATGGGAACGTTATCAAAATGTTCTTGGAACATATTTTTTGTTAGCTGGCTTGCTAGTCAAGTCTTTTGTTCCTGGTTCAACTGGTCAATAATACTATGCAGTCATGACTAATAATCGATCTTGCATGGCACATTTCTGCAGCGTCAGGTCTTGACAAACTAATCAGGGTTTATATTGTGATAATGACTGGTTGACTGTACATTATAGCTTACTTAATTTCAGGATGGATATGATGCTGTTGCATTCTTAATGGAATTGAAGCACTGCAATGAGTTTTTACACTAAAACAGTTTTTTCCCCACTCTAACACATTGAAATTTCTACTACATGTTGATTTGGAGTTGAGCAAAATTGCTTTGTGCGAGATGTTCACATTCCTGCCATTCGTGCAGTGTAGCAGTGTAAATGATTTGCATTATGGATGTCATCTTCATTCCACTGGTTTGTGTTTGTGTGGGTGTGTCTGTCATTGTGTTGGCTCTTCTCCACAAAGCGGCGGGAAAACAACACAATACACCCCGTCACAAGTCTGCACTAGATCCGCAGAATTGTAACCTTCCCGTTTATTTTCATATTTAATCTGCTAAACCCACTGATCAGCAATGAATTCCTGTCAACAGTCACATATTGGAACGTCTTTACCTTTTGCTTCCTCTCTCACTCTGTTGACATGACTGTCCTCTATTAGATTAAGACCCAAACACGCAGCTAGCACCTGATGTTGAGTTAATAAGCACCATGCGGCCCTGCAGTCTGCACTTTTTAAGGAGACAGTTACAGAGAAGGAATTTTTCCTCGCCTTTAGTGTCCTGAAATAAGTCAACAATGTAAACGTACTGACCTCCAAATGAACTTCACCGCGCACTATTGAATTGATTTTCAACATAAAAATTTAGCAACTAAACATTTGCAATATCTTGGAACTATAATAGCACATTAGCACACATAATAGCTGTGTAACGCAGTTAGATGTTGTGGAAAGGAGGAGGCGGGAACCGGTGAACGTTCAACACACAATTTAATAATAAAATAAACGAATACAAAATGAAAGAAAAAGACAGCAGCCCCTCACGGACGACTGCTGTCACATATAATAAAGTCCAGTGCACAATAGCAAACATTTGTTGTGAAGAAAAGTATAAATTGTTATTAAAATCAAATTTAAATACACTAATTTTACCATGAAAGCACACAAATATGATAAATTAGTAACATTGCTTAAGCTTGTCCAATTAAGCTTAATTTGCTTAGCTTCTACCAGATAAATTTGCATTGAAATACACTGACTTTGATTGGACGCTCAGCCTTTGACGTCAACAACACTGAATATGGCAAGCATTTCTCCTCTTATGTATAAGCTGATAAGCCTATTTATTATGCTATTCCAATTATGCATGATTATATAGTACATTGCGCTTTATCATTTGTATTTTGCATTGTTTTCCCATGCTGACCAACCAGAGTTTTCGAGTATGTTTGGTGACTGTCTTTTCTAAATTACCTGCTTTGTGTGTAAAGCGCAGGATAACGATGCCACCCAAGAAAATAATGTTTAAATTTGTTTACTTGGGCAGTTGGTCTATATTTGCTTGTACAAACAGGCACAAGCCTGTTTCTCATCAGTTTCCTGCCTTCAGTGTTGTGTTATTGCTTATCGTCAAAAGTCTGCCAACCTGCACATCTAATCTCTTGATCCCTGCATCATGATACATCCTGCCAGTGATTGATGTATGGTTGATCTTCTTGATTTATTGATTCTCTGAGTGTTAGAGTGTTGAGATGTTGCAGATTAAAGTGTGTAAGCTTTGCCAGCGATGTCACCGATGTTTCATTGTTCAGTAAAATGCAGTAAATCGGAATCAGAGAAAATTTACATTGATGCATTTGGCAGATGCTTTTATCCAAAGCGAATTTAATTCAAGGTACACATTTGATCAGTTCTTTCTTTCCCTGGGAATCAAACCCATGACCTACACACTCTACTGTTTGAGTTACAGGTAGACTAAACGAAGTAATGAATATAAATGAATCAAATAGTTTAGCATGTTGATGAATATGGCAATGTTGATGTATTTGTGTCTTGTTGGACTAGATCTGCTACGCTGCTGCTTCTGTTGATTATTGCTGCTGCGGCAGAGCAAAGTATAGAGTTGCTACTGCTAATAACACACAGACACACTGCTGTGAGTGTGTAAGATGTGCTGCTGCTGCATAAATAGACATACCCAAACCCCATAGCAGATCTAGGCAGGTGGAGCTGGGGGAGGTGGAGGGGTTCAGAGAAACTCTGATAGCATAGCACGATGCAGGACTAGCTTACAACAAACACTGAACCAGACTGTTTAAATGTTGAGCAAGCAACAATCTTATTGGCTGCAAGATCAGCAGAGGCAAATCAGCTTGTGCCATGCTGTAATGATGTGATTGCTTGCAAATTTCATGTAAAGGACTTATCAGCCTGCGCCATATTGATTTTCATGACTGAACTAGATATTTAAATACATTAAAATGATATATTACTATTACATTAATCATAGTAAATACATAAATTGATCAAGATCAAGAAATTCATCAAAATAGTGTTTGTTGCAGAAATGCATTATCATTTTACATTTTAAAATGATTAAATGAAGAAACATTTCTGTAGAATAGGTTATGAACCTTTTTTTCACCCAAATTGTTATTCTGTTCATATAATTTGTAATGAAAAATATTTTATTATATTACAAAAGAATTCTAAAGAGATGTAATTTCATGATTGGTCTCAGACTTTTGGGCCCCACTGAAATGAATGTCTTTTGCACACAGAGTGGAGAAACCATGTCCTCGTGGTTGGTGGGGCAGCCCCATGTGCGGCCCTTGCAACTGTGATGTCAGCAAAGGCTTCAACCCCGACTGCAACAAGACTACTGGAGAATGTCGCTGCAAGGTATGAAGATGGGACAACATTCACCCAAAAACTGCTCTGAGCCTTTCAGTCTGGACTTGCTGTCCAAGTATTACAAAATGTCCCTTGACTATCATTACAAAGTATCTCTTTCCCACAGGACAACTACTATCGACAGAAAGACGGTGACACCTGTTTCCCCTGTGACTGCTTCCATTTGGGTGCCACTTCACGCTCCTGCGAACCAGAGACGGGTCAATGCCCTTGCAAGGCGGGTGTGATTGGGCGACAGTGCAACCGCTGCGACAACCCCTTCTCTGAAGTGACCAGCACGGGCTGTGAGGGTATGTACTCCCTCTGACCTGCTTTGAGTTTAAATCAAAGATGTGGTAATTTGCATATAGACTAATGTAGTTCTAAGTGAGTATCGTAATGTTCCATATCTTCATCCTTCAGTTGTGTATGAGGGATGCCCAAGAGCCTTTGATGCTGGAATCTGGTGGCCCAGGACCAATTTTGGGCGTCCAGTTGCCATGAATTGCCCCAAGGGATCTATTGGTGAGTGCCGCAGGCCTTGTTATTGAATTGAATTGACAATGACTATCTAAATGATCATATACAAACTAAACAATGAAATCTTGGGAAATAAGAGTCTGTATTAATAAGGAATATCTTTGAAAAATGCATGGCGTTACAATTATAAGCAATATATAAAATGCAATATGTCAGGTAGTATAACCAACATGACAACAAGACAACAATGAAACAAGAAATTATATCAAAGATAGGAGTGTTAAAGTCAGTATGTCTCTAATAATATCAGATAATCAAATTTTTTATGGAATGACAAGGTTATTTCAGGCTGTCAAATGGTAAAACTTCAAGAAACGTCACAATATTCATGATTCAAAAAAGTATATATATATTCACATTTACATTTGGCAGACACATTTTACCAAAGCGACTTCCAACACATGCTAATCCATAGAGTATACAAATGTATGTAATTGGAATATATATATATATATATATATATATATATATATATAATATATATATATATATATATATATATATATATATATATATATATATATATATATATATATATAAATACATCATATTGTGACGTTTCTTGGAGTTTTACCATTTGACAGCCTGAAATAACCTTGTCATTCCATTAAAAATTAAATGATCTGATATTTTTAAAGACAGACTGACTTTAACACTCATTCATGATGGTCTACAGGGTCCTCTCTGTGACATAATGTCCTGTGTCTTTGTTGTCTTGACAAAAAAAAAAGTACTTGTTGGTTACACTACCTGACATTTGATTTGGTTTAGTTAGCTACAATGGTTTGTCTTTTAGTGCAAGACATTAAAGGAAAAAAAAATCTGAATCTTATGCAAATGCCAGTGTTTTCAGTGTTTTTCTGTCGCTTGGCACTGCCCTACCCCACACTGACATTAGCCAGCTCTGTTAACAAAGAACTCTCATTGGCAGAACTATCCAGTTAGATCTTTTCATTGGTCGGGTAACCGAATGTTAATGAGGCCTCGTCTCTAGAGTATTGTGGGACATGGCTTGGCATCGCTTGTATAGACACATTTACCAAAGTGCTTGTTGGAACGAGGTCTTGGTTTGAGAAACTTCTGAAACTGTACTGTCAGTAAAAGCATTTAATATTGTTGTAATGTATTTTTTTTTATTAAAATGTATTTTATTTATTATATTATTCATCATATTGTTTTCTTACTGACTTTAGGCACTGCTGTCAGACACTGTAGTGACGAGAAAGGCTGGCTTCCCCCTGAACTCTTCAACTGTACCACCATCACATTCTCCCACCTCAAAAAACTGGTACATCTAGCTGTTTTAATAATAATAAATCGATTTTAACTTATATTGTTGTAATTAATGGAAAAAGCTTACTCTTACCCCTACTCTTGTTCATACCCCACCTCTTTCCGGTCAGAATGAGGAGTTGCATCGTAATGAATCCACAATGGATGGGCAGAAATCGAAGGACATCGCTCACATGTTACAGAACGCCACCAACCAGACCAGCTCCTTCTACGGCAACGACGTGAAGACGTCCTACCAGCTCATTTCCTGGATCCTGCACTATGAGAGCCAGCAACAGGGCTTTAACCTGGCCGCCATGCGTGACGCCAAATTTAACGAGGTTGGATTTACTGCTTCATCTCTAATGTTCTCTAAATACAATCTGCTTCAGTTCTAATACTTATCAGTGGTATTTAAGACAAGGATCACTGTTACTTTTGCTCATACATCCAGTTGAGGGTTACATATCTGAACAAACCCAACTATTTAACTTCATCACTCTTCCACACCATTTTTGCTACATGCATAATACCTCAAATTATGCAACTTGTTGAGGACAGATGATTTTTCAAAAAATAAATTCTACACCGGACATATGCGGCATGTCGTAACGTGATAAAAAAAACGTCTCATTATAATTAAAAGAACTGTCTAGACTGGCAGTGCAGACATCGTAATATCCAAAATATCATAAATACTCTGGGTTTTGAATTGTAACTGATGCTTGCCAGGCAAATCTTCTTCAGTGAATGTAAAAATTGCACTCACCTAGCTTCCACCCAGAACACCCTTGCAAGTGTATAAACCACTCAGAGCATCTTAGCAACCTGTAATAACAACCTGAGCAACCGTGTGACGTCAACTTTTGCACATGCAAGCACTTTTTACCACTGTTTATTGCTATACCAATAATGGGATGTTAGAGGCAATTTTCTATTGGTGCCTGCTGTGCTTGAAAAGAAAGAAAAAAACTCTGGCCGCCCAAAATTGTGAGCTTTGAGGTTTAGTGGATTAGTGTAAATAACACAGCATATAATGACTGATGTCATGAGAACGAAAACGCCCATGTTTAAAGCTCATCTGGCAACATGAATGTACTTATCTTGATACATGGTTTTAGGATAAGGATGCGTTTTAAAGACCGCATTCATTACGTCTTGCCTTGGCCCAGATTCAGCCTTCTAATGGCTCTCACATCTCCAGAATTTTACCATGAAATACTGAGGTATGCGTTTGAATGTTTCAGAACATAGTGAAGGCCGGCAGTGCAATCTTGGATGCCAGTAATAAAGAGCACTGGGATCAGATACAGAGAACAGAAGGAGGCACAGCACATCTGCTGAGAAACTTTGAGGAATACGCCAACACTGTGGCTCAGAACATGAGGAAAACCTACCTGAAACCCTTCATCATTGTTACCGAGAACATGGGTAGGTTACACTGTAGATCAATTATTGAGTAAATAGTTTGGAACACTATACAGTTCTTCCAACCTCAGTCTTTCTTTGACTCCTCAGTTTTTGCAGTGGATTATCTGGACGCAATTTATCCAGATGAGGTAAAAATCCCTCGTTTCCAAACAACTGACCAGGAGTGTCCCAAAGACCTTAAGTCTTCTGTTCTTTTCCCGGAATTCAGCTTTAAAACTTCAGATCATAAAGGTAAAACTTCATTATGGTAACAAAAAGACTCTGTATTATGATTTACTAAGCAGAAATACAGCAGATTGGTTAGCTCAAAGCTGGTTCAACTGTGAAATATCTTGTTCTCGGTAGTTTCTCCTACAGATGATCCAGAATCTCAGGGAAGCTCTGATGAAGAGCACAATCAGGCTGGAAACAAGAGGAAAAGGCATGCTGAGAGTCTTCCTCCATTTCCTGTGGTTTCTGTCATGATCTATAAAACTCTAGGCCAGCTCCTACCAGAGCACTACGACCCAGACCGTCGGAGTCTCAGGTTAAGAACGACACTTTTTAGTGCTTATCCGATTGAATAGTACTTGTCCAAATATTTAGTCCTGGTGGCATTCCACAGTCAAACACAGAACACTGTTGCCATACTCAGAAGATCCATTTAGCATGTCATTGCTGCTCGTTTTTTTGCACAGGCTGCCAAACCGTCCGGTCATTAACACTCCCATCGTGAGCGCAACTGTGTACAGTGAAGGCGAGCCATTACACATTCCTCTGGAGCAACCAATCACGCTGGACTACAATCTTCTGGAGACGGAGGAGAGAACCAAACCTGTGTGTGTGTTCTGGAACCACTCTATCATGTGAGTCACAACCCCTCCGTACACATTCATTTTCACACATAATACTAGCATTTCAAAAATCAGTCCGCATGCTTATTTCAGTAAGTTGTTGGTGTGTAGATGATTAATGCCGGTCTGGTATGTCTTTGTGTGTCAGTGTTGGCGGCACAGGTGGCTGGTCGTCCAAAGGATGTGACCTCATTTCCAGGAACCACACGCACATCAGCTGCCATTGCAATCACTTGACCAGCTTTGCTGTCCTTATGGACATCTCCAAGAGAGAGGTACTGTGGCTAAAATGCTGCCATCTTGCCCCAATAACTCAGAGGGAGAGTTCACCCAAACACAGAAGTCATTTATTCATCCTTAGAATGAAAATATTCATCCGTTGAAAGTCTACACAATCACCATTTTCAAACCTCAATGGTTGGGAAGAAATCATAGAATATAAAAAATGTAATTTGTGTTCCAAGGATTAAGCCAAAATAAGAGTAAATGGTGAACTATCCCTTTGAAAAAAAAAATCAGTTTGGTTTGTTCGTTTTTCTGATTCGTTTATCGACTTTATCTCTCATTCTGTCAGCACGGTGATGTTCTTCCCCTGAAGATCGTCACCTACACCACAGTCTCCGCTTCTCTGCTGGCGCTCCTCCTCACCTTCATCCTGCTGGCCATCCTGCACAAACTACGCTCCAATCTCCACAGCATCCACAAGAACCTGGTGGTCGCCTTGTTCTTCTCCGAGCTGGTCTTCCTCATCGGAATCAACCAGACCGAGAACCCGGTGAGGAACTCTTCTTCAGAACATTACTGTGTGAAACCTGCAAAATACTGTCAAATAAGGCGAGCAGGAACTCAAAAGACCACACATGAAATTATAAGACTAGCTAAATGGATTTGATCTTTCATCGCGTTAAATCTCAAGTGAGCATTTTGATAAATGTGGTTTGGTGTCTTCTCTTCGAGAAGTTCTCAACATCGTCTCATCTCATGTTGTAGTTTTCCCTCTCAGCGATATCCAAATGTAGATCCCCATTCTCAAATTCCACTAATTACTTTCTTAAGTCTGTAATTAACAGCTGGATATAGTTGAGGTTTCCTTGACAAATGGCTACGATTGCTGTGAGGTGGCTTTAATTTGGGGTATTTGACAACCCATCACTGAGTAGAGAAGAGCTTTAATGGTTTAAATCCATTTATATGTGGTTTGACACTAACTTTCTGGTGGCACTCACTGGATTACATCATTTTATACTTCATATTTTTATAAAGATGCTGCAGCATGTCAAACAACAGAAGCTTTATACATGAAAATATGTTTGCAATACCACTCATGAATGGAAGTTTTGAAATCCTCACTATTTTGCTCCTTCAAATTCCACATTTTCCAGCTGATTTTTCTCATTGAGGCACCACTGGTGTCTGCTAGTACTAGGGACGATTTAGAGTTATACCGACACACTCTCACATTAGTTTAATAAATGTGAGGTCTGGCTACATGTCAGACACACTGTTTAGGTATAACTCTGTAGAGAAGGCATGTATATCTACTCTGATCTTTAACATAATGCAGTAGCTATTTAGACTAAGTGAAAAATAAGGTAGATGCTATTTCTTAATAACAAATAATTTCTTTGGACCAAGTGTAAATAGCAACAAATTGCATCTTGTTTTAGTGATTCATGCTATTCACAAAAATGTGTTTTTATTAAGGATAATCTATGGTGAGTAGAGTGAAAACAGGCTTTACCAACAAGTCTGGCTATTTGCATTATTATATATATATATATATATATATATATATATATATATATATATATATATATATATATATATATGAATTAATCTTATCTCTCTCTCTCTCTCTCTCTCTCTCTCTCTCTCTCTCTCTCCTCTCTCTCTCTCTCTCTCTCTCTCTCTCTCTTCTCTCTCTAGTTTGTGTGTACAGTGATAGCCATCCTCCTGCACTACTTCTACATGTGCACGTTTGCCTGGACGTTTGTGGAGGGTTTGCACATTTACCGCATGCTCACCGAAGTCAGAAACATCAACCATGGCCACATGCGCTTCTACTACGCCATCGGCTGGGGGATCCCTGCTATTATTACAGGTCAGACACACACACCCTCTTCAGTCTATGCACTAATTACTATTTCATGTACATACAGTACACCCAACCTAACGTCTTTGCAGGTTCATATTTGTACGCTCATGCAGTCAGCGAATGTCCATAATGTCAACATAGATACACACCTTCAGCTTATGAATTTGACTATTGAACATGTTTTTAATCCGCCACATTTATGTTGTCGGGCTTGGACTCGCCCACACATGGTGTGTGTTTGTGTGACCCCTGTGGGAATGAGACAGGACGCCATTGTCTTCATATTACTACCTCTCGGTCTCTCGCTCTTTCTTTTTCTGTTTTCTCTCCGATGGCTCCGCTCTCCATAATGGGTGTCACTTTCTCCACTGGCACATGCTCAAAGCAATGAAAAAGCCCCTATCCTACAGATAATAGAGGCTGACTCGACTCCTCTCTGCTCCTCCCAGCTCAATGAATGCCTGCCTGCTTTTTTTACTCCTTTCTGGAATGGTGCTGTGGACATGAATGATATGAAGACTTTTCCTGTTAATGGAGGAACCCAAACCATATCTGGAGACTAGAATATCTTAGAATATCAGCGAAACATAGGGGAGGCTTAGTATACATCCACATAGAAACACTAGCAACCATTCAGTATACATTAGAAACTGCATAGTAAAGCTCTAACAACCAACTAGGAACACTGTAAAAACCACTCAGAACACATTAGTAATTGTAGAATATCCTAGAAACACCATAGAATATCCTAGAAATCCCTAGCAATGACTAAGGGCAAAATAGCAACAGGCTAACAATTTCAGAATACCTTAGCAACCACATACTGTAGCAAGACTCTAGAAACCACCCAGAACACCCTGGTATCCACATTGCTAAATAGCTGAGAACAGCTGCTATACATTGCTATCACATAGCACATTTCAAAACAGAAACTACCTAGCAATATGCTATAGACCAATGAGAGCACCTTAGCAAACACCTACACTAGCAACACCCTGAAACACTGCAGTATTTACATAGAAATATCTTAAAATACAACACTCCCAACAACTTAACTGCATCGCAACCTAAAAAACACTTGGAACTCCTTAGTAGCATAGCAAAGCCCTAGCAACTAACTAACAAAAGGATTTAAACCACTTAGCAACATTAGCAGCCACCTACAATAGCAACCACCCTGAACACTGTGGATTTCACATGTTAAAAAAACACTTCCATAAACTTAGCAACAACATTGCAAAAAACTATAAAACCACTCAGAACACATTAGTAACTAACCTTAACAGCCACCTAGAATACCCTAGCAACCACGTAACAATTATTCAGGACATCATAGCAACACCTTAGCAATCACCTACAGTAGCAACACTCTGAACACTGTGGATTTCACATGTTAAAAAAACACTCCCAAAAACTTAGGTTGTTAAAAAAACTACAAACATTGTAAACTGCATAGCAGCACCTTAGCAACCACTAAGCAACACCCCTAAAAATTACTCGTAATAACCAAATAACAACGCCCTGAAAACCACCCACAAAATCTTAGCATTGTGATTTACCTTGATTTTGCCAAGTAAGACATGTTACTGGATTAACATATTTGGTTGATCCTGGAACAACATTCCTGTCTGAAAAATTAGCCCTTATCCTAAACTCCTAAAATTAGAGGGTAATGATAGGTGAATGACACTGATGTACAAGCTCCTCACCCTGGTTGTAAGCCTAAACTTGACATAAACTGTAAGCTTGTCCCTTAAATATAATTGTTTGATTGGAACGTTGTTCCAGGGTCAACAAAGATGTGGTAAAATCACGTTCACCAGCATGATTGTAGTAAGCAAGTTTTATAGAGAAAAGCATGTTATCTTAAGTCATGTTGGTGTTTATGTCCCATCAGGTTTGGCTGTGGGTTTGGATCCTCAGGGATATGGAAACCCTGACTTCTGCTGGCTCTCTGTCCATGACACCCTCATCTGGAGTTTTGCCGGACCCATTGCTGTAGTGGTGCTGGTAAGTCTATCCGTCAGTCATCTATAGATCAGTCTCATGTAATTCTCTACATGCATTAACTGCTTGAATGTTAAACAATCTCTTTAACAGGTCAACGTTGTTATCTTTATGCTGGCAGCCAAGGCGTCGTGTGGCCGTAGACAACGTTCCTATGAGAAGTCTGGGGTCATGTAAGACGTTGTCCCCTGAGAGCATTTACTGAGGATTGTTTTATAAAGTATAGTGGTACTCATCGTGGTTTGTTTTTGCATGTGCTCCAGTCCTGCTATGCGGATGGCCTTCTTACTCCTGTTGCTCATTAGCGCCACCTGGGTGCTGGGTTTAATGGCTGTTAACAGTGATGTCATGACCTTCCACTATCTGTTTGCCATCTTCAGCTGTCTGCAGGTAACACTCATACTCTTTCTGAAAAAAGGGAAATAAGGAAAGCATCACTATGGCCCGGTTTCACAGACAAGGCTTAGGGATAGTTCACCCAAAAATGAAAATTAGCCTATAATTTACTCACCCTAGTGTATATGACATTCTTCTTTCAGAGGAATAGAATCGGAGTTATATAAAAAATGTCCTGGGTCTTCCAAGCTTTATAATGGCAGTGAATGGCCGTTTCTGTTTTGAAGTCCATAAAAGTGCATCTATCCATCATAAAATTGCTCCACTCTGCTCCGGGGGGTTAATAAAGGCCTTCTGAAGTGAAGCAATGCGTTTGTGTAAGAAAAATATCCATATTTAACATGTTACAAAGTAAATTCTAGCTTCTGGCCATACCCAGTCTACTAACGCCTAAAGCGTAAGAATGTCATATACACCTAGGATGACTTGAGGGTGAGTAAATCATGGGCTAATATTCATTTTTGGGTGAACTATCCCTTTAAGCCAGATTATAGCCCTAGAAAGTTACAGACATGTAGACACATATATTAGTTGAGAACGCCTGTCCTTATCAACTAATTGGAATAAATTAAGTGTAAGCTGAAGTATATGAAGTAGCTGAAATATTTTCAAAAATGACAAAAGCATTGTAACACGTAAAACAAAAATAACTTACACAGACAGGTTTCCTATTTCTGTTTCTGTTTTTCAGGGCATATTCATTTTCTTCTTCCACATCGTGTTCAATAAAGAGGTGAGGAAACATCTGAAGAACGTTTTCACGGGAAAGAAACAGTTACCCGATGAGTCCAGCACCACGCGCACCACCCTACTGACGGTAAGTTTTCTGTAACACATATAAATGATTCAATATTTATACATGAATCCATCTGAAAACAGCAGTTACAATCGGATTGAATGTCAATTTGTCTAGTAGCAAATGAATAACCAAGTCATTTCAATTATGTAATTTGCAAGCAATAAGAAAGTAATTTCATCATATATTAAAGGAAGAAGTTTGCTATAAAATGGTCTGGCATTTGGAAATGTATTACTTCGCTTGATTTACAGTGCTGTGCTCTTCCTCTGTCTTTAGCGTACTCTGAACTGTAATAACACGTACATGGAGGAGGGCGCGCTGTTCCGCTCGGGCATCGGCGAGTCGACGGTGTCTCTGGAGAGCACAGTCAGGTCAGCTAAGAGTCACAGCAGCTACCTTACTTACACGCACAGGTAACACGCTACTGCTTGGGCACGGCGCTACACGCTCATTATGGAACATTTCACTTTCTCTTTCTATCCTATTTGACATTTCTCAAAATGATTTATTCTTTTTTAATTGACTCTTCTCTTTTCATATGCATGAGCAAAAGTGCATGGCTTCTGCTTTGCTTTGCAGTGCTGCGATAATGTACACAAACTCTAACCTGTCCCTGCATGTATATCCATGAATGTTGTGTGTTAACATCCGTCTCATTGTATACACTGAACGCAATCTTGTGACATCTCAAATGCTCTGTTTATAGATTCAGTTCATTAGTCATTTTCAAAGCACTTATCATTATGTGTAAATAATAGGAATTTGCTGACAGGATTCAGAATTAGGATGTATTGTACGCTATTTTTAAGAAACACCTCCCTGCTAGCTTCTTGCTAGCATTGCATAC
The DNA here is from genome assembly GCA_036326025.1 of Chrosomus eos. Classification (NCBI taxonomy): domain Eukaryota; kingdom Metazoa; phylum Chordata; class Actinopteri; order Cypriniformes; family Leuciscidae; genus Chrosomus; species Chrosomus eos. Next base: position 22,393,016 of record CM070822.1, read on the forward strand.
TAGCAGAATGATCTACCAATTAACTATTCGGTTGTTAAGTCTGACGTCACGCGTGAAGTTTAGCCTCTTCCGGGCCCAAGCGCTCCGCTCGTCCACTCCAGATCCTAGACTACATAAACCCTTTTTTAAAGGGCTTTTTTCGCTTCAGTGCCAGTGGGTGTTACTAGGGATTAAGGGATAGCACCCACTGGCGCCAAAGTTTCTTCATTCGTTTAAGATTTGTAACTTACCTTATCAATTGCAGCCATTTTCTCTTATCTTTCTCGTCACAGGGAAAGCGGTAGAACGACAGTTGAATGTCACTTGTTTTTTTTTAACTCCAATCTATTTAAACAACACGGGAACACGTTAAAACTCGGGCGAACGCGGTAGGTAGGTAGAGAGGACCCGGCCTTTGGACCCGGAAACAGTATTATCGGAGAGTGGTTACGTCACGACTTAACAACCGGATATAGTTCAGTCATGAAACTCAATATGGCGCAGGCTGATAAGTCCTTTACATGAAATCTGCAAGCCATCACATCATTACCGCAAGGCTTCTGCTGATCTTGCAGCCAATGAGATTGTTGCCTTGCTCAACATTGAAACAGTCTGGTTCATTATTAGTTCCTCTGAACGCCCCACCTCCCCCAGCTCCACCTGCCTAGATCGGCCACAGGTTTTCTTTTGTTTATGTCTATTTATGCAGCAGCAGCTTATCTTACATGCTCACATCAGTATATATGTGTGTTTATTAGCAGTAGCAACTCCATACCTGCATATGCAAGTATATACAGTATATATATACTGTATATTTTAAAAGCTAGTCATGTAATTAAGGAGTTTAGACCCATTTTTATCAAGCTGAACCTTTAGATAACAAGAATTTTAGCAAGTCAACACAGCCTGATTGGTCTTATATGGGACATTTTTCATTTTATTTTGTCTTTCACTGGAATCTAATCTCACTGTGTAGAGGTCATGTGAGGGGCATCTGTCTTGTATCTCTCTCATTCTCCTTCTTTCACTCCTACACAGGGATGAATTGGGTCAGAAGCCCAGTGTTTCATCTGGAAATGCTAAAGCCGGACACACTGACATTGACGGCTCACTCTTCCATAACGGCACTAAAGCAGATGGTATGAAAAAACTTTACCAAGCCAGCTCTGATATATACTTAACGCCTGTTATCCACATGTAGACTAGGGTAGTGTGACATCAATATTTTTCACTACAAAATTGCTTAGCTTCTGTAGGTATCCTTAAACAAGCTGTTGAGATTGATGCAAGGTTGTGTGCATTCAGACTCGGATTCGGACAGCGAGCTCTCTGTAGACGAACACAGCAGCTCGTACGCCTCCTCTCACTCATCCGACAGCGACGATGAAGACATCGACATGACGCCAAAGTGGAATAACGAGAGACAACCACTACACAGCACTCCAAAGGGTACAAAAGATGGTATTTGTCTCTCATAATGTCTAAAAAATTGATGGATTGATGGATTTGCAGGTTATTGAAGTGTCAAATATCATTTACGCCGTCATTTGTGTTTCAGTGGACACGGTGTCCAATCATGTCAAGCCTTACTGGCCGGTTGAAACTATGACAGCCAGTGACAGTGAAGATCCCGGAGGGGCAGAGAGACTGAAAGTGGAGACGAAAGTTAATGTGGAGCTCCATCAGGAAAATAAACTCAATCACATTGCAGAGACCACTCAGGACAAAGACCAACCAACACCGTCCGTTCAAGCCAACAGCAACCACCAGCCTGAACAGAGGAAAGGTGAGAGTAGAAAATGAGCACTTTTATTAACTGTAAAACACCAGTTGAGCAGGGTTTTTTTTTTTTTACTATAAAACCTAGAAAGATAAATAAAAAATAAATATAATAAAGACATCGAAAATAAAGAAATGAACCCTCTGGGCAATTTTACCGTTTAAAATTTTTAACTTTTTTTGCTTTATCGGAATAGGATGACACTTGGTGACTTTTGGCTCATTAGCTATGTGAACACACAAAAAATCATGGACATGATTCAGATATGTTAAATGGTGAAAAAAGGTCACACTTGGCTCCTTTGCTCTAACATTGGTAATGAATGGGAAATACGAAATCTCTGAGAATCTTTTGGTGGTAAAAACTACAAATCAGCCACTTTACAGCAAAAAAGTGCACAGCAAAGAAGATTTATCGCTATCCATTCCTTATTCTGTTCGATTTTTTAATTAGCAAACACTGTGTAACAAAAACGCTTTCCATATGTTCCCTTTCTAACTAAATTTTAATGTTTGATTGTAATCATAATGCAAAACCTGATACTTAAAAAGGGTAACACTTTACAATTCATTATTTAATGTATTAACAAACATGAACTAACAATGAGCAATACATTTGTTACAGTATTTATTAATCTTTGCTAATGTTAGTTAATAAAAATACAGCTGTTCATTGTTTGTTCATGTTAGTTCACAGTGCATTAACTCATGTTAATAAATACAACCTTTGATTTTAATAATGTAATAGTAAATGGTGAAATTAATATTAACTAAGATTAATTAATTATATTGTTCATTCTTAGTTCATGTTAACTAATGTTAACTAATGAACCTTACAGTAAAGTGTTAACCAATAAAAGATCTAAACCTTGACTAAAAGTAATCTTTTAGAATGTCTAGATATATTTCCAAATGCAAAACCTAATAAAATTAAGAAATTATGTCTAAAAATGGCAATCCAAAAGCCTCTCTTATATATGGAGCTATAGGCCATTTTAATGTGAAATATTGCATTTATTGAAAAATAATGAAATAAATATTGCACAGTATCACAAAATCCCCTCAAAATTCAAAATAATAATCCAAAAATAGTATTGAACAAAAATACATTACATTGATTTACTTTAAAAAAATTGCTGCTATACATTCTAGATACAGGTTATACTAATATCCTCATGTACTTTCTTCTCATAGGTATTTTGAAGAATAAGATCACGTATCCTCCTCCGCTGACGGACAAAAACATGAAAAACAAACTTCGGGAGAAGTTATCGGACTACAATCCCCCCACCATCTCCTCCAGAGCACCATCTATAGCCTCTAATGACGGGGGCAATGGCCACAACGTCCTCATCAAGCCCCCTCATCGACCGCCCGTCCCGCCACGAGAACAGCAGAACGGCATCGCCATGAATCTGAAATCAACGACCGTCAACGGCGGCAACCACTCAGACTCTGAGTAAGATACTCTTTCACACTCCACCTTTCTTCACCCAACCCTATCTTTTGTTATCTGTTGTTTTTTTTCTGTTTGTTTAAGGCAGTTCAGTAATGAGTTATATATTGCATTAGGGTTCATTCTAATATACTATAAATAATTGCATTATTTGTTGATACTAATACCAGTGAAATATCATGATACCAATGTTGCAACTGTACTATGCATGTTTAAACCGTTTTTAAAACATTTTCAACTTATCAAAGTACTAGTACCAGATATTCCTAGATTATAGATGTTCATTTTTGCATGTTTTTGAAACCCGAGCCCTCTGATTCTGTTCAGCTCTTTTGTCTGTTGGAGCATGTGTCCCGAAAACAAAGAGCGTCTTCTTTACACCCGTTGTCCATGTGGCATGCGGCTGCTGTAGCCCTACAGAACACCCTCCTAACCCGCATGTATCCTCCTTCCTTTTCTCTCCCTTTTCTGCTCACTACAGCGGCAGTAATGAAACATCAATTTGACCCAGCAGGAAACCTGAGGAACTTCTGCCCTCTTGAGGGACGAATATCAGCCCTTGACAGTGGGAGGAAGGTGGATTACCCAAACCCCCCCTCCTTATAGGCGCACCTTGCTCTCCAGCGTGTCCCTGGGGTCCAGGCTTCATCAGAGGACAGTATTACTGCAGATGTCGGTCTGTTAAATGAACCGTAAGGAAAGAATAAGGGAATGTATCTAAATACGCAAGACCGGGTCAGCGAAGAAGAAGTGCCAAACCACTCAACGTGGGACTTCAACCATCCCAGCATGCCGAGCGACACGCTCTGACTGACTGATAGGTGGACTTGAAGAGTTTTGTACGTAATTTTGTATGATAATCGCACAAGGCTGAAACTGTGTAGAGACATTTTCTGATCACAGAACGCTGAAATGTTCTTGGCCCGTCCTTCTCGACTAATGCCTTCGTCGTGTAATTACCGTGTAGATATATATTTGTTGTTGCTGTTTTGAAATTGTAATATTTTTAAGGCACATTTGTATATTGAAAAGCATTTTTAATAACATTTAATGCAAGACTGTTTTTTATCCTATGTGGTTCAATCAAAGATGTTTTTTGTACTTGATTTGCAGCGTTAATCATTTGGGTTTGTCTGGTGCTCTAGTCTCAAAACACGACTAAAAAACACTGTTCAACTTTGACCATATTCACTGGTGATGATTAATAATGATGGAACTGTGAAGATGTTGCCCTTAGACTCAAGGAAATGAAAATGAATGTGCTTTCTTTTTTTTTTACTAATCGAAAAGTGCATAATTCATGTTCCAAAGACACAGCAGTGAAAGAGACTCGGAGGTGTTTTAAATCATTTTTCATAACAAAAGACACTGGATTTCTTATGAAATAGCTGTATTTATTTTTATGTTTTCAGACACTGGAAAAAAATTGAAGCTGTAAAAATAAAAGCTCTCTGAATTTGTAACTTTTTGTCTCATTCCAAGTAATCTTTTTATATATATATATATATATATATATATATATATATATATATATATATATATATATATAGAGAGAGTAGAGAGAGAGAGAGAGAGAGAGAGAGAGAGAGAGAGAGAGAGAGAGAGAGAATATATTATACTTTATAATAATTATATAAGAATTTAATTTTAAATACAATAAATAAATTACTAAACAATGAGTATATAATTGAACATTTCACATGAGAATATACATATATATATATTTTTTTTTACCTTTTTTTTTATTGAACTGAACAAAATAATTCAAATCATTAACAAATTATAATAATCATAAAAGTTATTTGTTTAAAAAAATTGTTTAAATTTAAGGCAGCTAGAGACCCAAGGGGACAATCTATTAGTTATACAGAATTGTCGTTGTTGTTTCTTTTAAAACGTTTGCCATTTCATAACCTCTTAATCAAGTATTTTATTCAAATGTATGAATCGTTGTGTTTTACTGCTCTACTGCTTTACATCTTTAAACTACATTGCTACGGGCATATTTCACAAACGAACCTTCTTTGTGAGTGAAGCAGTCAATATGACCCTTGTTTTATTGTTAGTCAACATATAATTGCTTAATTCCATAATACTAGTATCCATATAGTATCTACTGTAGTAAGACAGCACTGGAACATACTTCCATGTCACAGAAATGTGTTGATACCACACATATTCTTTGTGTTAGCATCTAGCTAGCATCTAGCTTATTTCAAAAGAAGCTTATTTCAACTTTAAGTATATATACACACCAGGTATATTAGGTATGATATGCAAGCTTCATCACCAGGTTAGTTTGAGATTTACTTCACTCAGGCCTGCTTTCTGCCCTTTACCCTGAATTCCAGTGTAACACATTTACTGTCGCAGAGCAAGAATTCCTGATTATCCTGAGCGATCTTAACTGCCTCGCTTCAAAGAAAACATAAAATATTAACAACTGAAGTGAACGATCTCTAAACTCATGCTCAAAATCAGAAAGTGTAGGGCTGTAGAATATCTTAATTTCCAGTGTTGAGGAAAGATACTTCAATGTTGCTTTACTCCCTAAAAAGTTGCTTAGTTCCTTTTTTATGGAAAGTAATGTGTTAAAATACTTTTACGTATCTTTTTATGATCTGGTCTGGGGTTTGTAGTATTTATATTATTAAGTTATTTTTGGAATAAATTTTGGAATTTTTGGACGTTTCTTAAATAAACCTTTCAGCTGTGCAGACACGAGAGAAGAAAGTTAGATTCTTACTTCAGCAATAAAAAAAAAATATGTGCTTGTCTAAAGTTATTTTTTTTTCTTGTACGTATGGTTGAATCGGATCATCAAAGGTCAGCAGCAAAGACATTGGTTAATAAAGTGAGATTAAATACATAAAGTATTTTTGTATAATAACACAAAAGGTTTGCTTAATATTCTAATATTTTAATTTCACTGTTTTTATTAATTTTGAGGAAATGTGTGCTTGCTCAGATACTTTGTTGTAAAAGTAATGCTTTACTTTACTAGTTACTTAGGAAAAAGTAATCTAATAATGTAACTCGTTACCTCCAACTGTTTATTACATACTTTGAGACTAAACAACTAAAAGTAAACATAAAAACTGTATAAATGGTCTAAATGATCTTTAGATTGAATGTTAAAAAACGAGACGTTATTGTAAAGTGTTAACAACATTTGTTATTTTCAACATTTTACTAATACTTTAGTCAAATCAAAAGATGTATCTGTTAATATTTTTTAACGGACCTGAGCTAACACGAACTAACAATGGACTGATGTATTTTGTTAACAAATATGAAAAAATACTGTAACAAATGTATTGTCCGTTTATGCATCAACAAACGTTAATTAACAGGACTTTTTTTTTTTTTTAAAGTTTTACCGGAATATGGAACATTAGAGAAATAAGTTGGGTATGAGTAAAATGGGTTGCGAATAGCAAGTAATATGTATGAAAGAGCATTCCTCTGCTGTCAGGACTGACAGCGTTTGGGCAGAAATCTAGCGGGACGGATAGAGTTTCAGCTACTTAAGAGTTGTCAGTCAGCTTGGTGCTGATAAACTTTGGCCCTTCCTGAAGTCTCACATACTTAGTGCCATCAGAAAAAGAGAGAAAGTATGGGAAAATTAGGGCAAAACAGGTTGAAAAGGGCCTTTGGGAAATAGTCTCTATCTTTCTTTGGTATTCCTTGAGAGACGTGAAAAGAAATGTGAAGTATTGTTTCTGAATGCTTCGGGGTAAGCTGTGCCATTGGCCAAACTAATAGTATTATATACTAAAGGTTTCATTGACATGATAGCAGACACATTATTTTGCATGTTAGTTTTACTTTTGTTTTGCTAGGAGTCCTATGACTCTATGAAGAAAAAAAAATGATTTTTAGGTTTTTTTGACTAAAATTTAATTTTGTTTAGTACTTAAACTTTTGCAGATACACTCATATAACTTATATTACATTAAATTGTAGTTTCTCAGGCAGAATGTGATGCATTTTTAACCTGCTAATTCCTTTATGCTAATACAGCTAGCTAAACACTGGCTAACAGGGTGAGGTAGATTGTAGCACATCTTTAAAAAGTGTTACAACCATCCCCTTTCATACAGCTAAGTTTAATAATCTTACAGAATGCCTAAACAGTGGAAAAGAAAGACAGATAGATGTGTGCCAACCAGTGTTAAAAAATAAACTTATGAGGTTTCAATGAGGATCATTGCGAAGACAGTGTTGAAAGCCAGTGGTGATGATTCTGAGACGTCAGACAATGAAAACTTTTATGTTGTCTGTAAGGAGCCATTTGGAAACTCAAAGCCAAAGAAAGTGTGGGTAAAAGGTGCCCTACGCAGTCGAGTGTTCATTAAGCTAAGGAAGTTTGTTCTAGTAGACTAATTTACAGACACATGCACAAACCCTGAGTCAAACAGAAAGTGGATTTGAGCTGTGGTCAATCAATCACAGGAAGAGAGACGTTGTTTTGTATTATTCTTTTGCTATAAACCTATTTTTGAAGCATATTGCATGGTGTGGCCACAGTTTATGCTTCTTTTGTCTTATTGTTACAACTTACCCCAGCATGTGTTAAATTTTAATTGATGCCTTTTGCATAAACAAAAGTGGGTACTTTGTATAAATGTTGGAGCACTCTAGCTAAAAATTTCAGTGAGTTACTGATGCTGAAGCAAAAAGTGTGACCGCCATAATGTATTTGTGTGACATGTTTGTATTTTGTGAGGCAGTTTCCATAACTTTTAGCGCCATCTATTGGCTTATTTGTTACCTCAGGGTCAAACAAAAGGATTTAAAGGAATAGTTCACTTCAAAATAAAAATTCTGTCCTCATTTACTCACCCTCAAGTTGTTTCAAACCTGTATTAGTTTCTTTCTTCCGCTGAACAGAAAAGAAGATATTTTGAAGAATGTCGGCAACCAGACAGTTCATGGACACCATTGACAATAAACCTTATTGGTTCTCGCTGAAGCTCAAACGTGCTGCGTAACACAAAATTAAATTCATTGGTTCTTGCGGAAGCTCAAACGTGCTGCGTAACCGGAAAAATTTACCTCATTTGTTCAAACGTGCTGCGTAACACGAGAATGAACCTCATTGTTTCCTGCGGACGATCAAACGTGTTGCGTAACACACAAAAATTAACCTCATTGGTTGTTGCACGTCAATCGAACATGCTGAGCTTCCGTTTACCTCAGCTGATGTGTTGAATGTTTAAGCGAATAAAAGCCTAAATTCAATCTGTTGATTATATAAAGTGATCGAGTCTCTTCATAAAATTTGGACTAAACCGCTCCATTCAAATGGATTAGATTTACAAACTCTTTATGAACTTTTTGAAGTGTCATGGTTGTTGTGTAGCTGTCAATGGAGTGACAGAAACCTCTCAGATTTCATTATAATCTCAAAATATCTTAATTTGTTTTCCTAAGATGAACGAAGGTCTTATAGGTTTGGAATGACATGAGGGGGAGTAATTAATGTCAGAATTATTATCATTTTTGGGTGAACTATCCCTTTAAAAAATAGCACTGCACCATATGAGCAGATTCTCATCATTATAATTAATTTACATTAACAGTAAATAGTTTCTAAATCCTGGCACACTTACTGTTGTAAAAGACTCAGTTTAAATGGTTAAAGGTTGGTTCGGTCAAGTGTGATAAGATAATGGCATGAGGGATTTATTGCTTGAAATGTAGTATGAAACGTAATTAAACATATTTGAACATGTCTTGTTAGATCTTGCATAGTTAAGGAGCTTCATAAAAATAAAATATGCGAGTGAAACGTAAAGACAGTCAACAAAAAAAAAAAAAACTGTTTAAAATGTCAAACGTTCACCACTAAACATCTCCGGTAATATCTGGCGCCATCTAGCGGTACAGACACTGAGAGGACCTTCAGCGGTTTCTTGATGTTTGTAACTCTTCAGGAATGACTAAACAAAATCAGTTAGTCTTTGCTTTGAATAGTGTAGCTACTGTAATCTTATCAGTAAAGAATAGTGATTCTTGTTTAAAAGGAGATTATTGATTAGTCTAGCAGTCAAAGGTCTTCATGGGTCTGATTCAGGACAAGAGTTAGAGAGTTCTGCTCGTCATGTTTGAAAAATGTAAGTAGGCTACAACGTTTGGTTTAGCATATAACATTTTAATATACTTAAATATTTGTTTACTGTTTATACGTATGTATTTTTTTTTAAACAAGTAGATACTATAGCTATAGTTGCATTTAATAAGCTACAATTAAATGCAGAAAAGAAACAAAATGACAGAGACTCTAAAAGCTTCTCACATCTTTTATTTATTTAATTGTGATTTTACAGTAGTAAAGGTGTTTTCGGCCTAAAATCTGGTTATTTTTTAGAAACAGAATAAGTCTACCCCTTTAGTTTAGCACACACACACACACACACACACACACACACACACACACACACACACACACACACACACACACACACACACACACACACACACACACACACACACACACACACACACACACACACACACACACACACACACACACACACACACACACACATATATATTTATAAGTAAAACTCTAACAAAAAAAATGCATTGTCGTCACGTGTATTCGTCAGCTACCCAAAAATCATGCATGTCAATCTGAGTGTATTGCATTATAGTAACAAGTAGGCAGTGCTGCGGCGCCTTTAAGAGATCAGTGTACTCGTTTAAGAGATCTGGCCGTCTGCTGTGTGTGTGAGTTCAGTGACATCAACAACACACGCAGATCCCTGTTCTCTGGGGGGGATTGACATTAACTCTCACACAACACAGGCTCCAGGGACATCGTGCGGCTCTTTTTCAGACAGCAGAGGGGAAGCTGGGATATATTTACAGCAGGTGTTCCTGAAGGATCTATCACAGACTATCAGCAGGGTTCATGAAACTTTGCTACGATTTGCGAGCTAGGTAAGCGGACCTTTAAACAGATTCAAGACGGCAACAGGCGATTTACAGTTATGTCTTCTTCACCACTGTCATAATGCATAGAGAGAACATTTCATTTCTATTCAGAGTAATGATCTTGAAAACGAAGCTATCACGGAGAGTGTCGCACTAAGAGCTCGCTGATTTAAATAGCTAAGCTTGTCATACGTCATAATCTAATGTCTTTGTTTAATGTGGCATTAAAATGCGTTCCTGAAACGCGGCCGTTATTCTGTCATTCAGGCACGCCAATCAAGGTACACAATGTATCATCCTGTGGAGAATGGATACATTGTGTCCACACGCGACATTTAGACGGCCTAGAAAACATGCGTATGATAATGATGATGATTATGATGGAGTGAAAGTTGTTACATGTGTCAATGATGTTGCGATGATTGTCGCGTGACTCGCGTGATCTTGAAATTGAGTCATTCACTCATTCATTTACTGATTTATTGATCAACTGATCAACCTATTCATTGTTCCGTTTAGGCATGATCATTTTCGTGCTGGTTAATTATAATAATATTAACGACAATAATAGTAATATATTCGGAATTGAATAATTCAAGTATTAAAATGGATTTAAGGGAATTAATAAATAAGAATGGTAAAATAAGTTATTCTGTACTGTACTGGTCTAAGTTTAGTTATAAAAAAGGGATAGTTCACCCAGAAATGAAAAATATGTCATCATTTACTCACCTTCAAGTTGTTACAAACCTGTATGAGTTTCTTCTTCTGAACACAAAAGAAGATATTTTGAAGAATGTTAGTATTTTTTTCCTACTATGGAAGGAAATTGGGTCCATCGACTATTTGATTACCAACATTTGTCTTCAGAAGAAAGAAACTCATACAGATTTGGAACAAATTGTGGGTAAATCATTTTTTGGTGAACTATAGCACTAGTATTTAATTTAAAAAATGTGCACAAATTGACTCTTACTCGTATGTCGAAAACGCAAACGTTTCTTATGTCATCACATTCATTTATGGCAAAAACGGCGAAATTTCATGAAAAGTTCTATTACTGTCGTTCGCTGAACATTTCTATCGTAAAACAGTTACCGGTAGCTATATATCTTTTCTATAAACGCCTTATTTGATTTAATTGGCCGTTTCGATTATTTTGTTAGACTGCTGAGGCAAAGCAGCCTAAAAATTTAATCCGCTTAAAAATTTTACTTTTAAACTTTTGTCATCCAAACAACAAACAGATTTACTCATTCTACACAAAAATTATAAGATAACACAAATTAAATGGGAAAATATGAATTCTATTATTGCTATTATTATTATTTATTTTATTCATAGCCCAGACAAAATCATTGATTCATCGATACATAGATTCATTCATTGATTGAGCCACTGATTCATTTATCCATTGTGAAATCAACTGATTCATGAAAAGAAACCGATTCATTGATCTGTTTTTTATTGTCATTGATATATAATATTTTAACTAACTGATCCATGGATTCATTCATTCAGCAAACTATTGAATCAATGGTTATTTTAATCAAATAATCTGAATCATTAAAGGCAATCGATCCATTGAGTACTTCATCTTTAGATTAATTGATCCATAGATTCAATGACCTATTGGTCACTGATTCAAATAAACTGAATCATTCAAATCATTGAAAAATTGAAACATTGATGAATTCAACTTTTGATTAACTGATCCATGGATATAGTAATGATTTGAACTATTAGTCACTGATTCGTGTATCCATTGAATCACCGATTCAGATTTAGTAATTTTCAGATTCAACTGTTTTCTCAAGCAACGATCAGTGTAAAGCAGGAATCTGGCTGAGAGAGTGTATGTAGGCAGGCAGCAACTGTGGCTTTGAACTCTGAGAATGACTAATGCACAAATAACAACATGACATCATGACTTTTGCGTAAACATACACGCCATTTTCAAGTCAAGTGGCGTGTTATTTATACGCATTTTGAGCTATCCGCGTGTATGCGTGTATATCTACGCCGTTATGTCCGAGTGATTCCGCGTGTATGTACACGCTGTTAAAAATCCGAGCGAAATAAAGCCAAATTTTGATATACATCTGGGGGAGCGATATTTTTCTTACTAGGATGGTAGGGAAAGACTCATAAATGGTATTAACCAGTGACGGGTAGGTTTAGGGACGGGGTTGGGGTAGGTCATATATTTATATATACAGTAATGTAACGTTAAGTCAACGGCGTTCATAAACACGCTGAAAAGCGATTATGCGTGTTGATAGCACGCCAAAAATGGAAATACGAATTGGCGTGTCATACATACGCAGTTTCATGAGATCAGTCTGCAAATAAAGAAGTATATATATTTTGTGTGTGTGTATTTGTTATGCAGCATATTTGATCTTGAATGAACTGAATTTAATCTCTGTCTCGCATATATGAATGTCCTCTGATATTGAAAGTCATGGTGTTTGTCCAGTGCTCTCAATGGGGTTCAGATAGAGTAATTCAGAGAACATTGGTGGTGGATATTCATGTAGAGAATAGAGATCTGTAGGTGGTCTCACAATTAGCAGCTCTCACAGCATGCAGAATCACAATAACAGCCAAATATAATTTCATAATAATAAGCACTGAGAGCTCTCAAACCAATACCTGTTCTATAGTGTAGTTCCAGAGAGGGACGGTTACAATTGAATCTCCTGTCCCCATTATTTTGTTGTCTCTCATGGATATAATCTATGACATTATTTTCTCAACATAATACCATAATAAAAAAGTGTTAAAATGCTGTTATAATTGACTCGCCCTCAAGTATATATTCAACAACTTTATGACTTTCTTGCTTACATTGATTTTTTTTTTTTTACGGTTTTATCCAAAGCTACTTTAGTAAAGAGGAACATAACAAGCAATTCAACACATATTAAATGATATGTATACACAATTATCAAGTTTAATAGAAAGCTATTAGGAATCAGGCTAGAGCAGAGGTGAAATGGAGAATAAAAGAAAGGGGTGTTTTTTTTCATGGTTTTGAAGGTTGTGGATTGAAGCCATTCGTCCTCTATAATGGTTGAAACTATTACATTATGACGGGGTTTTTTGAAACCGTTTCAAAAAGGTAGTGACATTGCCAAATAAATTCCGTGGGAAATCCACATATGGCTCTTTCACTGTATTTTAAACAAAACAGCTTTGGCCAGTGGCAGGAAAAGCCCCTGCAATCCATTTCCAACCTGTTTCCAATCATTAGAGATTTCCTCTTGCCGTTGGTTTTCAGAACAAAACAGCAGATGAATTCCCTTTCGTGTTAAAAGGTCATCTTTAGAGACTACTGAGAATATTCATTCACGTGTTTTTGTGAAAGACCTGAGGATATAAGCACGTGTCAGAGAGGTGACTTCTGGGTAAACTATGATGTATATTTCAAAGAGGAGATTCACATTTAATCTTGTGTTGTTAATGAAATCAAAACAGTGTGTACATATTCATTATAAAAGCTTCAGGTTGTTAATTATGTAATCGGCTCATTAATGTCAAGTGAATAGAACATTGCTGTTGAATAAATACATGGTTGGGTTATGATGGCGTGTGATTTTTAATTGTTTTTTCTTGCTTGCTTTTTATTTGCTTCGGAATGTTTTAACTTTTAATAGAGGATGGTCCTGATTTAAGGCTTGAGATATATGCACAATTTCTGAAATCAAATAAACACTACACAGTACGACCAAGTTGACATGAGCATCAGCCAATGCCAGTAATCTTAAATGAGCCACAAATTGGCTAATTAATGTGATTGGATGATATATATCGGCCTGTCAGTACTATTGACCTCCTGTGATAAAGCTACTTTGCTTCTTCATTATGTGGAAGTGAGCTTTCCAGCGGGTTGGCAGTGTAACACCTGTGTTATTTTTTAAGGCCAATTCACACTGCACAGACAAACACCAACAAGTTGGCAGTTGGATTTAGTATTTTATGAAAAATAACTATCATGTTCACACTGCCAGACACAAACAAACACTGATTGAACATGGTCAGTCAGGTGAAAGCAAACTCTTACCAACGTCAACGGACGCCGACGGATTTTAATTGGCCTTAAAATGTAACCATTTGTTCTCCTGTGTAAGATATTACTTTTAAAGTTCCCTGTAAAGTTTGTACCTTTTGTTCTAATACTTTGTTGTACTTTGTTGACTCTGCAGGGCTGCCATACACCATGTTAAGGTAAAGCCTAAAGCAGCTGTGTTGAACATGCTAAAGCGGCTGGACAAAATAAGATTCCGCGGTCCAAAGCGAGATGACTTCCTAGATCTACCCGAGTCCCCTACGGGGTCGGACACTGAATGTAGTGATGACATGCTACTGAGACCTCGACCTTCAATACGAGACAATGATGAGCAAAGAGACCCTGTAAGTACTGTAATTACAGATGTTCTCGTTTCATTTTTCACCTTTTCATGTTAAGTCAAGTCGTCCTCATTTATATAGCGCTTTTAACAATGTAGATTGTTTCAAAGCAGCTTTACAGAGATAAACATATAATATAAGGTAACAGAGATTGGTTTGGTTTTATAGCGGTTCTTGAATAATGTTATTTCCAGCTAATGTTAGTTTTGATTGATTCACTTCCGTCGAAATGATCATGTGTTATTAAATTAGGGGCCGAAAAACGACACTGTTCTCTCTAAACAGACTTTAAACTGAACCTGTGATAAACACTGATGGCGTTCACATGCGCATTAAGAATTGATGTGCGTTTGAATATATGTGCGCAGGTTTGTAATTCCCTACAAACCATGCCTAAACAAACTACTTGTGTTGCCTATACATTTTGATGCAGAATTTCATTTTATTTTATCACTTCGGGTAGGTATGCGAACCAAATTTCCACAGCGCTTTATCTGTAG
Organism: Chrosomus eos; assembly: GCA_036326025.1. Classification (NCBI taxonomy): domain Eukaryota; kingdom Metazoa; phylum Chordata; class Actinopteri; order Cypriniformes; family Leuciscidae; genus Chrosomus; species Chrosomus eos. The sequence continues at coordinate 22,408,085 of CM070822.1, forward strand.
AGTGGTATCGGGATCCTTTATAAAGAGTGGCTGGTTGGCACTTCAGCACTGCATTGTCATCGGGTCCAGGCGAAGGTCCTTCGTCAGATCTGGAAACGGCCTGGATCCGGCAGGCTGCGGGAAAACCTTGGGATAAACAAAGACACTAAAATTAGGGTAGATGCCATTCTTCTTATGATGTAACGAGTATATCAGGACTGAAGGGAAGTGTTCCCAGTTCCGGCTGACCTAATCTATGCAGCCTAACATTTAATTATAGAAGTCGATGATGTATTATGTGAATGCTAGGTAAAAGAGATGTGTTTTAGTCTAGCTTTAAACTGACAGAGTGTGTCTGCTTCCCGGACAATGATAGGAAGACTGTTTTCAAGACAAACAAGCTTTGGTGCTAAATAGGAAAAGGATCTACCGCCAGCAGTCGATTTAGATATTCTAGGTATTATCAACTGGCCGGAACTTTGAGATCGCAATAGACGTGAAGGACTATAATGCGTTCGTTAAGAGCTCGCTCAAGTACTGGGGAGCTAAACCATTTAGTGCTTTGTAAGTAATCAGCAATATATTAAAATGTATACAATGTTTAATAGGGAGCCAATGCAGTGTTGACAGAACCGGGCTAATATGGTCATACTTCCTGGTTATGGGAAGAACTCTAGCGGCTGCATTTTGAACTAGCTGTAGTTTGTTTATTAAGCGTGCAGGGCAACCACCCAGTAGAGCATTACAATAATCTAGCCCTGAGGTCATGAACGCATGAACTAATTGTTCCGCATTTGTCAATGAGAGCATACTTTTTGACGTAATTTAGATATATTTTTAAGATGGAAAAATTTGGTTTTACAGATACTAGACACGTGACTTTCAAAAGAAAGTTCCTATAGGACTATTGGCGGAAAGTATTGGCGTGTTCACACTGAAGGAACTGAAGGAACGATTTTTAGTTCTAGAAACTCCTTTTGGAGGAACTAATTTAGCTCCTACTTCAGAGTCAGGTCTAAACCAGTCTTATAGGAACTACCAGTGACGTTAGTGTACGCTGATTGGCCGAACGCACGCGAAAACACCAGCAACCGCCATTTTAAAAAAAGCTGTGTAAACACACAGATTATAGCCTATATTTTTGCTCCGCTAGCAACACTGGACATTAACCACACGGCATATGCTAATACTCAATTCAGAGTTCCTACTGGCGGTGCGAACGCAAACGGGGAAAATGTTCCTAAGGGAATCATTAATTCTCGGGGAACCACCCTGGTGGATAGTTCCTATAACTAAGTTCCTAGAACTACCTGGTGCAAAGCCCCTTATGAAGTACTCGTTTAGGCAAGGTTTTATTTTTATTTTTTCAAGTTATTTATATAGCACATTTCATACACAATTGTAATTCAAAGTGCTTTACATAGAAGAAATTATGAACAGTGGCTGTTTAGGAAAACAGTTTAGGAATTTCTGTATGTTTAGTTATGTAATACATGTTTTATATAAGGTCCGTTGCACAACCTAGAGAGCCTACCTTGGCATCATATGTTTGCTTCCAACAAAAATGTTTGGTAGCAACATTATGCTGCCTTCTAAGGTAACTCTGGACTTGGACTTAATATAATTCATTCAGCATTGAAAAGTGTCAATAAAAATGCAGTTTTACCTGTTAAAAGTTAGAAAATGTCTGCATATTGACATGCTGAAGGTAAATTGAAATCAATTTTGAGTTAAGTCTTTCCACAGGGCTCTTTGTGTGGCATGTGGTGTTGTTGCCTATGTAGAGCTTTTTAAATCATCTGAAGATTGATGGCTGCTAGAAAAAGGACTTTTGTGTTAAAGGAAATTTCGAACACATTGTTTTGTATGAGAAGTTCCTTTAAATCAGTTTTCTCTATTAAAATTGTGCTTGTGATGAATCTCTTTTAGAGTCTGACCTTTTCACAATAACTTATTCTTTATCTTCCATAATGCTGTAAATATCTCTGTTGTCTCATTCGCCTGGTTAAACTGAGTTGACATGCAGGAAGCAAGAAATGCAGTCCTCGGTCTGTCATCCTGCAGCCAAATGATGCTTTAATGCACTATCCTGTTAAAACCAGACACTGCTGCTTCAGTCTGGTACCTTTTCATTTCACAGATGGTTTATGGAAGAATTCCTTGCTGTAATCGTGTTAGAGATGTTTTCTGAGAGGTTTATGGTCATAGCTGTGTCATTTGGTGTTCTGATTATTTTGAGGCTTTCCCCTCAATGATGCAGCCTCAGATTAGTCATGGTGTTGCATAAGTGTCTCACAATAGAGCCAACCTTCTCTGTTTCCATCTGCAACATTAGAGTGTGTTTTTTAAATGTAAACTGAAATGCTGTCGGGTGGCAGTCATGTGTTTTTTTTCTCTCTAGGATGCTGTAAAGCATCTTTCTCTATGGGAAGGTGTGTAATTCTCACCCCTTATTTATGGATCTGTTCGAAAACCTAGTGAGTTGCCCACCCAGGCAGTAGTTTCAGGGATCTTTGAGTGTTCCAAATAGTATACGGCTAAACTATTCATCCATTCTCCCAACAGCTTGTCCTAAATAGGGTCACATGAGTCCTGGTGCTTATCCTAGCATCTCGGGACACCTTGAATAGATGGCAAGTCCATCACAGTGCTGCACACATACCGGCAATTTAGTCTCTTCAGCTCATCTCTCCTGCTGTCTTTAGATTGTGGGAGAAACTGAAGCACCCAGAATAAACTCAAACCAACAATAGGGAGAACATGCCCTCCACATAGAAAGGCCTCTTGGGAGCAGCAAAACTAGATATTACATTTTTACGAAAACTCGTAGCTATGTTGCTAGGGTGTTGTGTGTGTGGTCATCAGGTTGTTGATTTGTGGTTGGTAAGGTTTTCAGAGTGGTTTTTGACATATTGCAAGGTGTTTAGTAATTGGTCTAAATCAAAAGACTTGACCCAATTCTTTAGAATGTTTATTTCTGCATCACTATAAGGGCTTGACATTAACACCAGCCACTCCTACTAGCCACTTTGGCGGGTTGAATTTTTCAGTTGTAGTCCTTTTAAAAAGGCTCCTGAAATAGTAAACTAAATGTAGTCTTGTCAAAAATATCGAATTTTCGATACCGATACTGAAATATCTGAAACGCTTCCAATACTAATTTTGCGCTGAATTCTTGAAAAGACACAGGATACCAGTTGCGTTTTTTCGTTCTGTCATCTCTCCGACAGCGAGTTGACACACAAACCTGCCTCCTCTCACTCACTCATTTTATTTGCTCTGGATGAATATTGTTGGTGTTACAGGGCTTGAAATTCGAACTTCGAATTTCTGAACTACTTGCCACAGTGACTGTTGATCAAAAAAGTTCATTTCAAGCCTTTATCACTATCATATATTCTAGTCACTATGATGTTTATTTACCTTTGGACACACAAATGTGTCTCTGAAAAATGGACATCAGTCTATTCTACTCTTAGGAATGAGTCATAAAACTCGGAAATAAGATTTTTTGAATGAGTTTTTGGTTAAATGATTGAAATAACACAGCTCAGGATATTATTCACATTTTCAAGTGGTCAAATGGTTCTCTGGGACATTGAACTTCATCACACCAAACATGTAAACTCATCTACTTACTAGTCTGCTTTTACATTCTTGCTGTGTTTATGAGCACAATCTTAATATTTAATGAAACAGTCAAAATATTCTATCTCAAACTTTAAGACTGAAACGGAAGTTTAGTGGTGGTGACATTAAAGTCATGCGTCCGTGGTGTAGCTGGTTTATAGCCTAACAAGCGCTTTTTACTTCAGGCAATTGCATTTAGGCTTCATAAAAATTGTGTATATTATCTTGATGAACAAAATGTGTATGATTCATAAACTTTTGTTGGTTACAGTGTGCATTTTATGCTTTAATCCAAAAGCCAATTGAAAAATCCCATTGGCTTTTTGTTGAGGACAGCAGGATAATGTTAACTTTGGGGTTGGCCTGCAAAAAGAGGTCACTTCTGTGATGATTCAGTGAATTTTTCTGTTGAATGATGCAAACAAACAACTATTATGTATTTCTGTGCACATTCAAGTATTGAGTCATTAGCAACATGTTAGCATCAGACTCCTCAAACAAGCTCAAGAGTGTTTAAAACAGTCAGTTATAAAACCATCAATTAAGATACTGCCGTAAATTGGCAAGAAACCAAGTAGACGCTGAGACATGTCACTAGGGTGTGGAATGAAATAATCACTTTGTTTTCTCATCGCCCTCTCATCATGGATCTAGGCCATAAGTACCCTGATGAAAAATCTAGCATTACTGGTTACCAGCATAAGCTATGTTTTGTTTTTCAGTATGAAATAGGCTAAGTACAATGAGGACCTTGGGTAGAAACTGATAAAAAAAAGTTATTGAGGGAAAGACTAAATGCAAAACGTTTTTTCCTTGATATAGCGAAAACAACTTGGCATTTCCGGGTCTTTTATATCTTACTATTGTTACAAATATTGCCTATTGATGTACTTAGTGAAACAATAGCATCAAGCTACTAGACACAACAAATAAACTGTGTTGGTAATAACAGCAATAGCGTATTCTTTATTTACAGTTGACAGTGGAGAAACGGCGTGGACATCAGACGTAATCGGCCACGGACATTATGAGTCAAGAGTCACGTCTTGTTATCCTCTAAAGCTGAAATCCTATCAAACCGGCACATATGGTCACGAGTTTAAATCCCAAGTGCGCTAACTGATTTAAGGTCTGGGTTAAGGGAGTGGCATTTAATTCTGGGAGTTACCCATGTGCTTGATGTGAACTAAAATCACATAAGATTTCTAAAACCCTGTGGGAGTGTTTAACTCTGCTTCGGGACTGGATTCTGTTCCTGATCCATCTTAGTTTCGACTATTTGTTGGCATTAGGACATTTTTCAACGTCAAGTTTTACAACGGTGGCGTTTTTTTATTGGTTGCTCATGGAATGACTTGCACACATTGATTTTATTATTAGAACCTCATATCTCACATACTGTAAAATCCATATTGATGAAAAGGGATGGTGAAGACTTCTTCACAAAATATTATATAACTGTTGTAATTACCATGGTCAGTGCTCTTTTATTCATTTTAAAATATATGTATTTTAAAGATTTGTTATAAAACGTGTTCAGATTACAGTTTAGCATGTTAGTGTAAAAGGATGAATTATTATTATTGTCTAAATGATCTGACATCCTATAGGCTTACACTGAGAGACTCTTGCCCGTATCTAGGCACCAAAATATCAAAGAAACAAACACCCAAAACGTCTCACCAACCTCAAATGTTGTTACGATCGCTTGACCTACCAGCGTCCGTTGCGTCGCTTAACTTCAATTAATATATCCTCTCTCGAGGACTTACTACTTTTTTGGCGCACAACTTTTCCCATACTATATAGTATGCGAAGTATTTGATTTCAGATGCAGCGTTGATGTATGCATCCATAACTTTAATGCAATATTCAAAATTTGTAATGAAAATATGTGGTTGCCTATGACTGTTATCCCCCCCCCTCCCTCCCTTCTTAATCTCTAGTAGAGTTGTCAAAAAGTGCCGACTTCGGTACCAAGTCGGTACTGAAATTTAAAAATGTGACGATACCAGCATTTCCCTTTAGCATTCTGAGCGCTGTTGAACTCCTCTGATTGGCTATTGTTTTGATGGGCTACAATGATTAACAATGACATCTTTGACACTCTTCACCGAGCGCTTGCGCAGATACACACTGAAGTGTTTAAAAGCAGGCGTCTATCAGTGGATCCCTAATATATCCACTGATAGACGGATCCGCTAATAGACGTCTCTTTCAAACGGTCCGGTGTGTATCTGTGTAAGCACTCGGTGAAGAGCGCCAATGTTTTTGAAACGTTGGTCATTGTAGCCAATCACAGACATACTGTACAGGTATGTTGAGCGTGTGAACACAATGGCCAATCAGAGGCGTTTAAGAATCCGTTCAACAGCGCCATTTTGAGCATTTTCCTAGAGGGAAATACCTGTATGTCACATTTTTTAAATTTCAGTACCGACTTGGTACCAAAATTTTGACAACTCTACTCTCTAGTTTTTCTGCTGCTGTGTTGGGAATGCTTCTATGATACCCAGAAGCATCTTTGGCGTGTCCAAGGCTAAGCTTTTCAAAAGGCTTGTATACTGTAATTCAAAATGATAGTGTGATGGTTCCCACAGACCTTGAGCTCTCTCCAACATAATTGTGTTTTGGCAATAAAACATTCTGAAGAGCTAAATATCGATACACATCTGCAAAGGCTTTCTGGAAGCATGTAACCTGCTGACCAGTCTTACCACTGTGTTTGCATATGTTTGCATTGGTAATTTCCTGCATCACGGGCAGCTTTAGTGTTGAATGCAACAGCCTGCTAACAGAGATTGTAACCAGTGGTGATGTGACGTTTAGACAGCAGCGAGGAGTGAGTCATTGCTCACATGCGGATCGAAATAGCTCTCTCGCACACATACAAACAAAGATACATATGGAGCCTGCACAATGTAGTTTAGAATGTGTCGATGCAGCACTTTTTACTATTTGATTCATGCACTAATGACTCCCTGAAGGCCGGAGCTAATGAGATCACTTTTTCACACAAGCAGGGGTTTGATTGACTTTAAATACCCCGTTTATGAGAGCTAGTCTCCTACTGGAATCTGCCTCTGCTGATGACCCTTCTAACATCACCCTTCTGTCTCAGGACACTCTGATTTGTGTCACAGAGGTGCAAGATTCAAGTTAGCTAGAAGGATGGGAATAGAGAACCTATGGTAAATTGGAGTATGCTACATTGTTGTCATATAATGTTTGACTTTACATGCATTGCAGATGAATCAGAATTTGTCAATGTCATTTAAACATGCAATCAGATTGCCATATTACTTTTAAGATATTATTTTGATTCCCCAAATTCTGAATCCCATCCCTGGAATTTGTTGCATGTAAACTCTTGAGTCAGAATGGATTTCCCAACTCTTTTCATTTTGTGGTGACATTGTCAGGCATTTTTGAAGTCCTTATGAGATGATTGTGAAATGTAGAAAATAAAACGAAAACTGAGTCTACTGTATAGACAGCATCAGAGTTAATTAAGTGGAATCTAAATCTAGGTATCCAAATTTGTTAAATTTCGTATGATTCATATCCTAGTTGGTCCAAATATTTTAATGAAAAACTTTTTTTGTAAGCATACATTTCATATTTTACATGGTGAATGTTTTGATAAGTTGTTTGGAGGCCTTTAACTCTTTTCCCGGAAAATTTTGGATTTCCGTGTTGTCTCTGTTATACGGTAGGGGGCGCTATGACACATCTTCTGAAAGAGTTCTGAATCTCCTGATCAAAACACAATGGGAAGAAGATGCAGAAACAAGCGATAACATTTTGTAATCATATGCATATATAAAATAACGCGATTATAAACATAAAATGGCATATAAATCAAAACTGCCCAATGTTATTGAATGAAATGTTGACCCAGGAAGTGGTTAGGACTGTGAAGCATTAGGGGTGTTGATGGACTCAATCTGCTCTATCTATGTTTTGATCATCTCTCTGAATCAGATCTGGACGCAGTCTTTGACAAAAACGTGATTTTTCTCAGCTTTTCCTCAAAATGTTGCCTTTTTTATGAAACTTACTCACATTCAAGTGTTGATAAAAAAGAATGCATGAGAATTAATAAAAGCAGATGGTATGTTCTTTTTTATATATATATTGCAAACTTAGATATTTATACCAACAAATATTCTGTGGGCCATGACATTTTTGGAAAAATTATTAAAAACTATGGGTGTGGCTGGCAACTTTAAAAAAAAGCTGGTGGGTAAAGAGTTAAAAATGCAAATTGTTTCTCTCTCTTTTTAACATCACTGTTAAAGGTAGGTAGGGTTGGCAATTTGTTAATAACACTTTTTGTTATACTTGAAACTCTTCAAATCCTGATAGGGATCAATAATAGAAGTGGTCTAAATATTAAATGTACATGTATCTTGTGTGGAAGTCTCAGGACCAAATGTCCTACAATGTCCTACCTGCCTGTCAACTTATGTGTTTTTCATTTTTCAGTAGACATCGTGTTTCATGAGGAACTTGTGCTGTCAAAGCTAGCTTGCTATTGCTAGCCACCTTGTTGCCTACCCTACCTTTAAGGACACTCGCTAGCGAACAGCATTTTTGTGATCCCATCAGCCGGTCAGCTGTCAGAATCTTCTCGCAGCTCTGATTGATTTGCTTGCCTCGAAAAACCTGTACCGTAGAACTAAGTGCTCATCAACAAAATCCATTCTTAGCTACATTTTTGCTTAAACGTTTCTTTGTGCAAACTAATGAGAATGATTTCCCGAGGTCTCTTTCATCCTCTTAATTTCTCTCTCCCTTTCTCTTCCCAAACGCACGTGTGTATGTGTGTGTCGGTGAAGATAGCATGCCTGCTCTGTCAGTCGCATTGGCCTCTTAAAGAGACACCTCTGCTTTTCTGCTGTGTATCTGCAGTGCCGCCCTCTCTCCTAATCTCTCACTCACCTACTTTCCCTGCCTCTCTCTCTCTTTCTCACTCACTGCGGTTCGTCTTTCTGCAGATCTAGCGTTCCTTCGGCCTGTGTGTGTGTTTGTGTGTATAGGGCGGAATGGAGTCAGAAGCAGGTTCATGTTGTGCTATCAGTGAGTCAGAATTGTACAGTCCACATTTGTCATTGAGACCAATTAGCCTTATCAATTGAGGCTACTACTAAACAGGAAGAAGACACCATATAGAGGACTAGTATTCTGTAAGTGACCACTCGGAGAGACTAGCTTTTTTTTGTGTGTCTGGGATGTTTCACATCCATGTTTGTCAATAACCCTGTATGTTTCTTTCTAGGCTGGTTTGGGGACTTTGTCTGTCATGCAAGACCTGAGGAGCGAATCAGAACGTCTCAATGAGGTCAAGGGTCACTTGGAAATTGCCTTACTGGAGAAACACTTCCTACGTGAGTACTTGAAGAAGATTGTATTCTATGTATATGTGGATTAAAGCTGAACAAAAGTCGGGATTGCTCTATATGTACAGTACATGCACGGTTTCATTCATACCTACAGGTTATTAACTTTTCAGTATCTGACCCAAATGACAGTTTGATGCTATTCAGATATGAGATGCTAGAGGTAGGGTGACCAAAATGCAGTCCCAAAATTGGGAGCTTTGTCCCGCGTCAAGCAGTGCCCCGCATTTAAGTGTCTGTATAATTTTTTTTCATTCCCTGAAATTACAATCACTATAAGAAATAGAAAAAGAAATATAATACTAAAAAATGCGATTGTCATTTAAAACATCCATTTGCATAGCCGTCATTGTTAGAGCGGGAAAATAGCCAACCGACGCATTCGTAGAGTGGGATTTTTCCGTTGATGTCATGACGGGCTTTCGAAACCAGATACTTCTAGGAACTTAGTTCTAGGAACTAGCCACCAGGGTGTTTCCCCAAGAAATAATGGTTCCCTTAGGAATGTTTTCCCGGTTGCGTTCGCACAGCCAGGAAGTAACTTAAGCCGCGCTTGTTGTTGTGACTTTTATTTTGACGGCGCTGAGAACGCCAGTGCTCGCATTCTCCGTGTTCATTAGTTTACGATCTGTCTAACAGTCCTGTCTAATATGTTATTAGCTAGAACTGTTATACAGAGAAAGTAGACAGTATATGAAAAGGTATTAGCGTATGCCGTGTGGGTAATGTCCAGTGTTGCTAGCTGAGCAGAAATACATAATCATGTTTGGCTTGGCCCTCCCTATCAAAGTTGCGTTGGATTCTCTCCTCAGTGTAAAGGTTAAGAGGCTCATCTATCACTGTTTTTTATGTTCGTAGAGTTAGTTTCTGGAGTAAATATATAGACTATAATCTGTGTGTTTACACAGCTTTTTTAAAAATGCCGGTTGCTGGTGTTTCGGGCACGTTCGGCCAATCAGCGTACACTAACGTCACTGGTAGTTCCAGTAGTAGTGCTGGTTTAGACCCGACTCTGAAGTTGTTTGTTCCTAGTTCCTGCGGTGCGATTTAAACATAGTATAATAACAGTTAATGTAGCTATCACAAACGTGTCACGCATTGTCCTGCAAAATCACATCTACTGTCCTGCAATCAAGCAATAACATGGTGGTCACCCTCGCCAGAGGCTAGCAACGCCCCAAAGCCAATATTTTGGTTTCGATCCATCATTAACATTTACATTTACATTTACATTTAGTCATTTAGCAGACGCTTTTATCCAAAGCGACTTACAACTGAGGACAAAACCAAGCGAGTCATCGTGAAAAGGCAAAAACAACGCAAGAAGTGCTCAAAGTACAAAGTTCACACATAGCTCGGAGTAGTATAAGCCAAGCAAGGGAGGATTTAAGGGAAGGGGAAGGTTTTTTTTTTTTATTTTTTTTTTTTTTTTATTTTTTTATTTTTTTTTATGTTAAGTGCTCCCTGAATAGATGAGTTTTCAGTTGTCTTTTGAATGCTGTCAGGGATTCTGCATTCCGAATGAGGCTGGGCAGATCATTCCACCAGCATGGAACTGTGAATGAGAAAGTTCTGGAGAGTGATTTTGTGGCTCGCTGTGATGGTACCACGAGCCGCCGCTCATTGACCGATCGTAGGCTTCTGGTAGGGATGTAGACTTGTAATAGCGAGTGAAAGTAGGAGGGAGCTGAACCTGTGGTCAATCTGTAAGCAAGCGTCAACACCTTGAACTTAATGCGAGCAGCGAGTGGTAGCCAGTGCAGAGAGATGAACAGAGGAGTGACGTGGGCCCTTTTGGGCTCGTTGAAGACAAGACGAGCTGCAGCATTCTGGATCATTTGTAGAGGTTTAGTTGCACATGATGGAAGTCCAGCAATAAGAGCATTGCAGTAATCAAGCCTAGAAATGACCAGGGCCTGGACAAGAAGTTGTGTTGCATGCTCAGTTAGAAAAGGCCTGATTTTCCTGATGTTGTGCATAGCAAACCTGCATGATCGAGCTGTCTTTGTAATGTGGTCGGTGAAGGTCAGCTGATCATCAAAGATTACTCCAAGATTTCTGACCGACCTTGATGGGGTGATTGAGGAGGAGTCTAGCTGGATAGTGAAGTCGTGTTGTAGAGACGGATTGGCAGGGAGGACTAGAAGCTCAGTCTTTGCCAGGTTGATCTGCAGGTGATGTTCCTTCATCCATGCCGAGATGTCCGCCAGACAGCTTGAGATCCGTGCCGTTACTGTGGGATCATCTGGTTGAAATGAGAGGTAGAGCTGGGTGTCATCAGCATAGCAATGGTAAGAGAAACCATGTGCCTGTATGATGGGTCCCAATGATGTGGTGTAGATAGAGAAGAGGAGCGGTCCAAGAACTGAACCCTGAGGAACCCCTGTGGTCAGTTGATGTGCTTTGGATACCTCGCCTCTCCATGTGACCCTGAAGGACCTACCTGTGAGATAGGACTCAAACCAGTGGAGGGCAGTTCCAGTGATGCCCAGTGATGAGAGGGCGGACAAGAGGATTTGATGATTCACAGTGTCGAAGGCAGCAGACAGGTCCAGGAGAATGAGAAACTGATGATTTGGAGGCAGCTTTTGTGATCCGCAGGGCTTCTGTGACCGACAGTAATGCAGTCTCGGTAGAATGTCCTTTCTTGAAAGTTGCATTAACATGCAACTAATGTGAGTGAGCACTGTAGCATAGTTTCATTTCAATTTGCATGATTTATAAAGCATTTACTGTGTGACCATTACTTTCTGACCAGGGTCTTTTGACAAAAATGTCACAGAAAGTGACAAAAATACATAAAATGTAACACTGCATTTGTAAATTGGGCTACTTTTACATTGTTGCCAGAGGGTTTTACCCCCAGAACGATTTTACCGTTTATTGTTGTTTACTGTAGTGACATGAACAGATAATTTGTATCCTCTGTATCTTGACAGTGGGATTGTGTTTATGTGGTTGGTTTAATGAGAAGGACAGTTGGTCAGTTTACCACATGGCTTAAGTCTTGTTAACACCAAACTAGGGATGGGCGATATGGCCTAAAATCCATATTTCGATATACATTGCAGCCTCTTGCGATAACGATATATATCGCGATATATAAATTATAATAGAACAATTTCAGAACAGGTTAGATAGACCATAAGGAAAGTCAAACTGCTATGTAGGCTATTTGTTTTAAAAGAAACGTATGTAGTTTTGAGAACATTTATTATGCAAAACTGTAATTATACAACATAATGTTGCAGATGAATAAAATCCAAGTACACTAGCTGCAGAGACTTTAACAAAGAAAAAGCTTAAAAAGCAACTACATTTACTACATTTATGTTAAAATTGCAAACATTTTAAATTAAAGCATACACAATTGACAAAAACAGCTTACCATACCTTTTCTTTTGCATTTAAATCTTTTTACAAGAAATATTGCGGTCACAAAGAACTTGTTTTTCCACCTCCACAAGAGACAAATATCCATTATTGTCGCGTTGTTGAGGTAACTTAACTGTGTAATTTTCCTTGCTTTAATTAACCCGAGCTTAAAGTTAAAAAGAAAATGATTGAAAAATAGTAGTATAAATGCATTTAAGGAGAGATTACTATATTTTCATATCAATTCGTGTTCATTTTGACCACGAGCCATGCGCTGTCACTTTAATTCAGCACGTGCAGCACAGACTCTGTGCAGAAACGATCTCAACGCATTGCCGCACCGCATCCGCGTGCAGGCCTGTTAACATGGGTACGGAAAAAATACACACCGCATATGCCATATGAACTGCAAACGGAGTATGTGTGAAACAGGTGTTAGCCAGAACTGTTGCCCCTACAGAGTATAGTTTGCTGCTGTTCGTCGGACGGCTTAAATCCGAACCTAATCCAAATAATGGATGTTGCACCGGTCTTTTTCACCAGGTCCTCCGTTTCGCTTTCAGACGCATGTTTACTCAAGATGACGAATATGATGATGCGTTGCTGCCGGTTGCAGCTTGTGGCTCTACATTTTTGCGGGAAAATTGCGTCAACATGCAATATCGCGATAGTGCAATAGAATTAAAATCTCTATCGTAGACCAATTTTATATCGTTTATATCGCATATCGTTTATATCGCCCATTACTACACCAAACTAAAAAGGTTGAGCCTCATGTATTGGTGTGAACAAATTACAATTGTTACCTAATTGTGGACTGATTAGCTATTGATCACCCTGAGTGTGTGGATGTGTGTGAGAGAGAAAGTACTTTTTGTGAATGTTGTTGATCAAAGTCTGCTATCTTTTTATGTAACAGAGTGTCCGCACTTTGATAATAAAACGAAAACATAATGTGAACAAAATGTTCTCGCTGCAGTTCCCATGAGAAAAACTGCTTTGTAACTGGACTATTGTAAATAGTGTTTTTTATTAAAGAGACAGTTCAGCTTAACAGAAGACTGTCATGTTGCTCTAAACATGTTTGAATTTTTCTGCTGAATTCAGGAAAAAAAAAACCTGAAGACTGTTAAAAAGAACAAGAGAGACAAAAGGTGTAAAATCAGCATTAAATATCCTAAAAGTCACCCATACAACATTTGACAAACAAACTGAAATTTGACTTGCTAATCTAACTGCTACAAACTGATCTTTGAAACAAAATCCAATTTAGTTGATTCTGAGAACAAATTATTTTTGATGTTAACAAATCATTCAGAATATTTTTGTGAACTGGATCAACCAATTCACAGAAAAGATTGCTTGATTCTTTCACAAACAGGACATTGCTTCTTTCATGAATGGCCAAAAAGAGCTTGACATTTTCAGTGAATAATAACTGTTGTGCATAACTTGAATGGATTATTTCATGGTATTGTAATGTGCTTTTATAAGATTGAAAGCATAGGTGAAACACATTTACTGATAAAATGTATACCTTGAATTGCTTTGGGTGAAAAAAAAAAAATCTATTAGCTTTCATGGAGTGTGTAATATATCTGTCTGTGAAACGGTTTGCAAAGTTGTGAAGTCGCAAATGCAGGACAAATAAAGTTATTGTCTCCCAAAAGAATTCCTGACGACTCATTTAGGCGGTTCAGTTTCACTTCCGTGACCTGCAAACGTAACGCGGTAACACATTTGCATAATGCCCGCCTATGATCTTCATTGGCCCACTAACAACGTCTACTTTGACCCTCCCTCAAACGTTGTAGCTGGTTCGTGTTGTGTACTTGTCGAAAAGACTGCTCTGCAAAAGCAAATTCACTTTGTAAACACTTCCAAATGTTTGATGTGAAGAGCTTGGTGGTTGCGATGGAGGTTTGGGTTGAAGAACTATGTTTCGTCGTCAGACTCGCGCTCAGATTGATACAGTGTGTACAATCGCTGAGTTTCAGGAAGCCTCCGGAGCTGAAATTCAGTTATGGTAGTGGGCGTTTCCTTTCCGACATCCTTTGTAAGCGGTAGACCAACCACAAAAGACTGGCCCATCTGGCCAATCACAGCAGAGTAGCTCGCGGAAAGGAGGGATTTCGAGAGACTGAATCTTTTGACGAGTTGTTTGGGAATCATTGAAAAATGCAATGTATTTTATGAGAAAATAAAAGTGTTTTTTGACCTTTGATGTCTGTTGACGGAGACCTCCAAAACATAATTAGAAACAGCATAATAGGGGCACTTTAAATGCAAATGTTTCTGTAAGGGTTAGGGGTATAGACAATATAATTAGCTCAGTATAAGACCTAAAGCAGTCAATAGACAGTCCGTAGCCTGAATGAAAAACGTGTGTGTGTGTGTGTGTGTGTGTGTGTGTGTGTGTGTGTGTGTGTGTGTGTGTGTGTGTGTGTGTGTGTGTGTGTGTGTGTGTGTGTCGTGTCCATCACAGCTACATGTAAACATTGAACTGGCTCGGTATCTCATTTGACAATGTCATAGGAAAACGCAACTGAAGGTCATTAGTGAATGACACAGTCACAATCTACTGTTATATAACCCGAAGCGTTCCACTGTCTGCACACACAGGAGAACCCACACATGAGAGGGAGTGAGACAGCACACAATAGCTAGAGGAAAGCTAGAAGAAAATGAATGGGGGGAGAGATATAAAATATGAAGTAGGAAAGGGATTACGGAGTGAAGCTGCTATAGCGTCAGAACTGAGGATTTTGCTCAGGAAACACAGTTATAGCCATATCTGTGAGCTCTGATGTGTGAATATGCATATGCATACTGTATATGTGAATAGGTGAAATTACAGTGCTAGAAATTACAATGCTATAGTCCTGCCTTTTAGTTAAAACTAAGCAGTGTTTAGAGTCCTATTGTAGATTTCAAAGGGCAAGTCTGTTTACTATTGAACACGCATGACATTAGCGGGACCAGATCAGTGTTTTTATATGATTTGAGCTAGAGATTTATATGATATAATCAAAGTGTACATCTTCTATAAGTCTTTTTAAAGTAGGTCTAAGACTTGGAGCACATGTCTAAAGCTTACATTTTTTCATTGAATACAAGTTTGAATTGATTTGAACATGAATGAGATTTGTGAGCTGAAAAAGAGCTGCAGAGTTCTGTGCATGACAACTTTTTTGACTTATTCCTCACACAAAGCTATCGCTTCTTGAAATATAGTAGATTAGTAGTCATATGGGCTGCCTTTGGGGTGCTTTTTTGTGCTTTTCTCTCATTTTGGTAGCTTGACAGTGTAAATCACCTTCAACTTTTTATGTTTTATTTGGAAATTCTGTATAAGATGAACTTTTATGTTTCATGGACAAGAAAATCATGGTTTTCGTTTAATTTTGTGGTTCTTTTCATTCAACGAAGCACATATATTTGACATTGAGGCACTAGCCAATACCACTAGGAGTTCAACTTATATTATTTTTGTTGATAGTGCCATGATCTACCAGTTAAACTACAGATTTTGTTGATGGGAGTGTGTGTAGAACAGACGCTGGGTTATACCCTCTGCTGACATCAATTTCCACATATGACAGAGAGTCTATTTTAAGCATGTGTGTGTTTATCCCGTGTGTTCCCGTCTTAAGGCTCTGACCCATTTAACAATGCGTTAACAGTCATCACAGGGCAGTTGTGCTGACATCACAGGCACTCCATGTTACATTCTTGTCTCCAATATTGTTTTTTTTCTCAAACCTAGAGATTTGGACTTCAGATTTGTTTAACCCCTTCTCCCACAGCCCCCATTTTGGCAAGTGGGGCATAAATGACATACCCCAAATAAAAAGTCCTTCTGAATACACACATAACCAACATGGGCCTGTAGTGTAGCAACTTAGAAACTCAATGAAACTCAAGCAACAAATGTGGTCATGCTTCACTTTAAATCTGTAAAACTATGATTTTTATGTAACATTTTCTAAGACCATGTCATGTGAGTTTTTAGAGAAGGCGGCTTATAAGATGCTAATCAAATATTGTATTGCCCTGTAAACACCCACTTGCAGTCTACTACCAATGTCTGGTGTGGTGAACTGCCCCATTCATGTTTCTTTTGTTCTCACTCGACAAACCTTTCACACTTCTGACCTAATCTTCATTATTCTTTTATCATTATTCTTTTGTTTGTATTCAGAATTTCAGCCATTATTAGCCTTTATTCTGGCATTACATGGCTTGCCCATCTACCATCTATCTTGATCCCTATATATAATCCTATTATCTAAAGTCTAAAAAACTAAACAAAAAAAGCATATTCTTGGGACCTTATGTGAATTCTTTTAACAAACGTTCCTGGCATGACCGGTGCATTAGAGCTACAATTAGCATCAAGCTACATGACACAATTTTAAAGATAAATTTTACGCTTACTCAAAACTCACTTTAAACAACAATCGAGTGTTTGTTATGACTTACAATTGGGATCTAATGTGGATTTTAGTCATATAATGTTGTTGAAATATGCTATGACATATGTCTTTTATAAGTAGCTAATCGCTACACTTAAGTAACAACTGTTAAAATGTTCAAACAGCCTTGCTGTTTTTTTCCCTGACATCATTACTTTGGCCTGTGCATTGCTGCAAGCTTTATGTGTGCGCTTGAGTGCTTAATTTATATTATAAATGCTCATTATTATGGTTTAGTAATTCTCTGTAATGTAGAACAATGTTACATACAATATTATTGCTCTGCCCAGAAACTAACCATTTTCCGATGCCACTCCCCAAGTATACAAGTAATTAAATTAATATCATTAACATCCGACTTGTCGACTAATGGCTTAAATGAGCGACTACTTGTTGACTGGAAAAATCTTTAGTCTAGGGCAGCCCTATTATTTAATATATCGTACCATTTTGATTAGAGACCTACAAATAGGTTTAGAATAAATTTTAAATGCTGCATTCAATGTGGTGTCAGATATTTGAACCCCACTCTAAATTGAATGGTTTTATGATGTGATTTATAGACATGATTGAGTCATGGCAGCATATGTGTGTTTGTTGCAGTGTCACAGTTCTATGTCTGTTAGGGTTAAGTAATGAGATTAAGAGATGAGAAGTTTATTGCCTTCTCTCCTGCAGCACACAGAAAACCCACATATGAAAATGCTGATTCAACCATATAAATCAGACATATTTCAGTATATTGACTCCATTTAAGTAATGTATAGAAGCTCATTCTCTGAGACAAAAAGAAAATACAGTCATAATTTATCTGAGGCCTTTGAAAAAGACCACTCACAATATTCATAACATATGTGTGGGAAGGAGTGTTACATAACAGTTCCTTGTGAAGACACATCACAGCTGAGGATTCCTTTTCTTGCATTATTTAATCTCATTTGCGCTGCTTAACACCAGACTGCTCTGAAATTAGCTATTCTCTTTTACTGTTATTTATAACCCATGTTTTCTGTCTCCAATTTTCTTTTCCTCCCTACAGAAAAAACACTGAATGTTTCCTGAAAGAAATTTGAACAGGCCATAAACCACTTATTAATGTGCAAGGCCCTTTATTTACAGTACAGTAGTATAAGATTAACCAAATAGCAGTAAAGATTACTTTAAGTGGGTAGCCTTATAACAATTCACAAGCAACATTTCAGAACATCTTTCAAATTTCAACAACCACATAGCAACCCCTGGCAACCAACTAGAAAGCTTGTTTTATATGGGCAAGCACCTCTCACATTTCTATAGACATGTAAAAATGGAATTCTTCAAAAGTGATAAAGAATCGTTGGTTGCTTGTCAGATTTGTCCCCCTTACTGTGGCCTTGACTCATAATTAGTATGACAGTGGTGCCGCTGGCAGGAACTGTGACAGCCTTTAAAATATCAGCTGAAGAGCAGGACAGAATTAGGCCAGTGAGTGGGCCAACATTGATCCAGAGCTCTTTACAGAGGATAGATAGACATAAGAGAATGAAACAGCAGAAAGAGAAAACAAGGATGTTAAAAGAGGAAAATACATGAAAATGACTTTCATTATACCTCTAAAAACTCAGTAGTCTTGGTATCCCCCCCCCATACATTGTAGTGATAAATACCGGCAGAAGCCTGGTGGCTCAAATGGCCCAAACCTGCTGGTGTTTTCTGCTATTTACGGAAACAACATGCCTATGTCATTTCCCCTCAGTACTCCTTTAATTTTCTTCCTCCCAAACTCTGAGAGACTGTCTCTTATGTACTACACCCACGCCGTCTCCTCCACTTTCTATTTCTTTCAGGCAGGTTACCATGCGACCGCGGCATTCACTTAGGGGTTTATTGTTGCACTGAAAGCCTGCCGCTGACGCAGAGAGAGAAAGCTTATGTTTTCTCTCAGAGGAACGAGAGGTTCACTACTGTGAAAGGCAGCTAACATCACAGTACAACAATACGCCAACCATGTCTCAGCCCTGGGCTCTCAAAACCAAGAACAGTGTCTCAGAGATCTCACCATGAATAATTAAAGATTGGCGATGACAGCAGAATAGTCCATTCAGGCATTTGTTTGCTTTGACATTAGAATTGATACTTTATTCTAGTGTTCTCTTCAACCTTAATAATGGATATAGTAATATAGCAAAGTCTTCAATTGCCAGACCCCCCTGAGACCTAGAACAGTACCAAACTTCCAAAAGACCAAGACCAGCCACCCAAACGCCCAGACCCCTTAAGGCCCAGACCGTCTCTAAAATACCTAAGACTAAGACCGATTCCAGACAACCAAAGACTCAAAACAAAACCATACTTCCTAAAGACCTAGACTAATAACAGATTCCCTAAGACCCAAACCAATACCAGATCCCTTAAGACTTAGACCAGTTACAGACTACCAAAGACTCAAATCAATACCAGGCCCCAAAACCCCAGAACAATACTAGACCACCACCTTAGGCCCTTACCAACACCAGTATACCACACATTCTGATACCCAGACCTAAATCAGTAACAGACCTCCTAAGATTCAGACCAATAAGAGCCCATACTAATAACAGCCACTCCCTCTAGAGCCCTATTCGCACTGGATTAGTATTATCTGGGGACCTCGTGTGATTTAGAAATTACCCCCCCCACATCTGAATTTCGTGTGGCGCATTCGCACGGGATAACCGAAGCCTGTGATTTTACTCAAATTTACTGACTTATCTCCCGGATATGGCGTCAGGCTATTGCTTGGAAATTTCTTTTCGTTAGGTCTAGCTGTATGATATATTATGACATAAACAGAATAAAGTTCCTTACCGCACGCTGCTATACATGCCAATTCATCTCCATTTAATCATTCTTTTTGTTTTGCTCTTCCGATGATCTTCAGCTTTCACTTTCTGCAAATTGTGTAGTTGTGTGAAGCGATATGACTCAGCCCCCAAAATACTATCAAAACACTCCAAACCAGCCTCCATTATTCGCGAAAGATGGATAAAAAGGCGCACATGAAACAAAAACCTTGAAAAAATTATATACGATCCGGCCAAATCACAGAGATGCCGATTCGAACGGGACTAATATTATCACAGGACCTCGGTGTTCGGCGAAATATAGTAGGTAATTTGCGGGGGAATTTTTACTTTACAAATTACAGACATGGTCGATTCGCACGGGATTAAGATCTCAGACAAACTCCGCAATTATTACAAATTACTAGAGGTCACCAGGTAATACTTATCCCGTGCGAATAGGGCTTAAGACTCAGATTCAAACACATAACAGACCGCCTAACACCGTGTCTTCCATGGAAGCGAGCACAGCGTTGCTGCGACAAACGACAATAGAATCCATTTCACGTTGATTACACTGGATGCCTCGCGACGCGATGGGAAACGACAAATCCCCGACAGTAAACGGATGTAAACCCAAGCACTCGCTAGGAAGGACAAATGGATTTGCAACGTTCGCTTTGTCACGTCCAGTGTAGACAGCTTCTAGCCGTTGCGGTGTGATGCGATGCGTCAAAGGTACCCAGACTAATACCAGACACCCTAAGAGCCAGACCAAGCCCTGACCCCTAGAAAAGGAAAAGAGGGGAGTCAAGACCTGTTGATCGAAAACCATTTTAATCACTTGAAACAGAGAAAATACAAATTTTTGTTGCAGCATTTATTTCAAACACAGAGATATTTCATATGGTGACTCAGTTGCTTTTTTGAGCTTTTCTGAAATTATTGCAAATTCTCTTTATGGCTGAAGATGCCTGCTGACCTGTGGTTGAAGTAATTATCACCTTCTGTACAGCGAAGATAGATTGAGGTCTGAGATAAGTTATGACTCAGATCTGGACCAAAAAGATTGAAAAATGAGACTCAAACCAAGACCAGTAATGTGTCCAACCAAGGCTATGTTTATGTGGTCTTTAAGGGTCCAAGAGCACAACATTTGAGCCCTGCTTAATAAAATAATGGATTACAAACAAAGCAATGGTCATCCTATGCTATCTAAGCACTTTTGATGATTGACATGGTGACTGCTATGGTGTTCTGACTTTGATGTGCAGGAAGTAATCTTTTCCTGTGTACCCACAGACAGATGAGCTACATCTTTCTTACTTTTTCTAACTTTCTTACTAAGTTTCTTAGAAACAGGATGTTGGTGTGGAATAGCAGAAGTGTTGCTCTCTGTATTTGTCTTTAAAGGCAGAATCTGCTTGCTCTTGCAAATACATATATGACAAGTCCCTTGACATTTGAATTCAAAACAAAAGATAATGGTCCCCATTGGCATTATATAAAACAATATCAAAGTTAAACTGATGATATAGATGCAAGGAAAAGATATTTGCAAAAATGTTTAGAGGAACTTTAACCCTCGTTCCTAATGGTGTAATTCTGTTAGAGTTATGAATAGGTGTCACAAGTAGAGGCTGATTTAAATAGATACACCAAACTCTTTGAGCATGCAAATTCTGAATGGAAAAAATTCAAATGGATCCTTTTAAAACTAGTCACTGAATTGAAGTCATTGATAACACTGAACCACATGAAGTCATGGAAGCATCTGGAGTTGGGTAACATAACTGTATTGTCTTTGTCTTAGTACATGGCTCACTGTTGTGGAAAAGACCTTACAGAATGTGAACAGTACGGGCCAATGGTTTTCTCTGATGAATAGAGCTTTTGTTTCACCTCAATCAGTAGGGAACAGTAGTTTTCCTCTAGGTGCTTAATTTACCGGCAGGGTTTAGATCCAGTCCGGTAAGCTGCATGTAATGATTGTTGTTTTGAGGGTTGTAGTTGAGGACATACATAATCTATTGAATTCCAGCTTCTAGATTCTATGTTTCCTGTCATTTGGACAAGTTCAAAACAGGCAAAACTGACCACAGGTATTTGGTGCACCAAAAGGCAAAGATGAATTTTAAGGATATTTCTTTTTGTTTGTGGTATGAAAAAATCATTGGGGCCTTGATGACTGAAGGCAACTATGCTTGAACATTAGCGCCACTGCGTGACTTTGATTGTTCATGAGTTCTTGATGCATCAGGCCGAGATGGAGGCCTATCTCTCAGATATGGATTTCTTCTGCAATGGAGACACAGATGACCTCAGAGGCAACCATAGCCTAAGTAAGTGGTCAACACTATTTTAGTCAAGCTCTTGATTCGATTCTTCTTGTTGAAAGTTTTGATTTAAGGTAATAGTTAACACAAAAATTAAAATTCTCTCATATTTGACCCTTGTGCCTAAGGAGAAATTCTGGTCGCTCTTTTCTTTGCAATTACAGTGGATGGGAATATAAGCTTTCAAACCAGACAGTTTCTGGTCTCATTGACTTCCATAGTATATTTTTTCCTACTATGGAAGTCAATGAAACCAGAAACTGTCTGGTTACTGATATTCTTCTAAATATCAGAAAATCGGCTGAATGGATTCGAAAATGGTAAAACTTAACTGTTTAACTCTGGGGGAGTTGTAAAGTAGCCTATTTTCAAAAAAAGTGGAGTATCCCTTTAAACAAGGACTCAAAAGCATAATATAAGCATCACAAATGTCTTCTGAAGCCAAATGTGAGAAACAGACTGAAATGTAATACGTTTTTCACTGGTAATCTTCCTTTCCAGTGAGCAGTTAACCAAGTCAGTGAGCTTATTTCAAGAACAGAATCTGTCAGATTTGTGAATGAATCATTCAGACCAGTTTGACTTTTGACATTTAGACTTAAAGCTGCATTCCGTAACTTTTTTAGGTAAAATAATTATACAACATCATTTTTTGAGAAAGTACATAACCAGCCAGTATTCAAAACGATCTGCTTGGCTTAGCTCGATTCAGAACGGTAAGCTTTTAATAATGTTTTTATTTCCAGTGGTACTGGTGGATTTCTGTGGGAAATTCGAGCATGTCTTTGCATCATTACGTCACATCTGTACACATAAAGGAGTAGTCTTGGCTAGTAGGCTGTATTGTGTGTGAGGATATTGGAGGTGGAGATTTATAGCCTTTTCTCACAGCACTTGATATAAACTTTGACGGTTAAAATGTGCACGGTTTGACGTGATGTGATAGCCTAAGCGATCGTTAGGTTTAATCAGCGCGATTTACTGCAATGCTTTTTTCCCTTAGTTGGTTAGAACAAAAGTGAATGTTACTTACTTGTTCAGATGACATTTTTCGGTAAAAATTCTTATTTTGGTCATACTTCCAAAAAGTTTGACAATATCCACAGTTCCACACCGGCGCGATGACTGAGAGCCGCACATTCTCCTCAAAACATTTTTCATCCGCGTTGTCCCGTACTGAGGCACAACCCACGTAAAGTTGATAATTCCGTGAATAACTGCAATTGCAGATTTCGAACAGAGATGGCGACAAAGAGGAAAAACTACGGACTGCAGCTTTAAATTTCCATGTGTTTTTCACACAAAAATATAGAAGACTTGGATTTTTGTGCACAAGGATTACTTTATAGTACATGGAATTCAATAAATGAAAATTAATTGTAATTTAATAAAAAGAGCAGCAATGCAAATACTTTGTTTCTTTTTTACTCTACAGAAGAAATAAGTCAAAGAAGTTTGGAATGGTGAGAAAGTGATGGCCGTATTATCATTTTTGGGTGTTCTATTTCTTTAGGGTCTCTGATCTATATTACTAATTGTACATTCTTCAGTTACTTTTTAAAGGTGTGGTATTTACGGTAATTGATATACTTGTCTAGTGGCATCCACACATAATGCACTGGCTGAGAGTTTGATGGAGTGTTCTGACAACAGTAAAACAGGTCATGCCCAAAGCTATAGTGCCATGATGCAATGCAGAGTGGGAGTATTACCAGAACATCAAACCAGGCCACTGGTCAATGCTAATTGCACAATCAGAGAACAAACTGACAAGAATGTTTGTTCTCAGCTAACAGAGAGCTGTCTGTTAGCATTGTTAGCAGTGTTAGTATTTCTCCAGGGTATATGGTCATTCCTCTCTGCTGTGCTCTTAATAGGTTTCGCGCAGCCATGCTTAGTAAGAGCACTTGTAAGCTTCCTAAGATCAGCAAACCACAAGTGACTGGTTGTGACCTTTGCTTTAGGTTATGTTTGAGGTTGGTCAGTACATAGTTCTTCAACTTTAGGCAACTGATGTTGTCTTTTTAAAGAATCTTCAACTGGTTAGTCAACTGGGGGCGGGGAGAATAGGCCTAGCTCATGGAATTTCCATAAAAGTTATCCATGAAAAATAAAATAAAATAAATGTAATTAAAGTGGCAAGCAGAACTGAGAGTGGGCGCAATCCTGTATCGCCTATGTCAGGATCCGGCACTGTAATATAAATGGGCTGGCCTGAGTTTTTGTATAATTGGTGTTCTCAAAGTGGAGCTCTCAAATAAATCTGTGGTGTGACTGTGTTGTTCTAGCAACAATCATAATGTTCCAGTGTCAAACCATTAGCAGAGGAAGCCAACATTATTAAGGGAATTACGGATGTGGATGGATACATCTCTCAGCCTTACTTGGCTACCCTGGTGTGAGTGTGTGTAACAGCTCTGAGAGCTCCTGAATCTTTTATATGGTCTGATAGGTGGAGATGAAATTAGCTTGTGTGCTAATTTATCACGGTGTTCTAACTTGGATATTAAGGTATAGTTCAGCAATATATTACATTATTTTGGGTAATATCGTTTATTTATTTTTTGTAAATGCATAATATGCAATTATATTTTAATTGGTAAATTTTATTTAATATGGATACATTTTTCTAATTGATCTAAATAGCCTTAGACCAGCTATATATATGCACATATTAAGCCTTATCTGCAGACCCTATCTACATCCTTACCTTACCCAATACCTACATTAACAACTACCTTACTGACTATTAATAAGCAGTAATTAGGAGTTTATTGAGCCAAAAGTCAAGTGTGCCCCTGATTTTTTTTAATGTGCATTTACTGTGCTATACACTTGGCGAAACAAACCAAGTTAGACGTCTGACCTGGATAAGCTTAGGACCTTGAGGAACCTGAAAGTCTAGGTAAGCAAAACTTTCATATAGGCATAATACAAATGATCCATGTGACTCCAGTGGTTTAATCCAAATTAATGATTGCTTTGTGTGTGAAAACAAAACAAAAATTAAGTCTTTACTCAAAAAATATCTTCACTTCCTCATAGCTTAAAATGTGTACCTGATCACATGAAAGCTGACCTTTTGAAGCTTGAAACCTCATAATCCTTAGGTTTTAACAATTGTCTTCATTTTGTGTTCTTATGATGAATGAAAATCTTTTGGATTTGGTAAAATAGAGTGAGTAAATGCTGACTTTTCATGTTAACTAACCCTTTAAAGGAATATTTCACCTAAGAATAGAAATTCTGTCATTAATTACTCACCCTCTTGTTGTTCCAAACCCGTAAGACTTTTGTTCACCTTCAGAACACAAATGAAGTTTTCAATTAAATCTGATAGCTTTCTGTCCCTCTATAGACGCTTGGACGCTTCAAAAAGTTAATGAAGTGTTTGTAAAACTAAGCCATATGAATTGAGCGGTTTAGTCCAAATTCTCTGAAAAGACTTCATCGCTTTATATGATGAACCGATTTAATTTAGGCTTTTTATTAAACCGCTCAATTCATACGGATAGGTTTTATGATCTCTTTATGAAGTTTTTAAAGTGTCTAAGTGATCGTTCTGTCTATGGAGGGACAGAAAGCTCTCAGATTTCATAAAAAATATCTTCATTTTTGTTCTGAAGATGAACGGAAGTCCGACGGGTTTGGAACGACATGAGAATGTAATGAGAGAATTTTCTTTTATATCATTACATTAAATGGTGCAGCCACAGCCCTTTTTAATATAAGACTGAATTGAGCACAGATATTATATTCTTTCAAATTTCAACCTATACATGGTATAAAAATAGCATAAGACTAAAATGCAACGTATACTCATAATATACATCAGCCATGATGACTCGTATCTCTATTTATCTGTCTAGTGTGTGTGGTCATTCTGAAATGGCTCCAGATCACTCCACTTCTGCTACTGGTGCCTTATGGCGTCTCTTGTCTGTCTGCGGGGTGCTGTGAATCTACTGGCATTGAGAGAGAGATCGTGAAGCACATTGTGAAGGGCTATTATTACTAAGAGAGAAAGAGAGTGCCGGGAGAGAAAGAAGGAATGAAAAAGAGTCAGAGACAGAGTGGCATATATATATATTTTCATGACCTTCCCAGCATTCTTATGTTGATAGGTTTCATATTGCTTATCATTTATTTTACAAGAATCTATTGCTAATTCATACATGGTACTATAATAATTTTTTTTTTTAATTCTATATTGTCAATACAATCAAAGTTAAAGGCTGTTGTTATAAGATAAGTATTATTTTATAAGACAACATTATTTTATGAAGCAAATTTTTCAGGTGGCATCCTTCTTGAAGATATTGTCCCTGACACGAACAAAAGCAGATGGAATTGCTGTACAGTGTTTCCCCTAGGTTTACAGCTTTAGGGGGGGGGGGGGGGGGGGGGGGGGGGGGGGGGGGGGACTCATTGGGATTATTGTAAACATGCAAACACAGATAGAAAAGACATGCCATCGTGGAAATAAGATAAATAACGTATTACCTAAGGGCTATTTAGTTTGTTTAATAAAATAAATTGTAATCTGGCACTAGAAAGAAAATCAAATCAAATTTACTTGACCTTCAAGGGAGGGGGGGGCGAGCCGTTAGGGGGGGGGGAGCGCCCCCCTTATATAATGGTAGGGGAAACACAGAAATATAGGCTAAACATTACAATAATACGGAACATAGATAACTTAAAGAGCGCTGACCTGCATTTTGGCGTTGATAGTGTTGCCATTGAAACGCATAAATTCGAGTCACGAACCAAGTATAACGTCAATCTCTTCCAAATTTGAGTAGTTATGGCGTGAACGCAGCATAAGCTCTTGTTTTGGTTCAGGACGAACTGTAAAAGGTGGCTGTGACTGACGTCTGTCTAACTCTGCACAGCATAAAATGTGCTGAAATGCGCTGATGTCGATCGGTATGGGCAGGTATGCGGAGGTTCCGAGGGCAACGATTGGACGAACATTTTACACCTTCCACAGACGATTTATATACATACAAAAAATATATTTAGACCACTTAACTTAGTGATTGCTGTTAGGATGTGAAGAGACTTTTAAGCAGAATAAGAAAATAGAATAAAAAATTGCGGACCATCAGATGGTTGGTTACCGACATTCTTCAAAATATCTCAGTTGGGCTAGTTTTGGCTGTAATTGGGTGGGTGTTGAATAGTAATTAGGCTGGTTTTGTTACACAAAACTTGGAAACCCTATACATAGCCAGACACACACTGTAATCATCATGCTCTTCTGAAGCTACTGAGTGTAAATGTGTCTAACATGTCTTTCTAACATATAATTCCAGCATTTCAGTCAACATATTCCGTAGTTATTAACAGACTGATCATAGACACATTCAGCCTTCGAGTAATAATAAAGGATGCAGAAATATATGATTTTCTGCCTGAAGAGACTGTTTTTTCCCCTCATGAAGATCAATGAGAATTAGAGATGAACTGATATGCATCATAATCAGTCTGTTCTCTGTGTGGCCTGTCTCTAATGAAGGAAACATATCTAAAGATTGGTTGCAGATGATGAGACACACTACAGCTCAGTACATTGTGTGATTTGTCCATCAGCTATAGATTAAAAACACTTTGAAGAACCCTTTATTTACTTAAAAAAGACGTTTTGGCTATGGGTGTTATAGGAGGTTTTCAGAGTGTTTCGATGCTAGCGTTGCTAAGATGCTATGAATGGTTGTTGACGCACTGTTGTGCGGTTATTATGGTGTTATGAGTGGTTGCCAGGGCATTGTGGTTGCTAAGATGTTCTAAGTGGATGTTACAAAGTTGCAATGCACTTACTAAGGGTTTCAGTGTAGCTGTTAGCATCTTGCTATGCAGTTTGCTAAAGTGTTCTGAGTAGTTGATAGTTTTCTGTTTTTAGTTGAAAACGGTATGAAAACTATGAGTAAAATTGCTTTATTGAATGAATAATATCCCAGAAGAAACATTACACACCGATTTAATTACTAAGTTTGTTTAAACTTCTATTTCTACGCATGAGCAACAGCAACTTAGCTACCTTACCGTGTTTACCTTAGCTAACACCAATAAAAAGAGTTGGATGCTAGGCCTATATTAGGATCACTGGGCCTTGTATTTTAGTTAGAATCTATATTTAGGCAGTTCAGCCTTGTGAAAATGTAAATGCTGTGAATAGAAACATCGCTATAGATTAATTGACTGCCTGCTTAGTGATGTTCATCTCTTCTGAAACCATCTGTCACACCGAAGCACTTCCACTAATGGTCATCTCTCTGAACTCAGGGTTCAGGTACTAGTTTTACAGCACGCTGATGGTCGCTCAGATCTTGTTCTCTCCTTTATGGCTCTCTGTATGAGGGAAGCTCATATTAGCACTTAAATATTTATAATGCTTAGTTGGGAACAAAGACCATGTAGAGTACATAGCTGCAGGCTCACAGCGGTACATTAGACCACTGAGAAGACTGGCGAGTTATTGAGGAAAACACTTTTAAATTGTTCCCGATGTGAAGCTGAGACGTCTTCGATAATCCAAAAGGAGTTTATTTTCCATTGACTGAATGAGTGCAAATTAACCTGCTTATTACAAAGCTACTTTACTAAGTACCATAGTAAATAATTGTAAATTAATTATTTATTTGAACTCTATCATCACATGAGAAAAAGAGAGGGTGAAGTGATACAAGACACATCGAAGTAGCATATTGGTTTCCGTAGGCATATATTGTAAGGGATTGTACAGCTAACAGGTACATCTATGTATGTATGTCAGAAAACAAAACTTCGTAATGAAGTTGTTTTAACTAGCCTATATCATTTAATATTACTATTATTAACTTATTGTTTTCTTACTGTATTAACTAAAAAAAAAAACTTTTTTGTATGAATCCCCATGGAAATAGTATGGTTTAAGAATACATCATAATACCATACCACTGATCAGTGGGCATTACGTGGTGTGATATCCCAGACAGCAACATAGTTTCGGCATCTGGTACATGATGTGGGCCGGATCTGGGCCGACACTATGTTGCTGTATGGGATATATTATTACACTCAGTGATTATCATATTCATGCGCTAAATAAATAAAATCACTAAAAACTTAATGAAAATAAAAATCACTCAATTATCTACATGGTACATCTATGTACTCAGAAAACATTTAAATATGTTTATAAAACTTCCTGTTAACACTTACATATCCAGGTCTAGATCATAATATTTGTCTTTATACAGAAGATACATTGAAGTGTGTGGTAATTTCTATGTTCTTGTTTTTGTTTATTTTACAGAGGAGGAATTGCGGAAGCTCCGAGAAGAAACCAATGTGGAGACCCTTAAGCAGGAGCTGGAGAGAGAACGCAGCAGAAGACTTGACCTGGAACAGAAGATGAGCGATGTGCTGAAGACCAGGTGAAAACACAAATGAACTCGTTACATAAATTGAGTTGACATAAAGTTTCAAACAATGGATGAGGAGCACAGGAGCTCTATGCAAGAACAAGGGATTGGGAATAGAAAACTGCTTTTTATTTGGAATTAGTTCTATAGTTTGTGTAAACAGTGTTCAATGACCCGGTCCTGTACTCATTTCAATTGTCAAAATTTTTTTTTTTTTTTTTTAAGGACACTTATTGCAGACTCCTTGACTCAAGTTGGTTAAAAGTCATTGCAAAAATAGCTCAAAAAAGTATGGTTAAGTTTATGAAAACAATTTGTTTGCAGATGCCACTAGCTTTGACATTCTGTCATATTCTGCCACTGTGAATATGTTTCAGAAGTACATATTTATAGTCATTTTTTGAATGGACGTTTTGTATGAACGGAAAGTTAAAGTATTTTTTGTTTTCTGGTGCAGGTGTGAAGATTCTCCACCTCAGCTTCCACGGAAACAGCAGCCACCTGCAGCTAATGGCACAGGTAACACAACCCACAATGTTACATTAAGGGCTGATTTATACTTCTGCTTTGGACCTACGCCGGAGCCTCTACGCTATAGACTACGCGTTGGTTTTTTAATACTTTTTATGTAGCGCAATTACACATGCAGAGGGAACATGTGAAACCCGAGGGAGGGGTTCTAGCAGACCAATCACAGCGCTTGCGTCCGCGTAGAATTGACGCGTTGTTACATTTTTAGAGAGGTGCACGTCAGGGTATAAAATTGGGCTTAAGTGTACGTTTACACAAGAACGATGTACTTAAAAGATTTTCGTGTACAAACGACAATTATCCCAGTTCACATGGATCCGCGAAACGCTAAAAACTCTAAGCTAACGTCTAAAAACTATGCGCCTATAGATTGAACATGTAATGCGCATGATGTCACTGTTTTCACAAATTCATGTTTTTGTAGTTTACATGGAGACTATAAAATTCAACATTGCACTTTGAAACCCGTTTTCAAAAGTTGTTCCTCAAAACGCTGTTGTCATTTTTAGTTGAAAAGTCTCAAAATTATTCACTTTTGGATGAAAATATGTCTACACCTCACTATTTTTAGATCAACTCATTTAAAGGCAGAATTATATGTATCGTTTGAAGATAAGGCAATCCCAGAATTCAGTGCAAAACGCTCGGTGAAAAGAATTAACAATGAACAATTCTCTTTCAATGCTGAAAAGTATCAATAAAAATAGTTGTATTGAAATTGTATCATTTGTATCTTTGTCCTATTGTTTGTAATTTGCTTCTTTGTTCTTATTTTTAGTTAAAAAAAAAAAAATAAATGAAAGTTGTTAAATCTAATAAATCTTGTTTATGCTTTTGCGTTTTTTTGTCATGTATGACTATTGTACATCTGTTGTCATACATAATATGGTAAATGTAGTATCCTAATTATTAAAGTCCCCTTGTAGTCAATAATTTATCCCTTAAAACTCATCTTGATCACCAAAATGACTATAAAACATTGTCATGCCTAAAAAAATAGCTTGAATGTAACTCAACACCCTTGCCTCATTAAGTATATGCGGTTATATGAATATGCAAATTAGCCCCGCCTCCACTCACTCACACTAGCTCAGAGATCCACTCGTTGACGATCACACGTTGACCTTAATGGTTACAAGGTAATTTGTGACCTCAGAAAAACCAGCGATTTCAAACTGTGTTTTTGAGACTGTCTTTGGTTCACTGCAGTTTTAAGGAGAAAATACTCAGTAATGGTGTTGACTTATAAATTTACACATGGTTTGTCTTAAAAACACCACATAGACATATAAACGACAATAAAAACATTAAAGACTAAATTTTGTAAGTAACAGCCACAAAATCAGTTATTTCTATTAAATCTCTATTTGAAACCTGTTTTTGTCTCAGTCATTTGGGTTAAAGTGGCAATAGTTGCTCTAATCCGGTATAACGTTTTTGGCTTTTCCGCCTGGTTTTGGCTAATAATTCTGAAATCTCTGCTCCAGGAAGCTTTCGCTGTTATTTTAGGCACTTGTCTAAATTTGTAGACCAACTAGGCCAGATCGGCCGCTTTTGTTTGAGGCAGGAAATGAGAATGTAGAGCACAAGCTCCCTGACTCTCAGGATTCAGATTAATAGAGCTTTGGTTGTGGCCTCTGAATGAAGTATATCTCTAAACTCTCACTGTAGACAAACAGCAGAAGGAGACGGTGTGTTCGCGGCTGCAGAGTTGGCTGTATGATCGGTTTGGGGTTTACATCGAGGACTTTCGCTTCCAGCCTGAGGAGAACACAGTTGAGGCTGAGGAGCCACTAAGTGCTAAAAGGTCAGTGAAGAAAGATCACCTGTGGAACATTATACAACTCTCTACAGGTTTGGAAGAAGTCTTCATTCTTGTGAAACTAAAATACTCTGCTCTGTTATCATTTCCCATAGTTCTTCTTTGTCTGTCCAGTAACGTTTTATTGTAAACACCTGCCCCCCTGTGGTCAGGATGCTTTCAGTCAGAATTAGCCAAGTATAGTGGCAAAGAGGAGATCCATCAACTGACATAAAATTAAGCTTTTACTTCCAAAATTGTCAACATAAAAGTTTTCTAACATATGTTATCCTCTGGTTCTTTTAAATTATGTACTTATGAGGGTTATTGTTAGGTTTAACCATGCCAAGTGTAAGCTTGGTCATCTATTTTGGTGGTCCAGCTCTTCAAAATATTTCCCAAAGTGCTGGTCTCATTTTTGAGAAATCATAATTACTTGTACTGTAATTATAATTGGATCTTAACTCATTTTTGAACTCTTTTTGTGCTAATAATTAGTTGCAATTAAAAACAAGACAGTAAAGGATTTTGAGGTTTTTATGTTAGGGGGTTGTTGGTTTAAGACTTTTATTTTTAATAACCAAGACACTTATGATGAGTTTTCAAAATAAAAGACAAATACATAGTAAAACCTCTTCACAAAACCCTTACAAACATAGACATAATAAATACATAGATTCCCTATTGGCCGCTGGATCGTACGTCAGAGATGGAACTTTTTGTACACCATGTACAAACCACTGAATTCAGTTTATAAATGTAAAAGTTATTTTTGTTTTTATCCATAAAAACCACAGCTCACCCGTTTACAGCGCAGTCTTGCCCTCAGCAATATGGCGGACGTGTTGAAGTATCGCAGCAACGTTTCAAAGCGGCCAATAGGGCGTCTATGTATTTATTATGTCTATGCTTACAAACATGCGGTGTACAGCCTTGGTTTTACTTTTTGTCTACTGGAATTTCCATTTATATATGCTTAACTGAAACGAGTGAAGCAGGTTTCAACAAGTTACAATAATAATAATAAATATAGCTGCGAGCAGCAAATATCTGGGTTTATGACCTTTATGACATGGGTGCTGATGACCCTAGGCTGACTCAAAATGTAGGGATTGGTCCTCTGCTGCCATCTAGTGGTTAGAATGGCAATTACAGGGGTTTTCCTATTATAATCATAGGAACATTGTCATTCTTCATCTTTTTAACTGTATTAGAAGCACCTATTGCCAGATCTGCATGCTTGTTTGGAGTCATATGTCACATGTGCCCACCTATTTTCACCTGAGTTTTCAATTAGGAGTAATAGGCTTTTTCCTGCACTTGGCCACACCCCTTTTCTAAATTACCTTGTTATAGCTAACCAAAGGGTAAAGTTTTTTTTACCCAAGCTACGTGCTTGAACCCCTATAAGAAGAATCCAGTATGTTCAGAACTTCAAAAGTTTTAGAGCTTCCTCACTTTTTAATCCACTTACAGACAGTTATTTCGAAACCACCTGAGAATATTTGAGGTTTTGTGGTTTGTTGAGTTCTGGATCTTGATGTCCAGTCGATGCATGTACCTGCCTCAATTATACATGAGGCTATTGAGTCCATGTCTCTTAAATGTCCCCTCAGGGATCAATGGAGTACATCTATCCGTCTCTGAAGAGAGGTATTGAGTGTGTGCTGCCCACAGCTGTCTGCTTTCATTGATTTACATGGTTTAAGTGTCACTTTGCTATAAAAATACAAGACAGTCTGTGGTTGGTGGAAAAAAAATTAGTGATGTTAGCTGAAGGCAAAGTAACTTGCCCCCCACTGTTTGTGCCATTGACATGAATGATATCTCAAACTGTGTCTAAATTAAACTGCTTTTTTTTTCAGATTAACTGAAAATATGCGACGACTTAGTAAGTGTGTTTTTGCTGTTGTTTTTGTTGATGTACTTCATGGTTTCACAAACAGCTCTTTTGCTTAGATTTTACTTGTTTATCTTTTTTATTGTTTTCTAGAACGGGGTGCCAGACCGGTAACAAATTTCTTACGGAATCTTTCCGCCTTATCCAACTGGCACTCAGTATATACGTCAGCAATTGCCTTCATTGTGAGCGGCCTTCATCAGTTTTCTATGTTTACAGTTACACATATACTGAACATATTACACATATACATTTCTTTTAGACACAAATAAGTTACGGTAACACTTTATTTGACAGTGTCCTTGTTACATATGTTACATGTACTTACAATAACAGTAAATTATTCATGCAACTAACCCTAAAACAAACACTAACCCTAACCCATGTAGTTCATTAATATTAATCGGTACTTAAATAAATTATAAGGACACCTTATAATTAAGTGTAACTGAAATTAAAATAAAGTGTTACCAAATGTTTTACTTGCTCATTAAATTGCTCATCAAGGGGACAGCCATGTAATGTGTGTTGTGTTTTTGTCACAGATTTATATGAATGCAGCGTGGCATGGCTGGGCTATTCCTTTGTTTCTATTCTTAGCCATTCTGAGGTTGTCGTTGAACTACCTCATCGCCAGGTAAATTGTTGACTTTTTTACTAGAATGGCTTTGAAATGGTCAAATCATTTCAGGGTTAAATTAAAAATGTTACCTAGATTTAACTTAAATTTCGATGTTGTCGTGTATTGGCTGAAATTGCCAATTGTAAGAATTTCTATACTACCAAAAGATCAGTAGTTTGCACTGCAATGACTGTATATTAATAAACATACATATATGTGTATACAGTGCTGGTCAGAATTATTTGCCCCCTTGGTGAATATGATCAAAGATGGCTGTAAAAAAATAAATCTGCATTGTGTGTATAATTCTGACCAGCACTGTATATACGTGTTCATGTAACGCAAACAAATCGATTTAATGTTGTTGTTTTTTTCTATAGAGGATGGAGAATTCAGTGGAGTATTGTGCCTGAAGTTTCTGAACCTGTGGTAGGAATGTTTTTCCAGGGTGTATGTTACTTTTATTTTTATATTTGGCATATTTAAATTTTCTTCCTTGTGGTCTTTTTTTTTTTTTTAGGAACCTCCAAAAGAAGACCTGACTGTGTCTGAAAAGTTTCAGTTAGTTCTCGACGTCGCACAAAAAGCACAGGTATCAACTTTACAGGCTTGTACACATGAACGCTTTTATTTTTTACATTTTCATTTAAATAATAAAGCTGTTCATAGCATTTATTTTATTGGTCAAACGTTTGGACACACTCCTGATCTCGAAATCATTTTGATCAGAAGGCTTTTTATGTATAAATGTATTTACAAAACAATAATTAAAAAATAATTGTATATGAGTGAGACTGTAATGGTGATTGTGAAGGAAAACTAGACAATAGTTGTTAAGCATAGATGGAAAATAGTTTTTGAGGACTTTTATTTTATAATGTGAAATTGTGATTTGAAATTTTATGGACTCGTCTCTCAAATTTAATTTCGTGTGTATTTTCCTGCAGAATCTTTTTGGTAAGATGTCAGATGTGTTGGAGAAAATCAAAAAGTAAGTAGCTCTTTAACTTTTATTATACTACGGGCTCCTTAAAGGGACATGGTAATGGAAATTATCAATGTGCTTTTGCAATTCCTTGCAAAACTTTTAGCATTTTCCCTAAAAACTTCACAAACAAATGCAAAGTTTTTTCCAGCAAGCATAAAACTGGTGATGGAAATAATATGAGATGTGAGAAAACGCAATACTTTTGTGAGGAAACGCACACATTTCACAAGACAGAGCAAACGTTTTGAGAAGTTTCTTAGGGCAAAACCTTTGCAAATACAAAAAATCTGAAAATAATATGGGGGCCTATGTGAGAGCACACAATACTTTTACTTTTGACAACACAAATGTTTCACAAGATGTTTCTTGGTGAAAAAAACATTATCAATGCTTTTGCTCTGCTCACAAAACATTTGCGTACTCTTTGCCAGCAAACAAAACTACTGATGGAAATAATATTTCAAGGCTTTTGTGTGTTTTTCTGGTGAACGCTGTACAGGGAAAGTGACCTGAAGGAAATTAATGAATGTTTCTCCATGTTTGTATGTGTTTGTTGTGTACATCAGTTTGTTTATGTGGGTTCAGCCTGAGATCACTCAGAAGTTGTACATCGCTCTGTGGGTGGCCTTCATCTCCTCGTGCGTCCTGCCATACAAGCTGATGGGCTTTATGATCGGTGAGAATCATTATTCATAACCCCACATATGTAATTAAACACCCTAATAACACTGAGCCATTCTGAATGGCTCAGTGTTGCTTTCATGTGAAACTAAATATGCTGTCAGCATATAAAGTCCCCCTGTAGTCAATCACTTTATCTCTTAAAACTCATATTTTATCACCAAAATGGCGTATTTAAAGTTTTTTCCTTATCATGCCTTAAAATAGCTTGAATGTAACTCTACACCCTTGCCTCATTTAGTATACACGTTGTATGAATATGCAAATCTACACGTTGTATGAATATGCAAATCAGCCCCTCTTTTATTTAGAATACAAACAAATGTCATTTACGTCTTTGAGTTTGTCAAGAGTTTTAAAGCACCGTTTTTGAAAACTGCGCATTTGCGAACGTGCTCAAGTATGTAAGTTAAAAAACTTTTTGTGCTGAAATGCAGTTGTTTTTATCATTCTCATGGTGTGTGTGTATGTGTTTTCCCTGGTAGGGCTTTACGCAGGCATCAAGTTCTTTATTATAGACTTCCTTTTTAAGAGCTGCCCGAAACTCCGAGACAAATACGACACTCCGTTCATCATGTGGAACAACCTGCCCACGGACCCTCAGCTGAAAGAGCGCAGCAACGCCACTGTGTCTCGACGGGTGAGACAGAAAGAGACAATGTCATGCTCGTACAGCAGCCTCCTGGTTGTTTTCACACTTAAAATGTCATACCTATTTAAAACATTTTTTTTCAGAGTGTCAGGCACTGTAAATATGTGCGTATGAGAGTGATGGGTGTTGCCTCGTAAGGGAATCATCATCAGTATAGGTCGCTGACATGACGATCACATATAATCTGTTGTCTTTCTCTCTCAGCTGTCTGGGTGTGAGAAGGTAGGGACTGTGGTGTGCTTCTGCCAGCGTGCCAGTGTGTGTGTGTGTGTGTGTGATCAAACCAGCTGACCTTACTTTCTTTACCTGTGTGTGTTTGGATCTAGATGCACCTTGTGATATGAATTTTCGTCTGTGGCCAAATGGATCAAAATGGCCACTTAGTCTCAGTGGCCCAATTAACTTAATCTCAACTAACTTAACTCTTATGTCACATCGAAATGTTCAGGTCATATTTCACCACAAAATCAAAAGATTAAAAAAATACATATATTACATTTTTTTAGGACCAGGCTTTTGTTTAAGTTCGCGCTATTGTAAAAAAAAAAAAAAGACATAATTTTTCATTCCATCTCCAATTTTTGTCCAATCATCATGTCCCTTTAGGGGCTCTGTACTATAGAAGCTTGTTTCCACCACAGAATAAAACATTTTAAAAGATAATTGCAACTTTTTATCTCACAATTGCGAGTTTACATCTGGAAATTCTGACTTTATTTCTCACAATTGCGAGATATAAAGTTAGAATTGCATGGTATGAACTTACAATTGCGTGTTATAACGGCAGAATTGTGAGATATAAACTCACAATAAACTTTTTTTCTCACAATTGCGAGTTTATATCTCGCAACCCTGACTTCATAACACGCAATTGCGACTTTAAATCTTGCGATTCTGACATATTCTCAGAATTGTGAGATATAAAGTCGCAATTACATGTTATAAAGTCAAATATTAAGGAAAAAGGACTGACTCAGAATTGCGAATTTTTATCTCACAAGTCTGAATTGCGAGATATAAACATGCAATTCTGAGAAAAAAACACAATTGTAAGATAAAAAGTGGCAATAAACTTTTTTATTTTTTTTTTATTCTGTGGCGGAAACAAGCTACTGTACATTACCCTAATCCTTAAAAAACAAATTCTCTAACTAGAATAAAAAAGTAATTCTCATTACTCTAATGTGATAAAATCACATTCTAATCACTATAATGAAAAAATCCTGTTCTCATTACTATAATAAAAGCATTCTCATTAGTGTCATGCAAAAAGATTATGTAATCGTTTGTGTTAAAGTAATAGGAATGAGATTTTTTTTTTTTTTGCATTATGGTAATGAGTGTGTCGGGGTGTACTTTATTGTCATGAAAGCTAAGTCACTATGCAAATCTTAACGGTCTTAAAAATAGTCTTTATTTCCTTCATCCAAAATATAATTATGTGGTGTAATTAGACATGTGCCGGTATTCGGTAATGCGATAAATCGCGGTAATGAATATGCACGATATTGTTATCGCGGGCACTTCAAAATACCGTGAAAAATAATAGATCCGAATTTAGAGTTTTAGAATGCGCATTAGCTTATTTTCCATCAACCGTTAATAAAACCCAACTGCGTATATGCTGCGCAAAACACGTGCGCACTCTGATGTAAACAATCCCTACATAAGCACTGTGTTCATGCGGCGCAGTGCGCGCTCTAGTCTAATGTAAACAATCGCCGCATGGAGAAGAAGCATGGCGGAAAGAGGAACGCTGCCGACGATTTATCTCCTTTTTAAAAGCAGAACTGCAAAGTTGCCAACTATGAAGGTAAAAGAGTAGCTAAACTCGAAAACACATAGATGTGAAATTGAGAACTTCATAGCATTCAGCTTGAGACTCACGCAATCAACACTTTTCACAGGCTCTCACGCAGAGAAAAATCGCGGAGCAAAGATCACTGACACCGACAGACCAGAGAGAGCAGGTTACTTTTTATATGAAACAAATTCTCAGCTCTCAGGATCTGTCCATTTTATTACGAAATGCAGACAATAAATACCGTTTTGGCGCTTGTAAATGTGACGTGACGGATCACTGTAGCACCTTAGTTCAAGTGAACCGATCATCTGTTACTTTTTATTTAAAGATATAGTACAACTTCCCGAAAGATATATATGCCTCATACATAATAGATCAATCAGTGTTTTTCAATGACGGAAAGAGGTTAATAAAACTGCAGGAGAACAATCGTCACAGAACGTTACATTTTACCTCAGGCCATTTAATTTCCAGCACGTTAGTTGACTAGAAAAAATAGAGAGGGGAATTTTTCGCTAAATATGTGCACTATATTACATATTTATTATATTTTTACTTATGTCATTAGGCTACATAATTGTTATTATAATGAAAACCACATTATATTTAATTTGTTAATTTTAACCTTTAATAATAACAGTTGATAGGGCTTTCTGTATGTTTACAGAATTATGTGAAATATATTTTTTCTTGAGAAAAATGTACATGTACGCTATCTACTGTAGTAGCCTACCTAATATTTATCCAAATGAGTTAAGATTGAATCAAGATTGAAATCAAATCAAGAATTGAACTGAAATCGTGAAAATTGTGTTAAGCAATAATACAAACAGTAGCCTACCAGTCACTGTACCATGTAAACATTGTAACATGTTGTCACTAAACTTAATAAAATTCTGTTTAGTTACCAAATGTTTTGACAATCACAATTACACCTATTGTGATGCAAATTGTTTTTTTTTAGATCCCCCCAATCCATCTGTTTCTCTTATGTAAATAAAATATCGTAATAATACCGTATACCGTGATAAAAGCTCAATCAATTAATCGCAGCATGAAAATTTGATACCGGCACATGCCTAGGTGTAATATCAGATGGGCATTTCTTGCTCTCTGCAGAATCGGCTCTTTATTTAAAATCTGATATAAAATAGCATTATTTGACTGATCTACTGAAAGTATTAAATATTAATGATTTTGCTTAATGTAATCTAATGTAGCTATAGCATATTAATGTAATGTTTACAGCTAATGTGCCATTTTGAATCCATTTCCACAGACTATTTGATGGGTTTGTTCAGTGTGTGTGTGCATAGATAGAAAAGGATTACTTTGAGTAGTTTTCACCAGTGTTATTTTAGTATTAGGGATTATATTGTTTTTATTATTAGTTTTAGTAATCTTGTGTGTTTTTGGAATTTTTATTATTTTGATATTTTAGTACATCAATTTCAACTAAATGAAAATGAGAAATGTTTTGTTGGAAACTAGCTGAAATCAATTTTTTTTTATTCGTTATATAATATTTTATTTTATGTCAGTATTTTTTTTTTCATGGTTTTAGGTAACTAAATTAACACTGGTTTACAGAACAATGCAGCTGTAGTTTGGGTTCTTAGAAGTAGATCATTAGAGGTAGAAATAGTTGAATGTTTGCCTTTAGGACGATGAAATTAAATATTTTTTACACTGTGTTGTTGGGAATCTGTACAGAGAACATACATGCCCTTGAGAATGAGCTCAATAGCGGTTGCTAACATTACCTTTAACCTTCTCTCAAAACGTCATAACACTGACTTACTGACACCCACGTGAACTCATTTCATGTTGACTTTCGCTGCGTTCACACCATGTCGTAATTACGAGATGACAACACGTGACTTTCCACTCGGGGTTGGTCATGTCCTCGGACTCAGAATTGTGTTTCTTTGTCAACACTATCAATCTGCAAATCGGAGCTCTCAGAAAAATCCTAGTTTCCAAATTGTAATTATGAGTTCTACGAGGACGTGAACACTTTTTACAAGTCGTAATCTCATGTTAACGTTAATTACGACATGCCGTGAACACACTTTGTATTGTTTTGAGTTTAAAGGATTAGTTCACTTTTTAAAAAACTTTTGCTGATAATTTACTCACCCCCATGTCATCCAAGATGTCCATGTCTTTCTTTCTTCAGTCGAAAAGAAATTAATGATTTTGATGAAAACATTCCTGGATTTTTCTCCATATAATGGACTTCAATAGCAACCAGTTTACAACAGTTTACGTTTTATTAGCACAAATGCTCGCCTTGCTCTGTCCTGTGATGCGCGTTCGTGACTCTCCTGTTCGAAGTCGTTTATCAAAATGAACAAATCTTTTTTCGAGTCATTTCATTCATTCAACGAACGAAATGACTCGAAAGAAGATTTGTTCATTTTGAACGAGTGTTTTTTCGAGTCATTTTGTTCATTCAACGAACGAAATGAACTAAATGACTCGAAAAAAGATTTGTTCATTTTGATGAACGAGTTTGAACAGGAGAGCCACGAACGTGCATCACAGAACAGAGCAAGGTGAACATTTGTGCTAATAAAACTTGAACTGTTTTATTTATTTTTGAAATGACGCATCGTTTCGCTAGATAAGACCCTTATTCATCGTCTGGTATCGTTTAAAGCCCTTTGAAGCTGCACTGAAACTGTCATTTGGACCTTGAACCGCTTGGTTGCTATTGAAGTCCATTATATGGAGAGAAATCCTGGAATGTTTTCATCAAAATCATTAATTTCTTTTCGACTGAAGAAAGAAAGACATGGACATCTTGGATGACATGGGGGTGAGTAAATTATCAGCAAAAGTTTTTTAAAAAGTGAACTAATCCTTTAAAGTCAACATGAAATCAAAATGAAACCTGTTTTCTTCCCTATTATATATTAAAAGTGAGGGATAATTCACGGCTAGCTGTGTATTAAACGATTTTAATGCACGACATGGAGGCAAAGAACCACCTGACGCGAAGGGAAGCATTCAAATCGTTTAATACCCTGCTAGCCATGAATTATTCCACTTATACCATGGTCATTTGCCAGAATTTACAAGTTAAAGCTGTCATTGATGTTTGCAGTGCTAAATCTGACTGGAAGGGTTAAAATGGTGGTTAATTTTGTCAGCTACGGCTTTTTATTTCCTTTATTTTATTTCCTTTATTTTAACCAGGAAGTCACATTGAGATATTGCTATCTCTTCTTCCAGAGAGACCTGGTCAAGACGGCGGCATAAGAAATTTCATACACAAGAATCACTGAATAGAAATATCACAATTTACACATTCACAAACAACATGGATATAAACGAGTCAAGAAAAACAGTTACATTTGTCCTTTAAAACATTGAGTAAAAGACATTTCAAAGAGGTCGGGGTTGGAAGTGCATCTAGCTTCAATACATTTTGTAGTTCATTCCAAGTCCAAGGAGCGTAAAAAGAAAAAGCGCTTTTACCAAATTCTGACAATACCCTTGGGACTTTTAGCCGGAGACGAGAACCAGACCTTGTTTGATAGGTATTTGTGTAATAAATTAAAAGATTTGATATATAAGAAGGTAACTTACCTAAAAGAGCTTTAACAATAAATAAGTACATGTGCAGTTTTCTCCTTTGATGTAAAGATGACCAAGCTAAGGAATCATAAAGAATACAATGATGTGTCCGTGACTCTGCACCAGAAACAAAGCGTAAAGCAGCATGAAACACGCAATCTAATTTTCTAAGTAGAGTAGTAGCTGCATGCATATATAAAAGATCACCATAATCAATAATGGATAAAAAAGCACTCTCTACTAATTTCTTTCGGGCCTCAAACGGAAAACAATTTTTAAGCGAAAAAAGAAGCCTAATTTTGGCCTAAGCTTCTTCAGCAACATATTAATATGTACATCGAATGCTAATCTTTCATCCAGCCAAATTCCTAAGTATTTATAGGAACTAACTCTTTCTAGAGAAATACCATTAGAGGTTGTAATTGAAATATCAGCTACCTTTGAACGGCCACGACTAAAAATCATGTATTTTGTCTTTTTTATATTTAAAACCAATTTTAACTGAGACAATGAATGTTGCAAAACTTGGAAAGCATTCTGTAATTGGTTTAAGGCTTGATTTAAAGTAGATGCTGTTGTATAAATGATTGTATCGTCTGCATACAAATGCAGTTTGGCGGACTCTATTCCGTTGCCTAAATCATTAATAAAGATAGAAAATATAAATAAAAAATAAGGCTTGTTAGATATAGCATTCTGTCCGCTTTAAATCTGACACAGAGATAAAGTAGTGCGGTAAGGTTCAAATTATTTGATTGAATGATAGTATTTATTTGAATTAATTAGCCTATAGAGAGAGAGAGAGAGAGAGAGAGAGAGATGTGCATGGCTGTGCAGAGTCTCTCTACTAGCAATGAAGCTGTGAGTTGAATTACGTCAAAAACAGTGAGGTTACAACCTTCTTGCGGAGTAATATTTCAGTAATAGTATCTAAAAGAACTGTCAGTGACATGTGTGTGTGCGTGTGCTTCAATAAAAAGCAGCACACCTTCCAGCCAATTAGAATTGAGTATTCAGGCAGACCATGGTATAACTGCTATTGTGAGTGATTGATTAGTGCATGTTTTTCCAGAAGAGAGAAAAAAAATTGTTCACCCCTCAAACACCTACCCTTAATAAATATAAATACCAGAAATATTTCACATTAATGTAAGTAAATACATATTTATATATATATTTTACACTTTAATGTAATGGCTAAAAGTATCAGTTAATGCAAGCTGTTTATTTGAGTTGTTACAAAATCCCTCTCTTTTATGTTAAGATTCAGCCAGTGGTCTCACGGAGCAGTTTAGCCACCATCCCAGCCGGAGTGACCCGAGAGGAAGAGCCTGGCCGTTCACACAACACAAAGAAAGGAGCATTTCATGAGATCTTCAACCTACCCGAGAATGAGAGACCTCTGCCCGGTGAGACCTCTCGTAGACTTGGTTCTTGTCTTATGAGACTCCGCATCCTGAAAAAAAAAAGAAGTACTTGAAACAAATAGACAAAACGGGCTTCAGTTGGACATGCCAAACTGATTTTTATTTTTCCACTTGTGTACAACCAATTGAATTAGTTTTTTTTTTTTTTTTCAGTGTGTGAGAATGGATGGAGATGCTGTCTGATAAACAGAGACAGGAAGATGCCCACTGACTACATTCGCAATGGGATGCTCTACGTCACTGAGAGGTAAGAAACATTTGCTCAGCAGTGTTGGGGAAAGTTACTTTTAAAAGTAATGTTTACAATAGTCAAGTCGAGTCACCCTCACTTATATTGACTTATTTTCACTTTTTTTGGGGTCATATAATGCCATTTTTGTACAGATGTGCAAAACAATATTGCATTAGTCTCTAAAAAAATCTAATCACAAATTTGATGTTTAACTCATTTTTGCTTATTGGTAGAGTTGAATTTGATCATCAAAGGTCAGCAGCAAAGACAATGGTTAATAAAGTGAGATTAAATACATAAAGTATATTTGTATTATTTAACATATTTCATTATTGCAGGTTTGCATAATAGTCTGAGTTTGCATTTCAATGTTTCTATTCATTTTGAGGAATACTGAATGTTTTTGTGCAAGTGAAATGAGTAAAGTCATGCTCACATTTAGTCTAGAACTACAATAAGCATCATGTTCACACACAATGCCTCTTCACTTACTTATTGACTGAGATGCCAGTCAATAAATGGAAATCAAAGTAACTTGTGTACTTAAAAAAGTAACTGATATTTTGTTGTAAATTTAAAAGTAGTGTGTTACTTAAAAAAGTAATCTGATTACATATGTAAATTGTATTACCTATAACACTTTACCCCCAACAACTGTTGCTTAGTGTCCGATTGCTGAGCACAGCAAGATTCTAACAACTCTGAAGATCTCTTTCACGTCATCATGAATAAGTTCATGCCATTGTTTAACATAATAATAGATTGAGAGGCACCATAGAATCAACATGTA
This sequence comes from Chrosomus eos, assembly GCA_036326025.1. Lineage (NCBI taxonomy): Eukaryota > Metazoa > Chordata > Actinopteri > Cypriniformes > Leuciscidae > Chrosomus > Chrosomus eos. The sequence goes on from CM070822.1 coordinate 22,452,499, forward strand.
CATAATGCAATAACATTTTAATTACAATTGACTGTCCATCCATCCATCAGCTACCTGTGTTTTGAGAGCTCCAGCTCAAGATCGGGGTCTTCAAAGAAGAACAAAGTCATTAAACTGGTGGACATCACAGATATCCAGAAGGTATGTGCAGCAGTGTTATTTTGAACTAAAAAGTAATTGAAATAAAAGCTGAAACAAAGTTAAATATAAATATTACATGAAAAACGTACTATTAGAAATGTTGCCTTGGCAGCTAACAGAAATAAATGAGACTATTTTAGCTTTTGTTAATAAACTTAATGGATCTTTGACTACTTATTCTTTCATGCACTTTCTTGATATGAGCACTATGAACTTTGCGTCACACAGCAATCCATTTCTGGCTGCCCATGAAAAATGCATTTTCATTTAAATATTTTTGGAATTATTTCAAAATTACTAAAAGCAATTTCAGAGTTTTTAAATTAGAATTTCGTACAACTATCATGCATTTGAATTATATAAAATTGATTTGCAAATATTCAGATTTATTTTGCAATCAGAACAAAAAACTGCTCATCTTAGACCCTAAAATATATATATATATATATATATATATATATATATATATATATATATATATATATATATATTATATATATATATATATATATATATATATACACACACACACACATTTTCTCATACCTTAAAGGGATAGTTCTCTAAAATTTTTAAATTATCCTATTATCCCATGATTTCTAAGATAAAACCCTGTCTTAGTTTTAAAGATTTTACTGAATTTATCTTTGTCCAAACATTTGCAGACTGGCTATGACTTTTTTAGCTACTAGCGTCATTCTTATCCAGATTAAAAATCGGGGCCAAAGTGGTGTAGCTAGTGTATTCCAGCCTTAACACTGAACAATGGCAAACTCAAATTTGAATTCTGCGATTGCATGATGAAAAACTTTATAAAAATGAACATGTCCGATGAAGAGCTAGTCCCTAGTTCCCTTTCGTCCTGGGAACTCCGACGTGTCGTCGGGGGAGTTCCCTGACGAATTGGGATCACGCTAGGGAGACCAATCGACTTCGAGTGAAACTAAAACGAGCCAATGAAAATTGGCATGCAAGATTTGCATTCCGCGACCCGCCTACCAGTGCGGGTATAAAAGCAGGAAGCAAACGCATCCAAAATGCTTTTTGCTTCGGAGCCGACCAGTTGTGTCCTCTGAGTGTTATGAGCTTAAGATTGTGCTTTCTGAACGCTCAACGAGTCTGCTGTTTCCTGAGATCTCTCTGTGCTGGTGTGACGGCGCTTCAGCGGTCTTCGCGATCTCCCGTCTGCCTGTTTGTTACTACACGCGCTGTGTTTACAAAGAGCTGTTTTAACAGCTGGTATTCGGTTGAGTGCACACAGTGGGCTTGCAGTTTCCCCGCTGTGTTGCCGCGTTGATCCCTGTGTGCTTCAGCTCAACTAAAGAGTATTTCTCTGAAAGAGCAACACGGGTGAAGATCGCGTCCTTTTAAGGATGACGTTTCATCCGTGTGTTTCTGGATGCGGTCAGATTCTGCCTCCGGTTGATGGTCATGATCGCTGTCTCTCGTGCTTGGGCCTCGCGCACGCTGAGGCAGCTTTCGTGAACGAGTCATGTTCCCATTGCGGGAATATGACCGTCGCAGTGTTGATCAAGACTAAGATCCCTCTCACGAGGGGGAGTCCCTTTGGAGATTCCCCGATCTAGTTCGTCTTCTGGTTCATTTCAGAAGACGGCTACTTCGGCTAATCCCATTGGTGGTCTGAGGGTTACAGTGAGGAATAATCCGCCGGGTGAAAGACCCCCACGGACCCCTCACTCCTGCACACTGCTGCCATTGGAGCCCTTGCAGGAGCGCGCTGGGCCATCTCGTGTGGTCCCGGTCGTTTCCTTCGGGGCTCCGCCGGAGGATCAGATGTCGATCGCTGCATCGGAGGGAGAGCGGTCATCTTCTGGGAATGACGACTTGGCTGCGTTGCCCCCTTCTGGTGTGGTAGCGTTGTCCGAGCTGGACCCGGAAATGGCCGCTATGCTTTCCCGGGCGGCCGCAAGTGTAGGGCTCGTGTGGAACCCTCCACCGTGTCCCGAACCTTCGCGGCTCGATGATTGGTTTCTCGGGGCGGCCCGTGCTGGTTCTCAGCGCCCCGCCCCGGTGCCTTTCTTCCCGGAAGTGCATGAGGAGGTGACGAGATCATGGAAGGCCCCTCTGGCGGCCCGACATAGGTCGACTCCCTCCTCCTCCCTTACCACCCTCGATGGCGGGGCAGTGAAGGGTTATGAGGGCATTCCCCCGGTGGAGCGGTCGGTTGCTTTACAGCTATGCCCTAAATCCGCTTCCACCTGGAGGGGTGACCCTACTCTCCCCTCTCGCGCCTGTAGGTTCTCCTCCGGTCTGACCGGTAAGGCCTATAGTGCGTGTGGAGAAGCTGCTTCTGCCCTGCATGCCATGGCGCTCCTCCAGGTCCATCAGGCGAGAGCGCTTTGCAACATGCAGGAGGGTGGTACCGACCCAGGTTTGCTCCAAGAGCTGCGCACGGCGACGGACCTTTCCTTCCGGGCGACGAAAGTCACCGCGCGTTCCCTGGGCCGAGCGATGTCCACTCTCGTGGTCCAGGAGCGACATCTCTGGCTCACCCTGGCCGATATGACGGAGTCAGACAAGTCCAGGTTTCTGAACTCCCCCATTTCCCAGGGTGGCCTATTCGGCGACGTGGTCGAGGACTACGCCCAACAGTTCTCCGCCGCCCAGAAGCAGTCCGAGGTGATCAAGCACATCATGCCCCGGAGACAGGCTGCTGCTGGCCCGTCCCCTCCGGCTCCACCTCGCGCTGCTCGTCGCCGAGGGCGCCCTCCTGCCGCCGCCTCCGCCCCTGCTCCGCCTAAGCAGCAGCCTCCTAGGCAGCAGCCGGCCGGCCGCAAGAGAGGTGCCCAGCCCGCCCGGGGCTCGTCGAAACCCCCTGGTAAGAGGAGAGGTAAGCGGCCCTGACACAGGCGGCCCAGAGGACCTGACTGCTGCTCTTCAGGAGGGTGCTACTGCACCCCTCCTTCCCCCGGAGGAGGGCCGGGTGGAGAATCCTTTGTTTCGTTTTGTTTTTCTTCTGCCGCTTCCTTCAGCGGTACCCACTTTATCAATAAAAGAGCAGTTTCCAATTCCTCTGGGTCTATCTCGGTCGAGACTGACTTCTCAGTCTCCCCCATCCGAGGGGGTCAGAATGACAGTGTGCGCCGCCTCGTTGCCTCGCCGCTCTCGTTCCCCTCTCCCCAGCGCTCAGATGACAGCTACGCCGCCTCGGCCTCGTCGCTCTCGTCTCCCGCTGGGCAAGGAGGCGCGGAAACCTGGATTCGACGCCCCCGAGCCTCGTTCCTCGTTTCCCCTCCTTCCTTCGCCTCCGTGGAAACAGGTAGGTGTTGCCTCGCACACTCAGACCTCTCTCTCGGCCGCAGTAATGCCTCCGGAGTCCGGTCCCTGTCTTCCACCTCGCTGCCCCTCCGCGGGTACGCCGGTGGTCCGAGTGGGCTCCTTGGCACGGTTCCTCGAAGCCTGGCTAGCGCTTCCGAGGCCGTCCCGCTGGCTCACCCGCACTATCCGGCTCGGCTATGCAATTCAGTTTGCCCGCCGGCCTCCCAGGTTCAGAGGCGTCCACTTCACCCGGGTGCGGAGTGTCGATGCCCCTGTCCTGAGGAAGGAGATCGACGTCCTGCTGGCGAAGGACGCGATCGAGCCGGTCCCTCCAGCCGAGATGAGGTCGGGGTTTTACAGCCCTTACTGCATTGTACCCAAGAAAGGCGGGGGGTTACGACCAATCCTGGACCTGCGAGTTTTGAATCGGGCCCTGCACAAGCTCCCGTTCAAAATGCTCACGCAGAAACGCATCTTCGAGTGCATCCGTCCCCGGGATTGGTTTGCAGCGATCGACCTGAAGGACGCGTACTTTCATGTCTCGATTCTCCTTCGACACCGACCTTTTCTTCGGTTCGCGTTCGAAGGTCGAGCATACCAGTACAAGGTCTTACCCTTCGGCCTGGCCCTCTCGCCCCGCGTCTTCACGAAAGTCGCAGAGGCGGCCATTGTTCCCATGAGAGAACATGGCGTTCGCATTCTCAACTATCTCGACGACTGGCTCATAATAGCTCACTCGCGAGATCTGTTGTGCGAACACAGGGACCTGGTGCTCCAGCACCTCAGCCGCTTGGGTCTTCAGGTCAACTGGGACAAGAGCAAACTCTGCCCAGTGCAGAGGATCTCTTATCTCGGTATGGAGTTGGACTCGGTCGCCCAGACTGCGCGCCTCACCGAGGAGCGCGTCCAGTCAGTGCTCAACTGCCTCAAGTCCTTTCAAGGCAGGTCAGCGGTCCCACTGAAACAGTTTCAGAGGCTCCTGGGGCATATGGCAGCCGCAGCCGCGGTAACGCCGCTCGGTCTGCTCCATATGAGACCGCTTCAGCGCTGGCTTCACGATCGAGTCCCGAGATGGGCGTGGCAGAGCGGCACGTTCCGGGTCAACATTACCCCGCACTGTCGCCAAACCTTCAGTCCTTGGTCAGACCCTGCGTTTCTACGGGCCGGTGTGCCCCTAGTCCAGGTCTCCAGGCATGCTGTGGTTTTCACAGATGCCTCTGCCAACGGATGGGGGGCCACGTACAACGGGCATGCAGTTTCAGGTCTGTGGACGGGGCCTCAACTGCATTGGCACATCAACTGCCTAGAGTTGCAAGCAGTACGCTTAGCCTTGTCGCGCCTCAAGGGGCTGCTTTTACACAAGCACGTACTGGTCCGTACGGACAGCACTGCGACCGTTGCGTACATCAACCGTCAGGGTGGTCTACGCTCCCGTCGTATGTCGCGACTCGCCCGCCATCTCCTCCTGTGGAGTCAGAAGCATCTGAGGTCGCTTCGAGCCATTCACATCCCTGGTGTGCTCAACCGTACAGCCGACGAGCTTTCACGGCAGCCACCTCTTCCGGGAGAATGGCGACTCCACCCCCAGACGGTTCAGCTGATATGGGAAGTCTTCGGAGCCGCTCAGGTAGACCTGTTTGCCTCTCCGGACACGACTCATTGCCGGTTGTTTTACTCCCTGACAGAGGGTTCTCTCGGCACGGATGCACTGGCGCACAGCTGGCCCCTGGGTCTTCGCAAATATGCGTTTCCCCCAGTGAGCCTTCTTGCACAGATTTTGTGCAAAGTCAGGGAGGACGAGGAGCAGGTCCTGCTCGTTGCGCCGTATTGGCCCAACCGGACTTGGTTCGCGGAACTCATGCTCCTCGCGACAGCCCCTCCTTGGCCGATTCCTCTGAGGAAGGACCTCCTTTCCCAGAGACGGGGCACCTTGTGGCACCCGCGTCCAGACCTCTGGAGACTCCATGTGTGGTCCCTGGACGGGACGCGGAGGTTCTAGGTGGCCTACCGCAGGGTGTGGTAGACACCATCACTTCCGCCAAAGCCCCCTCTACGAGGCGCCTCTATGCGTTGAAGTGGAACCTGTTCGTCGAGTGGTGTTCTTCCCACCGGGAAGACCCCCGAACTTGACCGATCAGAGTCGTGCTTTCCTTCCTGCAAGATGGGTTGGAGCGAAGGCTGTCTCCCTCCACCCTCAAAGTGTATGTTGCCGCAATAGCCGCTCATCACGATGCAGTAGAAGGTAAGTCATTGGGAATGCACGACCTGATCATCAGATTCCTTAAGGGTGCCAGGAGGCTGAATCCACCTCGTAATGTGCACCCCTTACCCTTTTGGGACTTGACTCTAGTGCTTAGTGCACTTCAGAGGCCCCCGTTCGAGCCCTTGCCTTCAGTCGAGTTAAATATCTTGTCTATGAAGACAGCTCTCCTGTTGGCTTTGGCTTCTTTTAAGAGGGTAGGGGATCTGCAGGCATTTTCGGTCGACGAATCGTGCCTAGAGTTCGGACCGGGCCTTTCTCACGCTGTGCTGAGACCCCGGCTTGGATACGTGCCCAAGGTTCCTACCACCCCGTTTGTGGATCAGGTAGTGAACCTGCAAGCGCTGCCCCTGGAGGAGGCAGACCCAGCCCTAGCTTTTCTCTGTCCCGTCCGCGCCCTGCGCTGTTACGTGGACAGAACGCAAAGCTTTAGGACCTCAGATCAGCTCTTTGTTTGTTACGGAGGCCAGCAGAAGGGGAAGGCTGTCTCCAAGCAGAGGTTATCCCACTGGCTAGTGGATGCTATCGCCCGGGCCTATGAGTCCCAGGGCGTGCCTTGCCCACCTAGGTTGACGGCACACTCTACTAGGAGTGTTGCCTCCTCCTGGGCTTTGGCGCAAGGCGCCTCGCTGACAGACATCTGTAGAGCTGCGGGCTGGGCGACACCTAACACGTTCGCTAGGTTTTATAGCCTTCGTGTTGAACCTGCTTCCTCCCGTGTACTCGCTACGGCCGGTAGCGCGAGGAATTAGGTTATGTCGGCTTGCTACGCCACTCCCGCCCCATGGGCCGGATACGTGCGTCTTTTACTCCGTTGGATCCCCAACATACGGCTAACCTCGTGAGTTCCTCCATCACCCTTTCGGCATCAGGCGAGGCGGATCGCCGGTGCCAGGTCTATTACCTCTCGTAGGAGTTGCTATTAGACTGGGTGGCCTTGACAGTGGTCCCTTCGGCGACCCATTCTTTCCACGTTCCAGCTACCCTCCGGGTTAGCTCCGTGTCTTCCTCTCGACAGATCCCTCTGTCGTCCTTGCTGAGTACGCTTCCACCCCTCGGGCTGGGACTACCTCAAGGACTTCCGTATGTTTAACTACCCCACGGGTTAGTACATACGTGTATTCCAGTGCCTCCCTTCGGGCGGGCAGGGGCTCCGTAGCGTTCCCTCCTACGGGTTGGGCACGCTTTCCCAGTGTTATCCAAATCCACTGAGTGGGTCTTGCGGAACAGCAGTGTGATTTTCCTTAGCTAGCTCCCGCATCTTGTTCAAGAAACTGCTGCAGGGTAGCCTAGCTGGGCGCTGGAAGGGGTCAGCACCATGGCGTGTTGTTAGGGATCCCAATTCGTCAGGGAACTCCCCCGACGACACGTCGGAGTTCCCAGGACGAAAGGGAACGTCTCGGTTACATATGTAACCCTCGTTCCCTGAGTACAGGGAACGGAGACGTGTCGTCCCCTCGCCACGTTGCTGTACCTTCGCGGAGGACTGGACACTGTTCGGCTCCTCAGCGAAAAAGCATTTTGGATGCGTTTGCTTCCTGCTTTTATACCCGCACTGGTAGGCGGGTCGCGGAATGCAAATCTTGCATGCCAATTTTCATTGGCTCGTTTTAGTTTCACTCGAAGTCGATTGGTCTCCCTAGCGTGATCCCAATTCGTCAGGGAACTCCCCCGACGACACGTCTCCGTTCCCTGTACTCAGGGAACGAGGGTTACATATGTAACCGAGACGATTTGACTAGGTTTACCATATCAGATTTTCGAAACATATTCAGTTCTTTAAAGTCTGCATTAAACAGACATTATCTTCCCTGCTGTGACGTATATTTAAGTGATAGCAAGTGGAATGAAAAAATGACTGGATTGTAGGAAGTTGGGCGTTGATAACTAAATGGAGGCAGATCTGAATGGCAGTTTGCAGTCAGTTGTGAAGGGATATTTAGTCTAATATTTATGTAGTAATTTAGTGTTTTTGAGTAATTTAATGGTTCAAAGCTGCAAAGTGGACCAAAGTGAGCTATACTCTATTCATTATCCTTTTTTCCCCCCATAGGAGGACATTTTGAGGAATTCCCAGACAGCAACATGGCGTCGGCCCAAATCCGGCCCACATCTGTTACGGGTGGAATCCACATGTACCAGATGTGTCCTGGATCTGGGCCGACACCATGTTGCTGTCTGGGTTGTTACCATATCATGTTTAATGTTTATTGCAGATCGCTTACGGTTACAATAACTCTTGCTTTTCTTTTTTCACAGTATAAAGTTTTATCAGTTCTGCCTGGGTCTGGAATGGGCATTTCTATTGCCACACCGTCAACACAGAAGGTAGTGAAGTCAAATATATTTGTATAACGCTTCACAATACACATTGTTTCAAAGCAGAAAATCGTGATGTTAATATTTAGATTATCTTAATACCTTAGAGCCGTATTTAGCAGATTAGAGCTGGGCGATAATAGTTAAAATTTTGCAATAGTACAAGCAATCAAACAGTTGAGATTTGCTTTACCTAAAGTATATCACCCTATGTGAGTATACTGTAAATACATACTTATATATCCTACTTTATATAAAGAGCTGGATGATAATATAGTTACATTTTGTGACGATATAAACAATCACGCAGTTGCGAGTTGGATATACCTTAAATACGTCCTGCTTAACTCTTTCCCCGCCCAAAAAAAGGTTGCCAGCCACCAGCGTTTTTTAGCATTTTCACAAAATTTTCATGGCCCCCAGAATATTTTATTGTATAAATATCTGAACATGAAATATAATCAAAAGAAATAATATAGCCTCTGCTTTTAAACAAACAAACAAAAGTTTTATTCTACCTTCATGTATAATTTTTTTATCAACACTTGAATGCGAGTACATTTTATAAAAAAGCAACATTTTAAGCTAAAAGTTGAAAAAAACAGGTTTTTGTCAAAGTCGTATTGGCTTCAGAATGATGATCAAAACACAGATGGAGTAGATCAAGTCCATCAACTTACTTGCCAATGCTTCACAGTCCTATAGCTCATCCTGGGTCGAAATTTCATTCTGTAACATTAGGCAGTTTTATTTATATGCTGTTTAATGTTGACGATCGCGTTATTTTACATATGCATCTGCTTACATATGTATAGAAGCTTGTTTCTGCCACAGAATAAAAATTTTTAAAAGATAATTGCGACTTTTTATCTCACAATTGCAAGTTTACATCTGGGAATTCTGACTTTATTTCAAAGAATCATGTGTTATAAAAGTCAGAATTGCAAGATATAAAGTCAGAATTGCGTGTTATAAAGTCAGAATTGCGAGATATAAACTCACAATTGCGTGTTATAAAGTAAGAATTGCGAGATATAAAGTCAGAATTGCGTGTTATAAAGTCAGAATTGCGAGATATAAACTCTCAATTGTGTGTTATAAAGTCGAGCAAAGATAAACTCGCAAATTGTAAATTTTTTATCTTGCAATTCTGACTTTATAACATGCAATTATTTATATCTCGCAATTCTGACATCTTTTCTCAGAATTGTGAGATATAAAGTCGCAATAGGCTATATGCACACATAAGTTCAGCATTTGATGCAAGGATGCTCTTCCGTTTCCGGTTGGGGAGATTAAAGCGGAGGAAAACCGAGGAAAACAGGATTATGGCAGAGTCTTCAAAATGTACTGTCCTCCCATCTTTGAAACGAAACTTTCATATGTTTAGATATAATTTTATATATAGTTATGTTAATTTCATATAATTTTAAAAAGAAGCATAAACACAACGAGGTGTGTCTGTTTTGTCTGTTTTTGTGACTAACGTTTATAACCATGGAGTATAAAATTCAATATTTATTCTTGGTATTGCATTGGACTCTACGATCGGCGGAAGTTATCGAGCATCCTTAACCCTTCACCGGAAATACCGCCGTGCATAGAGCCCATTGCGATTTATAAAGACTAATTCTAATGAAAAAAACTTTTTCTCGCAATTACTACTTTGTCTCACAATTGTGAGCAAAAAAGTCTGAATTGTGAGATAAAAAAGTCGCAATTACCTTTTTATTTTTTTTATTCTGTGGCGGAAACAGGCTTCCATACATATGCTATCGCTTGTTTCTGCTTCTTCTTCACGTGTCTTTTGATCAGGAGATTGAGTACTCTTTCAGAAGATGCGTAATAGCGCCTCCTACCGTATAACAGTGAAAACGCGGAAAGCGCCTCCTACCGTATAACAGTGAAAACAAGGAAAACGCCTCCTACCGTATAACAGTGAAAACACAGAAAGTGCCTCCTAACAGTGAAAACGCGGAAAGTGCCTCCTAACAGTGAAAACGCGGAAAGCGCCTCCTACCGCATAAAAGTGAAAACGCGGAAAGCGTCTTCTACCGTATAAAAGTGAAAACGAGTAAAGCGCCTCCTACCATATAAAAGTGAAAACGCGGAAAGCGCCTCCTACCGTATAACAGTAAAAACGCGTAAAACGCCTCCTACCGTATAACAGTGAAAACGCGGAAAGCGCCTCTTACCGTATAACAGTGAAAACGCGGAAAGCGTCTTCTACCATATAAAAGTGAAAATGAGTAAAGCGCCTCCTACCATATAAAAGTGAAAACGTGGAAAGCGCCTCCTACCGTATAACAATAAAAACGCGTAAAACGCCTCCTACCGTATAACAGTGAAAACGCGGAAAGCGCCTCCTACCGTATAACAGTGAAAACGCGGAAAGCGCCTCCTACTGTATAACAGTGAAAACGCGGAAAACGCCTCCTACCGTATAAAAGTGAAAACGAGTAAAGCGCCTCCTACCATATAAAAGTGAAAACGCGGAAAGCGCCTCCTACCGTATAACAGTAAAAACGCGTAAAACGCCTCCTACCGTATAAAAGTGAAAACGCGGAAAGCGCCTCCTACCGCATAAAAGTGAAAACGCGGAAAGCGCCTCCTACCGTATAACAGTAAAAACGCGTAAAACGCCTCCTACAGTATAACAGTGAAAACGCGGAAAGCGCCTCCTACCGTATAACAGTGAAAACGCGGAAAGCGCCTCCTACTGTATAACAGTGAAAACGCGGAAAACGCCTCCTACCGTATAACAGTGAAAACACGGCAAGTGCCTCCTAACAGTGAAAACGCGGAAAGTGCCTCCTAACAGTGAAAACGCGGAAAGCGCCTCCTACCGCATAAAAGTGAAAACGCAGAAAGCGCCTCCTACCATATAAAAGTGAAAACGCGGAAAGCGCCTCCTACCGTATAACAGGGAAAACGCGGAAAGCGCCTCCTACCGTATAAAAGTGAAAACACAGAAAGCGCCTCCTACCGTATATAAAAGTGAAAACGCGGAAAGCGCCTCCTACCGTATAACAGTGAAAACGTGGAAAACGCATCCTACCGTATAACAGTGAAAACGCGGAAAGCGCCTCCTACCGTATAACAGTGAAAACGCGGAAAGCGCCTCCTACCGTTAACAGTGAAAACGCGGAAAGTGCCTCCTACCGTATAACAGTGAAAACGCGGAAAGCGCCTCCTACCGTATAACAGTGACAACGCCTCCTACCGTATATCAGTGTAAACGCGGAAAGCGCCTCCTACCGTATAAAAGTGAAAACACGGAAAGCGCCTCCTACCGTTATAAAGTGAAAACGCGGAAAGCGCCTCCTACCGTATAACAGTGAAAACGTGGAAAAGCGCATCCTACCGTATAACAGTGAAAACGCGGAAAGCGCCTCCTACCGTATAACAGTGAAAACGCGGAAAGCGCCTGCTACCGTTAAAACAGTGAAAATGCGGAAAACGCCTCCTACCGTATAAAAGTGAAAACGAGTACAGCGCCTCCTACCATATAAAAGTGAAAACGCGGAAAGCGCCTTCTACCTTATAAAAGTGAAAACGAGTAAAGCACCTCCTACCGTATAACAGGGAAAACGCGGAAAGCGCCTCCTACCGTGTAAAAGTGAAAACACGGAAAGCGCCTCCTACCATGTAAAAGTGAAAACGCGGAAAGCGCCTCCTACCGTATAACAGTGAAAACGTGGAAAGCGCATCCTACCGTATAACAGTGAAAACGCGGACAGCGCCTGCTACCGTAAAACAGTGAAAATGCGGGAAAGCGCCTCCTACCGTATAAAAGTGAAAACGAGTAAAGCGCCTCCTACCATATAAAGTGAAAACGCGGAAAGCGCCTCCTACCGTATAACAGGGAAAACGCGGAAAGCGCCTCCTACCGTGTAAAAGTGAAAACACGGAAAGCGCCTCCTACCGTATAAAAGTGAAAACGCGGAAAGCGCCTCCTACCGTATAACAGTGAAAACGTGGAAAGCGCATCCTACCGTATAACAGGGAAAACGCGGAAAGCGCCTCCTACCGTGTAAAAGTGAAAACACGGAAAGCGCCTCCTACCGTATAAAAGTGAAAACGCGGAAAGCGCATCCTACCGTATAACAGTGAAAACGAGTAAAGCGCCTCCTACCATATAAAAGTGAAAACGTGGAAAGCGCCTTCTACCTTATAAAAGTGAAAACGAGTAAAGCGCCTCCTACCATATAAAAGTGAAAACACGGAAAGCTCCTCCTACCGTATAACGGGGGGAAAAAAACAAAAAAAAAACGGAAAGGCTAGAAATTTCCGTCAATGACTGTGACTTTTTTTTTACAGCGACATCACCCTCATTGAAATAGATAAAGTGTCTGTCTTGTTGCTTTGATGAATAATTGAGTAAAGTCTGACAGTGAATCGCTTTATCTTGTTCTCGCAGCCACTGGTCTTTGGTGCCATGATACACAGAGACGAGGCCTTTGAGACGATCTTTACCCAGTACATGAAGATCATGACCACAGCCAACCCTGAGACATAACTCAACCTTTTATCCTTCTGGAGGATATCTCGTTTGGAAAAAGTATGGGACCACCATTTCCTGTCTGGTTAACTTTAATTGACAGTTCTTTGGATGATTGTAGGCTTGAGAAGTGACCAGCAGGAGATTTTAGCGAGCTGACATTCCAGCGAGAGTTCTGCATCTCAAAGAAAGAGACTTTTCCAACCGGAGGGATGCGGGCCGGCTTCTCGTCATGCGACTGTGACCTTTTTTGGCTTTCAAAAGATGAGCACACTGATCCGACTTCGTGTTTTGTACTCATCTGTCAATGATTCAGATTTCATGTCTGATTTTAACCCGGAAGATGTTACGGGGGGGGGGGGGGGGGGGGGGGGTTGTTAAAGGAAGATCTTGAACACTTTAAACACTGCAAGAATTCATTTTCTCAATCAGTATTTTTTTTTTTTTTTTTTACTTAATTCAAGATATGTGTCTTGTTTTCTTACACAATTTTGCTTCACAAGTAAATTTGTCTTTTAACTAAATTTAGATATTTTATACTGGAAAACAAGACAAAAATACTGATAAATACAAAAAAATAAAAAGTGTATTCACACTTTAGGCGTTTTGCAGCAACAAATCGACAGGAAGTCATTCATTTTTAATGAGAGTTGGCGATTTAAGGCTCCATACAAGTAGTTTATATGTGTTGTGCACTATATTCATATTTCATCTCAAAAAGATGACTTTTTATTTTTTAAAAGTTATGGGCTGGTTATAGTTTAACTTTGCTCACTTTATCATGTTGGCAACAGTCGCTGTTGCTCGAGTTGTTAGAAATCGACAGCTTTCGTTAAAAATGACTTCTGGTTGCTTTGTCACTGCAAATCACTGTCAGTGCAAATGACCTTTCAGACTGATAACAAAAAAAAAAAACGCCTTTATTTTTTACATTTGTTTACATTGTTGCTGTGTGCGCACAACACAGTCACACTCAAACTCACTCTCAGCAAAGTGTGCTTCATGTCTTTTTAGCAGAACATTTTCCCAAACTTAACTTTGGGGAAAGTGTCGTTCCACAATGTTTTCAAATGGCCTTTCTTTAAAATGGTTGTAATGTCGTAGCGGTCGGCTAATCGATTGGTTTGCTTACGCTTGAAAACACTAGTTAGAAATGAAAGGTGTCAAACGTCGCACTTTATTTTTCAGTATGTGTGCTGTGTACTCATACAAGAAAGTACTGAGTAATATAAGGTAACTACTTGGATTTAATATTAAGGTTAAGTTTAGTACATACTAGAACAGGACTGTCAAATAAAGTGCTATCGAATTTTTTTTACCAAGTATTTCATGTATGTATGTCTTACAGATGAACACCGTTACTTGTTAACGTTTCGTCACTTTAAACCGTTACTAAATTAAGTTAAATTCAGATTTACAGCAAAGTCGTAGATGTTCACAGAACCTGTTCATAAAGCTACTATGGTATAAGTCTTTGGATGAATCTCACGAAGAAATATTCAGATCATATTTCACCTCAAAATAAAAAAATACAATGTGTCAATGAAAGATGTAAAAAAAACACACACACATATATATATATATTTATGAATGAGATGTCTTTTTCGCATCAAGAAAATGTCACATTGAGAAAAAAGGTTAAAGGTAAAATATGACTTGTACATTTCAGTTTTTGTGAGATTCACCCGTTTACACTCATCTTGAACAGCCACTATAGCGTATAACTTAAAATTGCTTTGGTTTAATTAACATTGGGGGGAATTATTATTTCAGAGCAGTTCGTGTATAAAATTTTGAAAAACATCTCAAAAAAGCTGCTCGATGCTGTAGTGGTAAATTCAATACGACTCGAATAATAGCCTGTAAAGTTGCAATTTACCATAATAAGTTCCATCCTGCAATATAAGAGAAACCGAAAAGAAGGAATTTTTATTGTACAATATTAGTGGGCCAAACGTTTTGTTGCTCTACCCTAAACTGAAGAGGTTGTTTGCACAGATATACTACCAACATTTTAATAAGTAGCAGATTTGTATTCGTATCTAATACATTCCAAAGATCATAATTTTAGGAGAAAATACCGTTCATACTTTGTCTTCCCATACTTGGGTTACTTTTCGTACATTTTTGAGGGACTGTTGAATGTTTCTCAGCTCCCAAAGATGAATCTGTGTATTTTACCAAAGGCCATCCTGCAAAGTTGAGCTCCAACCCTAATGAAACAAGCCTGAACCAGCTAAACAATGTGTTCAAGGTATAACAGGTAAGTGTGTTGGAGTTGGGTTGGAACTGAAGTCTGCAGGAAGGTTGCCAACCCTAAAGCTTTTGGAAGTGTCCCGCACTCTTGCTGTTGGATTGCACTGAAGCACAGAATGAATCGGGTGACCAATAGTTTTGCCAAATGTTGTTTCTTTAACTGCTCATTGTCTGTCTCAAACTGATGTTTACACAAGCTGGGTTAAAATCCAGTCCAGACCAGTTTGATCCCTGCTAACCAGCCCAGCCCAGGGGCGTGAAAACTGGTATAATATCATTTCTGGCCTTTTTTTTCTCTCTCTTTCTTTTCTTCTTATGGTATTGACCACAAATGCTTTTAGAAAATGTATCAGCACTAATAAACTAATTATGAATATACTGTATTAGTATAGTATATATGAGTGAATTTCACAAAAATCAAGAACACACCCAGGGACTGGATTCAGGAAAATCTTCTTCATTCTTACGAACTTCTTAGAATTTACCTTAAGTGCAATTCCTGAAAAATTCTTAAGTTCTCAAATATTTTTTTAAGAACATCTTTTTTTTTTCTTAAAGGGATAGTTCACCCCAAAATTTTCAATTTTATCATCCTTTACTCACCCTTAAGTTGTTCTAACCCTATATGAATGTCTTTCTTCTGAAAAGACATTTTGAAGAATGTCAGAAACCAAACAGTTGATAGAAGTCAATGATTAATTTAAGAAATAAAAAAAAAAAGAAAGAACATTCTTTAGAAAATATTTTGGGAATACAGTATATTTTTGCGAAAGTTAGAAAATAGCAGAACAATTTTTTTCTTAAGAATGTTTCATGAATCCGGCCCTAGGTTATATTTCGCTCAAAACATTCAAATAATCATTTCCCGAAATTCTCTTTTCAAAAATCTCTATAATGTCGTGGCCACAAATAACTTTTACTAATTCGTTCCCTCTTTCTTTAGTAAATTGTGTGCACGTTATAATAATTAATTCCCTTGTTTAAATATGTGCCCATAATTCGTTCCCTTGTTTTAGTTAAATCAAAACGAGGGAACGAATTTACTGAAACAAGGGAACAATTTAATAAGTCGTGGGAATTAATTTTTAATTCATGGCCATGATTTACCTAAAACAAGTCGGCAAATTATTGGCCACCATTAAATATATACATATTTCAATAATATGATGTAATTTAGTATATTTGTATGTAGTTTATTTATTGTACTGCCTTAAATTTATGCTGATTTTAATTTTTAAAACATGTGTCCAGGTCACATGCTCATTTCCATCTGCCAAATTCTCATTACTGTAATGCAGAAAATAAAATTATTTTGCATTGTGGTAATGCAAATTTGGGGATACTTAATTTCACAAAACAAAAGTCCTTTTTTCTTATGCAAAATATACATTTCTTATTTTTTCTTTTGATTTTGTGGTGAAATATGACATTGACTTGTTTGTGAGATTCTCTCACACACAACACACACACACACACACACCACTAAAAGAAACACAGTTTACATTAAAATGCTGTGTTGGGCTGTTTAACTAAGCACCAAAAGTCACTGTGTATCTGGAGGTGCTCAAGTTGGGATTTTCATGTGGCACTAGTTGATAAAGTGTTTGTTAACTGTGTAAATGTTTGCTATTTTCATAATAAGTTCATCTCACAGATGTGAATTGTTGTTATTATTTGTTATGTGTGTGATTTTTTTCTGGCTGTCTGAAGACAAATGATTAAAAATGAATTTATATACAAAAATAGAGTAATATAAGAAATCTTCTGTTCTGATTTGAATACAACAATGTATATTGTTAAATAAATCAAATGTGTTGTACACGTTTTTTTAAATTTAAGTAAATTGATGAATTGTATAGACTTATATGTGTCTGTCTATTTAAAATATTATATGTTTGTAATTAATTTGAGCTAAAAGTCCCCTATATTTTGAGCACAACTCAAGGACCTCTGCAGAACATCAACGCCTACTTCTACATCATTACCACATTACCATCAAAACACAGTTGGCTACTGCATAACCTTCCTTCAGACGCTGGATTTGCAGAGACTGGAATAAAAAAAAACATGTGCCTTCTATATTGGATCTGACAGGAAAGGCGCAACACTTATGATTGTAAAAATATATAATTGCAGTCTGAGCTCTTATTTACATTGTGTTTGCACTGTTATTAAAAGGATACTCCACCCAAAATTAAAATGCTGTCATATTTACTCACCCTCAAGTTGTTGCAACCCTGTATGAGTTTCTTTCTTCTGCTGAACACAAAGGACATATTTTGAAGAACGATTGGAACCAAACAGTTGTTTGCACCATTGACTTCCATAGTAGAAAAAAAAAATACTATGGAAATCAATGGTGCCAAAGTTCCAATCTTCTTCAAAATATCTTGCTTTGTGTTCAGCAGAAGAAAGAAACTCATACAGGGTTGCAACAACTTGAGGGTGAGTAAATGATGACAGAATTTTCATTTTTGGGTGGAGTATCCCTTTAAAGATGAAAGCATTCGTTATTGTGCAGAAATCGAGTTGCAAGGACGAGATCACTGCATTCATGCACTTCACATGTCTGTGATTGGCTACATGCCCATCACTGCAACCTTACATGGCACAATCTAAATATAATGCTATAATCAACACTTTTCACGATTAATTAACCTTGAGAGCGTGCTAAACGTTTTCAAGATGTCCATATGTAATACTATTCATTTCATATGCAATGCAGTGTTTACATTGAAGTCTCATAGCAATCAGAGGGATCAAATCAGTCTAGGAAAAATGCCTTTTATTTCTAAATTATGAAAATTTTTGATGTAAAAAAAAACAACCTTATAAGTGCACCCCAGGAAACATTATAAAATAATAAAATAATGCAGTTCATGTATATTATATATGAACAAATATATTTGAAATATATCATCATATTTAATATATTCTTGATCTGTCAATTAAACAGTAACACTTTAAATTAAGTTCTCATTTATTAACAGTAGTTAATGCATTAACTAACATGAACTAACAATGAGCAATAGAGTAATTATGACAAATTCACAAACAAAAAGGGGAAAAGACTAGACCTCTGTCAATCACTGGGCCTGTATATAGTGAACGGTCGCATACGGGGAGACTCTTTTGTCTGGGTAACAGTACTGTAGATTATTTCATTTCAGACATTGATCCAGTGCATCTCACACAGTCAGTCCTCAAACACCACGTCAGATCACTGTAAAATTACACTATCTAAAACTAACTCAAACCAATGAAACATGCAGACAGCCATACAAAGGCTGCAACAATCCTACAAGTGGACAAAAAAAAATCATCAAAAAATCAAAAAAATGATCAAAGTGCAATAAAATGTCAAACTATCAAATTATTATTGGACACATTTTTAATGAACAAAAATCCACTTAATAACGTAGGCATAAATCCGGAACCAAAATATTCCACCAATCAGCATCCATGTGCAATTTGAAAACAATAATCAAAAAGGAAACAAAAGCCACCAACGAAAAGTGGTGGAGTGCAAAAGTATTAGAACAGTACGAAATCTCTCAAACCAAAAACACAGAGATCTTGACAATCAAGAACTCTGCCATCAATATCATGAAGCTCTAAGTGTAGAAACAATCTCTAAAGTGCAAAAAAAGTTAGACCAAACAGAACAATTATTTCAAGCAATGGAGGAGTCAATAACTTCTGGAACAACTATAGAACACTCTCTTTAGACCACAACAGGAAGAATTGGCCATTCAAAATGGAAACATATGGAAGAAACACTTCTGTGCAAAACAAATGAAACAAATCCTGCTTGAAATTAAATAAAAACCAAAGACACTATGTTGCTGTCTTGGATGCCTCCTCTTTACAGATGATTGAGTCAAAAAACAAAGACATTCAGTCAAACATGGGCTCTTAAAATTCAAAAATAAAGATTTTTTCAAAATAAAAAAGTCTTCGAACACACCTATCTAAAACTAATATCAACAGGAAACTTCAATCTGGCTTTGAATGAACTGAAATAAATCAATGAGGGTCTTCTACATGATTAAAAATACAATTTAATTTGAAATTACAATTAGGCTAAAAATCTCCCAGCTCCTAAAACAACCCATTGCTCTGTATGGCAGTGAGATATGGAAAACCCTAAAACGCAAGATTTTTCTAAGAATAAATGAGAGTGTTGTACTTTTATTCAATTGAATTTTGAGGTGAACTTATTCTAGAGCTCTTGGCCAGCTGGCACTACCTGCTATCTGCCACTAGACGGCACTGAGGTGAAGGCATTGAAGACACCAGATGTAGAGATATAGGCTACCTGTAAATCACGTAATACGGCTGGATGAAGCAATAAATGCTTTTATTGTGAGTTTAAAAGGCTCTGTGGAGCGTGTAATACACATGATCACAAACGTTATTTCCTGCAGAGGTTCAAGTCCCCGATTATTATCATCAAGAGCCTACAGCGGAGTCCTATTAATGTGTAAAAAAAGGTTCTCGATGTCTGTGCTGTGCCTTCATGGAGGAATTTCCATCCATTTCAAGACATTCTGGCTGTCAATCTGTATTTACTTCAATCTTCACAAGACCCTGCCACGGACATTCACATCTTTTAGGCCGCATTCCACGTTGAAAAGCAACTATTTGTTTTTGTTCACTATTATGTTTAACTACATTGTTGATGTGCTGTTTATAGGTTTTATCTCAGACACAGGGGAAAATATAAATGATTAAATTCTACTTTAAGAGCCTGTTTGTGAACTTTTAGAGAATCTTAAAAGAATGAGTGTGCAATGACCATAAAAAAGTCTTCAAAAATTCATAAAATCATCATAAAAGTAGTCCATGCCTGCTGAAAAAACAAATGCATAAAACCAGTCTAGTTTTCTTTTTTACTCCAGTATAAATATTTTTGTTGAATTTTTACTTTTACTTCACTACTATAGATAAACGTTACTTTCTCTACGCTACATTTCCCCAGAACCTTTTCGTTACATTTGCGACTGCAAAGCACAAACATAACGAGAAAAGCTTTGCTGATCGGTCATATCGATCCATGTTCGCACTTCGCAGATTAAACTTTTGATCAAGTTTCGCAAATAGGTGAATGAATAATCTTGTGAATTACGACTCACAATATCCGACCGTTTCGCAAATTGGCTATTAATGAATAATTATGCGAATTACTTATGAGATCGTAAATAAACATCAATCCGTGCAGGTCAATCGGTAAATATTCGTATCTGACCAGGCTGCGTTTCCAGAAAAGCATGGTAAGCGTAATGTATAATGTAGAACAACACTGAATGAAAAGCATGTGGTTTACCTGTCTGTCAATCGCATGGAAGTTGCGTGCGCAAATATGCAAATATCCGATTACGTCTGACGTCACAGTTTCCGGGTCCAAATGCTCTCTATCAGAACTGAAATTACTTTGGAAGACACAAATATTTTATATATATAATATGTATTTTTTTTTTTTTTTTTTTTGCAACTTCATATAAGCTTTTAGAAGATACCATCAGCCAGACACACAAAAAAAGAGGCCCAGTTTTTTAGTTTTCAGTGTATTAGTTTGTGAAGTGAATTCTGTGAAGGTCTATACAATTGCAGTCAGACATTTGCATGTAGCCTACAGTAGGATTTATAGGGTTATGTATTTTTTCTAATGATACTTTAACTTGTCAAGTCAATTTCCATAAAGCTCTCAAATTACATTTTCCATTTACCTTGAACGAATGACGTTTGGTGTCAATGACGGGCGACGTGGTGCATTTTCAGTGTATAATGACGAAACTTTTTAAAAGCTGATGATGGAGGCAGAGTATTTTTGGCAAGCGCGGCGTCTGTCACTTTTGACAGGGCAGTTTGTAAACGGTGAGAGATGTGGCGATTCTGTGATGCTCCAGATCCATCATGATCCATCGGAGAGTAGACTAGATGATCAGAGAGTAGAGAGCAGAGGTCGAGCGATATGAGGGAAGAGGAAAGGACGTGACAGAGAGTTTGGGTCGTCTCTGGAGGCCAAAAACGGGTGCACAGATTGATGCAGGGCTGTTGAATGATGTGGCAATCATCATCTATGTGGCAGAGGTGACCCTGCTATTGCATTAGGAGGCCATGCCATAGTCATTTGACAACTTATGAGTCACCCATATTTTATGGGCAAATGTTAAAAGTGGCAACAGAAGCACAGGGACCTGACCAAGCAATCACTATCTCAAAACTGACTTCTGTCCCTGTGCTGGACAGAATATCCATATGAGCTGATGCACAACACTTTATAACATTTGATAAGAGGCAAATGATGTGTGGTACCTGGAACCTAAGAATCATGCTAGTAATAGCATGACCCCACATGGTAACATAAATATAGCCCACTTTATCTCCGCCCCAAGTAAGTGCTTCGCCTTCTGAGAATATAGTTCCTTGTATGTATACGGTTAAAAGATGTCTGTGTCTCATATGACCTTGTTATTTGTACACACTGTGACTATACAAATCACAACATATAAATAGGAAAATGTTGGCGTCACTTATTGGGATTAGTATGCTAGCTGAAGTCATTTACTTCCAGTCTTTGTGCTAAGCTAGGCTAGCGGTGGATGCGTCAGTTACGGGACGCATGGAGATGAAAAAGGTATGTATCGACTTATCTAACTCTGGGGGATACGGTGAATAAGCTAAAGTCCCAAAAAGTCGGCGTGTTCCTTTAAGAGCCTGATCTTAAGTCATTCTAACCACAGGTTGTTTGCGAACCTTGCGATGCTGTTTGCGAAAGTTTGTTGGATGTTTTTGGGAAACATTTACCTTTGCAAACTGTTACATTTGATTTTTTTTCTTATTCATTATAATAATCTCTCTAACTCTCTATTTTTCTTTATTTCTCTCGCTCAAGTCATGAAGGGTGAATGTTGAGACAGACTGAGTAAATCTCTCCACTGATTGATTCGTTACCTCACTGTCACCTCACGCCTTGTGCTGAAGGTTACTTATGAATAAATGAATCGGATCCTGACATTAGCTCATCCTCCCCGTTTCCCGAATTAATTCCACTGTTGATTTCAATCTGGGAATAAATCCATTGCTTTCACGTTCTTGATGGCGGCTTTAAGCCGATGCTGTCTGCATTGTCAATTGCTAATGAGCTAGCATACTGTTTACCCGTCATGCGTGCTGCACTGCTGCACATGGGGTGACGGCTGCCTGTTTTTAATGATCTTATGTGGTAATACGCATCAGAGGCTCTTATCGACAGATGTTTAAGTCGAAGGCACAGCTGTTAGCAGAGTTGTGCAGAAAGAGCTGCTAAACTTCTATCAGACATTCACCTATTACTGGCCTTTTAGTGTCTGTTAGATGGATTGTACTTTTATCATTTCAACCATCTATTTTTCATAGTTTGTTGTCATGTCTGTTGGTTGCACATTGTTTAAAGATGGTTATTTGGTTTAAAAGATAGGACTTTTTGCACAAGAATAGGTAGACAAACAATGGACTATAAATAAATGAAAAGTGCCGTATTTTTTGCGTTTAAGTCATTAGGTGGACACTTTGGCTTTATATGACCCATCTAAAGGGATGGTTCACCCCGGTGTTGTTCTAATCATGTCATATGCCCTTCCTTTTGGCATATGTGATAGGGTTTGGTGAAAACAAAATATTTTGCGTTTTGGTGAAATGGTAGATAATTCGTACAATCTCATCCATAACTTTTTGACTGACACCCCAGTGATGTTCATGTTTAGGGGTGGACCTTCATGTTTACGTTTTTCTAAAAATCGCATGTTTTCCTATGATTCACATATACATTCATACAAAATCACCACTTTGTAAATAGCATTGTTTTCTCCTGAGATTGGGTTGTAATGAGTTAAACATAAGAGGTTTCAGTTTTTACTGCATATTCAGCTATTTATTTGCATTACAATGCTTTGCTGGTAATTGACCGTTCGCAAAAGCCACGCCCCCTAGTTATTGTTGCTACGCCCGTCAAACAAATGGTCAAACACGACCAGCGCCACAGATTGCCATGAATGGAAGAGGTATACCCGTGCGTGTCAGTGACCTTTTTTCGAGCAATTACCTCCGCGATATCCTCCAGATCGAGGCAAAATGGATTACAGTATGCAGTGGAGGGATATATTCAAAATATAAAAATACGCAATGAGGAGACATGACTACTATTGAGGCTAATATACCGGTCTCAAGCGAAATCTGAGAAACCCCATGACCTGTACCTCAAATGCAACCAGTAAATTACAGCCTTGAAGAAGATTTAATACGCTGGTTCAGTCGCTAATTGTTTGGAGTTAGAAATATATAATTCGCGCTGCATATTTAGTAATTTTGCCTCAGATACAGGATTATACATTCGCTTTAAAGCAGGTTTTTCATTACCACGGCAACCGCTTGCGTGTCATGCTGAATCCGATTTTCGTGTTTAAAAAGTAACTATACATAAGAGACGGAAAGATGCAGATAACCATACATTTAAGGTTATTTCTATTCATTACGATATTGATTACGTTATATGAACTGATGTTGTCAAGTAAGCTTCTTGCGTTCCCCGTTGCGAGCGTGCACTCTTCTAAACTGTACAGGTCCTGCACTGCTAGTGACTGCTGCTCATTTCCCCCCGAAAATATCACGTTAACAACAACCCTTTAGAAAACGTACTTCCTTTGTGGATCCTCTTGATCTGCTCTCTCCATGTTTCTTTGTCTAATCTCAGTGTGTCAGTCTCATGCACGCTGTTCGCGAGTGAACCATGTTCGACACATGTAACTGGGAGTGGGGCCATCCACACTGTTTTATCCATCGTAGGCACCGTTCACGTTGTGTTTTCGGCTTTGGGAACGAAAAGAACACAACTCCTCCAGACAATCTCTCGGAGTATCTAGTGTCCGGTTTACAAACGCAGTGGGCGCACCGCTTCACCAGCTTGCTTGGAGTCAATGTTTGACGGAGCTGCTCACATAGTAACGGTTGCTATGATGTGTGATTGGACAATAGCCGTTTTGGGGGAGGGGCCTGCGAACGGTCAATTGTACTGCTAGGGCCCTATTTTAACGACCTAAGCGCATGGTCTAAAGTGCACGGCGCACGCGCATTTATGGCGTGTCCGAATCCACTTTTGCTAGTTTAACGACGGGAAAAATGGTCGGCGCTCCCGGCGCATGGTCTAAAAGGGTTGTCCCTATTCTCTTAATGAGTAATGGGTGTGTTTTGGGCGTAACGTGCAATAAACCAATCAGTTTCCCTCAATCATCTCCCATTCACTTTAAAAGACAGTTGCGCTCGCGCCATGGCGGATTCGCTTTTTACATGACAGAATTTCCAAGCGGAAAGACTGAACGCTTCTCTAGCGAGGAAACGGATCTGCTCATCCACGAGGTTAAAACGTGCAAGTAGAAAAACGAGGTTAAAACGTACAATCTACGGGACAAAGTGTACCTGCGTTGTGGACCCGCCTATAGGCGCATATTACTTTAAATAACAAAAAAAAATTGCGCCATTGACTTCAGACCAGGATTTTGTTGGTCAATAGCGCAGTCTATTTCACTTCCCTCAAAATAGTAACGGGCTAACAATGCGCCTGAACACATCTCGGTTTCAGGCCACAAATGGGCACAAATGCTTGCTATTTGAACAACGTTGCGAGGATGTGAAAATGAAAACGGTGTCAGGCTGAAACAAGCATAAACACTTGTGCCTGGCGCTGCGTTGAGCCGGGTGTATGATAGGGCCCCTACTGTTACTGACATTAATTACATAATATATTGATATTGGTGAAATTCACTGCAAAACAACACAAAAAAGAGGAATTTTTGAGATATTCTTTCTCAGGAAGTCCTGTCGGGACTGCACACAGTGCTGAAACATCTTAGACAGCATCATTCTAGTTATTTCCCTGCTTTGTTCATAACTAACTGATGTTGAGAAATGATCAAGTTGCTAAAAATGTCTGTACAGATGTATACCCGTCATGATAAACATGAGCCTCTGATGTTGAGGAAGTGTTGAGACTCGCATTTGTCACATGCTGTCAGAAACAGGACACCCTGCTCTGCTCTTTGGGGCCTGTCAGTGTCTTTAATTCTTGCTGTCACCGAAACAGAGAAGGTTTTATTATTTGTTTGTGGGATGGCGAGACATGCCAGACCAAACTGAGGGAATTTATAGATGAAATCTTTCTGGAGGCTGGCTTATGTCACAGCATGACGGAAGGGAAGACTCCAGTGACAGGTCAGAGGGCTGCTAGAATTGCTTTTGTCTCTCTGCCAGATGCTACCCAGTGGCCTCTAGACCTTTTGCTGAATGCAGGATGACTGTGTATAGACATGTGATCGTTTTTTTTTGAGCACTATTAAGACAAGTCATTAAGTCTGTCATATAAAAAGTAGACAACTTATTAAATTGCTGATTAAGATGGCACATTTTGGTTAAAACTGTTTGCAAGCTGCCTTGTCCCTTAACATATTTTGGAATTTGAAAAATAATATAACTTCACAACTCCACTCATAAAGACTTTTAAAGATGCAGTCTGTAAGAATGGCAGCTAGTGGTCAAAATAGGTACTGCAGTAAAAAAAAAAATATCGGAGATCATTGTTTTACAGTTTTTCTCGACTGTTTACACACATTTTCTGAAAGAATGCCTCATATTCTCAGAACTCTACACACAAATCAAAAAACACACACACAATGGGCAAAACCCCTCAATTCTGCTGCAAAATGAAACTTTACATTCAAAACAATGTTATTTCTTCTCAAAATGGTATTTTGTTTTCAAATGACACACACAAACCATCATATGAATAGACATTTATAAGAACCAGTTGAACACTGATGTGATAAATGTAAAACACTGTGATGAATGGAAAACACTTCTTCTCCATTCATCATAATGACTCAGGCCTTTTTTTGTTCAGTGTTACACTTACTACAGACAGTACATACATAAGTGTGTAGTAAAATATTTGAGAATATTGTTTTTATACTCAGAACACACAAATACACGGTAACAAATATATTTTATTTTTCCCACAAAAACAATGAACAGAGTGTACATCCCATTTCTCAACCAACACAAAGTTGCACATACACTACATACAGTACAAAACAACAGAAGAATTTACTGTACAAAGTTACAGTAAAAAAAAAAAAAAAAAACTATACTGCATCCTCTCTTCTGTTGCGGTCTGGCCACAACACTTCATCCACATCACATGCAATGTTTTCCCTGGCCAAGCAGCGGGGGAAATATCGCCTAGCATGGCGATTCCAGCCATGAAAAGCATCAGCTGCTATATCTCCTCATGCGTCCTCCATAGCTTGGAGAAGAGGTATATGCGTTTGTGGATTTCGGTCATACACTTTCCATCTCCAGGCAGAAAAAAATTCCTCAATAGGATTGAGGAATGGAGAATATGGAGGGAGATACACAACTAAAAAGCGTGGGTGGGCAGTGAACCAGTTACGAACCAGAGCAGCCCTGTGAAAACTTACGTTGTCCCAAATGACAACGTACCTGAGCTGCTCTGGGCCATCTACCTGATCTGGTGGAATGAGTGTGTTGTGTAGGGTGTCCAGGAATGTGATCAGATGGGCGGTGTTGTAGGGGCCAAGGGTAGCATGGTGATGGATGACGCCGTGGTGGGTAATCGCTGCACACATTGTGATGTTCCCTCCGTGCTGACCAGGGACTTCAACGATGGCACGGTGGCTGATGATATTCCTTCCCCTCTTTCGTCTTTTTGTGAGGTTGAACCCAACCTCATCAATGAAGATGAACTGGTGCTCCACTGTAGCCACCTCCAGCTCAAGGACTCTCTGAAACACGCATGACAATATCAGAAATAAACATGGGGTGGTCACTATTGTGAAGCACATTCATTATGATTACAATATTGAAATATGTATAATTTACTGTATACAGTGTTGAGAGTATGCATCAATTGTGGGACTCACTTGCACATAGTTATATCGCAATTATTTGACTCTTTCTGAATTGCGTTCAAATGGCACCCTGTAGACCTGCTTCATCCTGAGATGATTTCTGCGCAAGACACGGTCCAGTGTTGATAAGCTTACCCTATCAATATTTTGAAATATGTCATTGTTTTCTATTATTTTTCTTTGTATTTGCTTTACAGTATTTCACAATTGCTAAAACACTAAACCCCATTCTCTGAACCCAATGCTCATTGGCCTAAACCCATTTGTCGAATCAGTCACTAATCAGTTAGTTAAGACACTGTTTGCAAATCTCATCCACTCTTTTTGCAAAACTCTAAACACATTCTCACTCACTAAAAGACATTTTGCACTGTGTTGCAAAATGGTAAATACATGTGGCAAAAGTTAAACACAACAACAACACTGCTGTCATCGTTTACACACAACAACTCAAAATTGTTCACACTTTTTTCTAATGATGTGATCAAATCAGTTGTCTAGAATATAAGCCAGTTCGGAGTACACAGGTGGCCCATGTACGTTGAATGTTGATACCAACAATGGATGGAAACAATGTGAGAGGCAGAGGAGGAAGAGTTTGTGTAAGAGGTGGTGGACGAGGAGGAAGAGTACAAGGACAACGAAGAACAAGACCAAGAATAGTAATTTCAGATCAAATTCGGGCAACTGTTATAGACCATGTTCTTGTTCATGGAATGACAATGAGGGAAGCAGGACAAAGAGTACAACCCAATGTGAGCAGATATCTAAGGATATCTGAGGCCACCATAATCCGGACATTTAGAGAAGAGAACAGGTAAATGTATAGTTTTTCTAATTTGTGCGACTGAAAGTTTACTGTACATTTGATACAGTACATCAGTTTGTCAATAGAAAGGGGACTGGGGGAAAAAGAAAAAAGATGTACAATACATTTTACATACAGTTTTTCTCATTTGCTAAGGCTCGCTAAATGAAACTGGGATCCGCTTGATCTTCATCATCGTATTACGTAATACTGTATGTGATGTCCATTACTATTGTTACTGTATGTATACTTTTGTAAGAGCATTTTCCCTTTTGTAGAATTGCAAGACTACCAAATGAGGGTGGAAGGACTCCTTTTTTCTCCAAACAGCAATGATTTGATTTTGCAATTGCACAATATTTGTGTAATACACTTTTCATTAGAGTTGTCTTTGTTCTTTGGGCTTACTTGATTTTTATGCTGAAAATACAGACATTCAATACTGTATTACTTGCAGTACTTACAGTATGCAATATATTTGCTGTACTGAGTTGTGAATTATTTACTTTTATTTATGGCAAAATGATTTTCTATATGCAGTAAACATTTTTTTTTCTCTGTAACTACATGCCCTGGACGCTGTGTTCTCAATTTTTTTATGTAGTGTCTAATGAATGCTGATGAGTGTTTTTTATATTGACTGGCTGTGTTTATGTTTTGAAAGCATTGTTTGATTTTGAGCACATATCAAATGGTTTTGAAGCAAGTGTTTGATTTTGCCAGAAGAGTCAGGGGTTTTGTGAATGTAGTTTAAAGACTGGGTTTTGTGTTTAAAGTTTTGACAATATGGGTGAAGGTTACAAGAAATGTGTCTTAGCAATTGTGAAAAACTGTAATGTTATGGCGTTGTTTTCTAGGACCATGTTTATGACTTCAGTTTCCTGTTCAGGAGACAGAACACGTTCCCGACCACCTTGTCTTGGTAATCTTTCAGTTCTGCCAAACAAATAGTAAAATACCGTAAATACAAAGTAGGTATACATTTCCTAAATACTTGAAACATACTTTACAGTATTTTTACAGTCCTACAGAACAGTCCACAGGCAATACTGTACTACTGTACTCATTGAGTACTGTATTGATATGCAGTACTGCAATTTTCTAGTGAGAGTAGATTTCTTACCTATTCTCATTTCGGAAAGTCCGGATGATGGATGCTACAGTGTACCTGCTCAGATTTGGCTGTACTCTTTGCCCAGCCTCCCTCATTGTTAGACCATGGTTGACCACATGATCAACCAAAGTGGCTCGGATCTCATCAGAGATTACGGTCCTTGGCCTTCCTCGTCCTCGTCCTCCTCCTCCTCCTCTTCCTCTTACTCTCACTCCTCTGGCTCTGCCTCTGTTTCCAATGTTGGCATCCATTGCTCCATTGAAGAGCTCACCTGTTGCCCTTTTATGCTAAAGCTCTGATTGCTAATTGTAAAATAGTGTGACGGGTGTTTGCCCTTGTGATGAGTCAGTGTGCATACTTGAATGGCAGTGTGTTCCTTGTGAAAACAAGATATTTTCTGCATGAAAATTGTGCCAAAAGCAGAGAATTGTGTGTAGTGTTTTGAAAAAAGTGTGTTTTAGAACTGCAATTTGAGTGTAAAGCAGGAATTGTGCTTGTAGTTTAGCAGAATTGGTTCAGGGGGTTGGTGAATGAGTTACATGTTGTGGTCATTGTGTCTCAAGTACCAGAATTTGTGTGTAAACAATTGAGAAAAACTGTAAACTTAAGCCGTAAGTTGATTTATCTGTGTTTTTATATGCCCTCGTTCATAGAGATTTTTATATGGATACCGAGGCTTTTTGGGTTGGGTAGAATCTGCAATCTCTGACCCTGTTTGTTTGCTGACTGCAACACGCTGTGTTTCCTGCCAACTGGCAGGGTGTCAAAAACAGACATTCTAACACGGAACACAGATTTCAAAGTAAAATAACTGGCTGTAGAAGTGTTTTTCAGAGAAACGAGTATGTGAACTCAGCATGTTTCCTGAACAATGAATAATTGCACTTAATAACGTCCACTGTTTAAAACAAGAGGAAAATACCAGTGAGGTAAGTAAATAAAAACCAATTCTCTTCTCTGATGATAGCAAACATTCAGAAAAACAAGTTATAGCACCCCAAAACTCACTCAAACCACTGAAACAAACCCAGCAATGATTTGAACACATAGTTTTTACACTCTTCAGTGCCAATCTGTAAAATATGGCTAATATAGTTGTCTCTGAAGCATATTTTCTGTGTGACTACATTGGGTATTAGGTGTGGATGTTCTCCGCTTGCTTCTGTCTATAGTTGAATGAGATCGTGGATCAGTCAAAAGCACCACAAGGTCAGCATATGCTGTATGCTACATACATGATTCAAGCCTGGGTGTAACGGAACAAACACTCGTCCCTTCTGTCATAAAATTTGAATAACTGTCAGGAACCAGAGAGGTGAAGAGGCATGGGTTAAGTTCCTTTTTCGAGTTGGAACCAAGCACGGCATTCCCAACGGATGAGTCCTGCTTTCTCTTTCCCATCATGCCAGTGGACTCGCTTGACTGTCTTGGATGCCCGGGGGTCTCTTTACCTTTGAATAATGAAGAGGGCATGTGCTCCATGTAGCCTTTAACACTAGCACACTGTGATGGTACATTAGTTCTGCTGCGTTTCAAAGAGGTCAGGGCTATTTATCAACTCTCAGGTAGCAAACTCCACAAATTCATTCACGGATTCATTGACCCTTGCAGTCAAAAAGATTTAGGATGTGTTAAACGACTCTTTAGCTTCTTCATTGTAAATAAAGGAAGCTATAGATATTTGTAGTTTTCCGGTGAAAATCTGGTACAACCAAATTGACATAAGACAGTTGTTTGCATTAGTTTTAGCATGCACCTTTGTGTCTTTTATTTAACGTTTTTAATGTTGTTTATAAGTCTATGTGGTGTTTTTAATATGCAAATTCATAAGTCAACACCATTGCTGAGTATTTTCTCTTTAAAACTGCAGTGAACCAAAGACAGTCTCAAAAACGCGGTTTGAAATCACTGGTGTTTCTGACGTCACAAATTACCTTCATTTATATTGCACTTTTAACAAAATAGATTGTTTCAAAGCAGCTTTACAGTGATAATAGGAAATTAAAGTAACAAAGATTGTTTTGGCTTTACAGCAGCTCTAGAATAAATTTATTGTCTAGCTAAAATTAGTTTCACTTCCGTCGCAACAATCATTAGTTATTAACTTAGGGGCCGCTAACACGACACCATTCTAACAGAAAACCCTTAATGCGATCCGGCCAGCTCATTCGCACAACAACAGTGTCTGGTGGCTCGAGAATGCAAACCATGCGTTCCAAGGTACAAGCCTTGAAAAATTTATAATACCGATTTTTTTTTTTTGCTTTTGCGTAGCCACGTGAACCGGAATTATCCTGACAACGTTTTATTTGTACAGAGGTAAAGGGAAGGGAAGGAGGCCTTCACAGTGAGAGACTAGTTGACACTTCAGGACTGCGTTGTCGTCATGTCCAGGCGCAGGTCCTTCATCAGATCCGGATACGGCCTGAATCCGGCGGGCTACAGCAAACCTCCCCTAACATTGTATTATAGAAATCTATAATGTGCTATGTGTATGCTAGGTCAAAGAGATGTGTTTTTAGTCTAGATTTGAACTGACAGAGTGTGTTGATATTCTAGGTATTATCAACTGGCCGGAATTTTGAGATCGCAATGTACATGGCGGACTATAATGCGTTAAGAGCTCGCTCAAGTATTAGGGAGCTTAACCATTCAGTGCTTTGTCAATAATCAGCAATATTTTAAAATGTATACGATGTTTAATAGGGAGCCAATGCAGTGTTGACAGAACCGTGCTAATATGATCCTACTTCCTAGTTCAAGTAAGAACTCGAACTGCTGCGTTTTGGACCAGCTGTAGTTTATTTATTAAGCGTGCAGGGCAACCACCCATTACAATAATCTAGCCTTGATGTCATCAATGCATGAACCAACTGTTCCGCATTTGTCATTGAGAGTATATGACGTAATTTATATATAATATATATATATATATATATATATATATATATATATATATATATATATATATATATATTATATAATAAAATGCAGCACTAAGATCGAGCAACACTAATAGAGAGATACAGCCACGACCGGGTGATAAGAGCAAATTATTTGGGACTCTGAGCAGTCTCAGTACTATGGTACGGTCTAAATCCTGATTGAAAAGTCTTGCAGATATTATTTCTTTCTAAAAAGGAACACAGTTGTGAGGATACTGCCTTTTCTAGTATCATTGACAGGAAAGGTAGATTCGAGATCGGCCTGAAATTGACTAATTCTGTAGGATCAAGTTGCGGTTTATTAACAAGCGGTTTAATCATAACCAGTTTCAAAGTTTTTTGGTACGTATCCTAATGACAAAGATGAATTAATGATATTAAGAAGAGGATCTATGACCTCTGGGGAAGCTTCTCTTTCAAGTCCTGACACATGTTGTCTAACTCCAATGGAGTTCAGAATGTCTTTAAATAGCAATCCCAATGGATCTTTTTTGTTATCTACATGTATATTAAAATCACCAACAATAAGGACATTATCTGCAGCTAGTACTAACTCTGATAGAAAATCAGCAAATTATTTGATAAAGCAGGGTGGCCTGTATACAGTAGCCAGCACAAATCCCAAATGTGATTTATCATTTACAGTAGATATTGTTACATTAAGCACCAACACTTCAAAATAAATATATTTAAAACTAGACTTCTCAGTAATTCTGAAGATATTACTATAAATTAGAGCAACACCTCCCCCTTTGCCTTTCATACAAGGTTCATGTTTATAACCATAATCTTGCAGGATGGACAAACTGTTTGGTTTTAGCCAGGTTTCTGTCAAACACAGCACATCTAGGTTATAATCTGTAATCATATCATCAACAATAAATGCTTTTGAAGTAAGGGATCGAATATTCAGCAACCCGAGCTTTATTATTTGGTTATCCGTATTATATCTGCTTTTTATTTGCTGAACATCTATTAAATGTTCTTGTAACCAATCACGTCAACTAGTGGATCTCTGAGCTGGTGTGCAGTCTTGCCAGATTGGGATGGTGATTTCCAGCCCAAAAGCTCACCAGAACCCGCCCAAAACTTTAACTGCCAAATAATGCGATATCTATTGCCATGTCAATCAAGGTTGATAAGCATCTCTTTAAAACTTGCAGACCTTTTACATTCACAATGCACTCCCTTGGAATCAAAACCATTACATTGCCGTAGAGCTACAGAAAAATTAAGAAAAATTATTTAACAGCCAGTGATTTGCAGAGCTGGTAGCTTCATTTGTATATGTTGTAGAAATTACATTGTGAAGTCTCTAATTGAATAATTTGCACAAATCCTTTAAAAGAAGGATTAAGAAAAATACTGTAGGATGTCATACATGGGAAAACCCATTGAATCGCAATGTCCATTTGTTTACCTCTTTCCAGTGATCAGTTAAGCTCTGTTAAATAAGTGATGGGACTTCAGAAACTAAGCAAATTTTAGTTTCACACCAGATTCTTCTCATAGGCTGTACATTTATTTTTTCTACAAGTCGGAAACTCCCAATTACAATTATACTAAATGACCTATGCAAGCATGTAATCTATATAGTGAATTTGACCATGTCTGTTATGGAGGGATTATTGGGTCAGATTGAAAACTAAAAGCCTAAAACTAAAAGTCTTAAACAAAAACTAAAAGTCTAAATTTGAAACCAAAAGTATAAGTCGAAAACTAAAAGTCTAAATCAAAAACGAATTTGGTATTTAGGATTGGGAATTTGGTATTTAGGATTGGGTATTTGGACATTTAGCCATTTAGGATTTAGTATTGGGGATTTAGGATTGGGCATTTGAGGATTGAGGATTAAGGAGTGTATGCAAATAAGGAGGCGTGGCCCAAATACTGGAGGCTGGGTTTGAAATGGCTGATGCGCAGAGGCACCTTATGGACAGCAGAGGGAGCTATGTATGTGTGTGTGTGTGTGTGTGTGTGTGTGTGTGTGTGTGTGTGTGTGTGTGTGTGTGTGTGTGTGTGTGTGTGTGTGTGTGTGGTGTGTGTGTTTGTTTATGTGATTTATGAGGACACAAATTTGTATAATGACATGTGTATTACACTGGTATTACAACTTATGGGTGGTATATGAGGACATTTCAAAAGTCCTCATAAATCAAATGGCTTAAAAACATTAAAAACAATGTTTTATTATAAAATTAAAAATGCAGCATGTCTCCTGTGATGGGTAGGTTTAGGGATAGGGGCAGTGTAGGGGGATAGAATATATAGTTTGTCCAGTATAAAAACCATTACGCCTATGGAGAGTCCTCATAATGCTGTTGCACCAACGTGTGTGTGTGTGTGTGTGTGTGTGTGTGTGTGTGTGTGTGTGTGTGTGTGTGTGTGTGTGTGTGTGTGTGTGTGTGTGTGTGTGTGTGTGTGTGTGTGTGATTTTAATTGGGTGACAGTTGTAGGTTACAGTTTGCAAATGCCGGGAATATTCTCCACAACAGAGCGAATTGCATCCCGTGTCTTCACATTGTTTTTGATTTCCCTAACCTAAAATACAATCTTAAACTCTGCGCTTAGTGTCTACTACGTCATGGCTCTCAGCCCGCCCTCTGTTCGTTGATTGGCCGGCTGTTTTCAGGCCGGAGGAAGACTGAGAGATAGGTCGCTATCTCAGACTGAGTACAGAAGCGAACTGAAATTGAGCGGAAGTACGAAGTCTGACGTTGTCAGGCTAATAAAATAATGAAGACAGAAATAATCAAGGTTTTCAGAACCGTACTCAAACAAGTTCCAGATTTTAGTATCAGAGTTAAACCAAGTTCTAGTCTCATATAAAACTAATTTAAATTATTTGAGAACTAATCAGCTCACTTAATATTTAGTTTGACCTCCTGGTGACCTCAATGAACCAAATTTTGTAAAAAAAAATTTATTTACAGTTTAGAGTTACAGGGACAGTGCACAATAATAAACATTTATGTAAATGTGCCAGTTTAGGCAACTTGGCTAATTAGTCCCTGGGCATGTGTAATAATAAAACGCCACACCTGGTAAAGGTATGAACACAAACATGTGGATTATACATCCTTAGGGCCCTATTTTAAGGATCAAAGGTCTAAAGTCTGAGTCCGTATCCACTTATGCTATTTTAAATGAGAACTTGGCAACTATTTCAACTTAAAATAAAATAACAATGATAAAGTAAAATAAAAAAAAAAATCATTTTCCCAGGAAAGTGGATCAAAATGGGGGCAATAAATTAAAGAGAATTAGCAAATACGTCTAAAATGTCCAGGTGAACACTGTCAAAACGGCAATCAAGAAATTAACCTATGACTTAATGTACACACTGTAGAACATAATGCATTTAGCAGTCAAAAATGATTAATCGTTGATTCAAACCTTTTTCAGCAGCTGTCAGGGATGAGTAGAGTGCAGTCTGGATGTTGTAAAAAAAAAATGGTGCAGATGTCTGGTTAGGCCAGTATGCACAGTCATTCAACTTGTGCTTTCACAGTTTATATTTATTAAGAGCCATCGAGTCATCTCCCGCCACAGGTGTAATCCACGTTTTGAGAGTTGCTCACCATCTCACTCTTTACTGTGTGTAGAAACAAGTTACTGTATATTTATGTCACTTTGGCATTAGCGATCACTTGAATATACAGCTACAAGTTAATGCGCTAAACCGTGTCTGCCTGCTAATCACTGATTGGCTAGTGCGTGCTCGTCGGCAACGTCAACACCAACGCCAGCTGACACTGAAGGGCGTGTGTGTTTAGTAAGGTCATGATGACTGATTTTATGGACTACATGCACACATTAGTTTTGTTTATTAACCAATTAGACTTTAAAATATAGATGTTTGAAAACCGCCGAACTGACCCCAAACCAGCCCAAATTTTGTCCACTCACTCAAACAATTTTTTTTACCCTTACAATCAAATTCAAAACCATCCAATTGGGTGGGAACCAATCTGGCAACAGTGCTGGTGTGAGTGAGTGGAGGCGGGGCTAATTTGCATATCAAAAGAACCGCTTATACGAGGCAAGGGTGTAGTTACGTTCAAGCTATTTTAAAGGGATAGTTCACTTTGAAATTAATTTTTGATATGTTTTAGCTTACCTCAAGGGCATCCAAGATGTAGGTGTCTTTGTGTCCACAGTATTTTCAATTTTGATATTTTTAGGTCAAACCGTTCTTGTCTGTCAGTCATATAATGCAGGTGTATGGGGTCCACCTCAAAGAGCAAAAACAGAGAAGTCCAAATTAAACATGATTTAATGACTCGTAAATGTAAGTACACATTGATGGCCTAAGACACGAAACGAGCGGTTTGTGTGAGAAAACAGACTATTATATCGTGTTTACCTCTTGTAACATTAGCAAAATATTAGCAAACCATTAGGTTATCAAACCCAAACATAAAAAAGAGAAAACATAACTATTTTAAAAGGTGGTGATTTCATATAAATTTGTACAATGTAATTTGTATAAAATTCTTTGACTTTTTTCTATGACAAAAAGTATGCATAAAGGTCCATCCCTAAACCTTAATCCCATACCTTTTAATGTTTTTTTTTCACATTTTGTATACTCTGTACCTTGAATTTCCTTTGCACTAATCTGTTTCACAGTAAAAATCTTTCTGTATTATCATCATGCTTTGCTATTAATTGTTCATTTTACATTTCCATAATATGTTTAATCTTTAAACATTTTGAGGCAGATGCATATAGAAAAACGATGTATCCATTTGTACATCATCCATTGCAATCGACTGGCTAGTGAAGTGTTGTACACCAAGCGACCAGCATATGGCACTCTTGCTGCATCAAACACTCGTTTTAGCAATAACATGAACCCGCGGGGCTGCTGTTTCTTGCCTTTACCAGGCACGATCGCTCCAGAAAACTGTGAGGGTGCTTTTAATGCCATGCCAAGCAAAAAGAAACGCTGCTTATCTTCTCACTGCCATACTAAGAGATCACCATTGTTCACCGACACATCTTTGGCCCATTACGGCCTTCCTGCCAAGGTCTTTGTTGCTTTTTTCTCTCCTGTAAGCTCTACAAGACAATCAGGGCGTAAGAACTCCCATTGGACGGCTCTGAGCCACCGCGGGTACAGATACAAAGCACCATGGGAGCGGTCCCCCTAAAAGGCCTCATTTTCATGTGAGGGATTCCAATGGGCGCTATGGGTCTTCACAGCTACTTAACGGTTGTTGTATTTCACAGAGTGAGTGAACATGCCACTCTCGTCTTGAAGAGAGAGAGGAGAGATTTTGCCGACTGCTGTTTGGTCTCTCTTGCGCTCCATGAGACTCATTTGTAATGGGGAGGAGAGCTTTAAATTGGAGTTTTGCCTGAAATGAGAGCTGCTTCGCTGAGGGTTGAACCACTTTGGATGTGTTGGGCCCTGTACTATACCAGCAGTTGTTCTTTATGTGATGTTGAAGACCCCCTACCTGGTGAAAATGTGCTTCCTGTGGTGACAGGAAGCTGGAAAAAGCACTTTAAGCTGCAGTATTTACATAATACTCTGCTGTTCCACTCTGGGAATTAAAGGTCCTACGAAACAGTGTTTTTTTTCTCCTAACTCTGAATTCTGGGAAACAAGCTGTGCTAATTGCTTTTTTCTTTTCTTTTTTTAAGTCCAAATGGATGGTCTGCACATGATCCAAAATGGAGCAATCATTTTTGATTCCAAGTAAAATTAAATGTTTCTTGTAAATGGTTTTGTATGGTGATCTCTGAAGCATTTCAAGCTGTGATTTTTGTATGAAAGGTATATGGTAATTACATTTTAAAGTATTTTTTGAAACGGATTGTGTTGGGCAATTTGTCTTAGATCACGAATGTAAGTTTTTTTTAGTTCTAATGCAACAATATGAAGACTAAGGCTGTGCATTAGGTGCACAATTTATGGTGTATTTATGTATTTTATGTTATGCTAAGTCTCATTGGAGATACAAGATGACAACTCTAAGATTCTAGACAGAGGTGCGTTTCACAAACAACGAAGTCATTCTCTGCTTAACTACAATCTATGTATTGTTGACGAAATTAACTGCTTTTTGTATTTTTGGACTCTATTGTATTTTTGGTTTAAATCGTTGAACTGTTGGTAATGATGGAATTTGCGACTATAGTTGGCCAACTATGTTTTTGAGAAACCCCAGAGCAATTCACATTCTTCTGAATCTGAATTATTGATCTGAGCTTCATACTCTCATGTCAGTTAGGAACTATTTTACGTTTTGTGAATTGGTAGTCAATTCATATGATCTTTTTCATACTTTTTTGTATGATCTGCTTACGCACCACCGAGGGTTAGTTTTAGCGGTGGACCTTAATGCTTTCTTTAAAAAGCCATATGACTAAAATAATACAAAATTCATATGATATGGCAGACCAATAAAATAGTTACATTTTCTCATTGTGTTGATTCGAATTGGATTCATGTGTTTAGAGGTTTAGAGGCTGATGATGGCAATTCAATACTTTATCACTACATTCATTCGCCTTTAAAATCTCTCTCAATATATTAAAGAACTAAGAAAGCATAGCAATTTCATTTCAACTCGTTCATGTAAGAGAAGTTAGAACTTTCATAATAGTCAGAGTGAACATCACATTTATTTTTTACTTGCAAATTTGTAAACGCATCATTCTGACTTGACAAGATCATTCTTGTGCGTACAATGATGAGAAATTATTATTTATTTCTTTTTCCAGATTGTAGACTTTATGGGCTGTATTCATGGACGCATTTCTGATTCACAAAACTTAATTATTAGCAATACTTTAGTTGTTTATTGAATTCACATGCAACAATCTCCATGGTGTTCTCATTTTATACAAATGGCTATTTCGTCATGAAAAAGTTTTTTTTGTGCAGAGGACTCTATAGTGCTGGTTTCATTGTATTCCCTCTCAAAATGATCCTTAAAATAGGCAACCCAGAAGCCCTTGAGCAGCCTTATCAGATCATAAGACTATATCTAAAGCTCTCAGAGCCAATCCAAAGTACATGAAGGCTTTAAAAGAATAAGTTATTATCCTCAATTATAGGACCAATCTCTTTGGTTTAGCCGGGTTATAAAAAGACACTATGATCACAAGGCTGGTGTGCTAATAGCACTACTTCAATTCACTTATATTTTTTCCTCTCCCTTATGACATGTGTCTCTACACAGAAACCTTTTTCCCTTTTCCTCTTGGAACAAACACTAATATCTTCTCAAAGTGAAGTGTGTCAGAGGAACTACATCTCCCATGCCTGTAGCGTTGTAAAGTTTATTCCCCTGGTTGGAGTTTTCTGTGAGCTGGATTTATTGTGGGTGGCGGTGTTTCCTTACCACTGGCCTTTAGAAATTAATTTATTTCTGTACAGGTTTTCCCAATAGCAGCACTGCCCCACAGGAGGCACATGAAGAGAAAGGAAGGTGTTGGGAATGTAAGTGAGTGTTATATTGGAACAGGAGAGATGCTACTTGAGCTTTTTGATCAGACAGAAAGGAAATGTTTGACGAGTACAGTTTTCTGTGTTGATGTTAATGTATTACCTGAAGCAAGAAGTGTGGGTTCACTGTAAAAAAATGTTGATTTAACTTTTTTAAGTAAGTTACATGGTTGACTTCAAATTTTGAGTTCATTGAAATTAAAAATTTGAGTTAAGACAATGAAGGAGATAATCAACCGAAACTCAAAATACAATGTTATCTGAACCACATTAATGTTCTAATTTGATTTGACAAAAGAAAAAAAGTTGTGATAAATCATGAAAATATGTTTCTTTTAGTGTTGGAATATTTGAAAGAGCTTATCCTTTTAATTATAGCCAACAGGCTTTAGTTATGTCACAATTATAAATAATCTGCTATGCCTGTTAATAAGTTACTTCAATTAGATGGTAACTTTATTATGAACTTACACTTTACATGTTAATGCCTCTGTTTTCCAAAGAATCAGCACAGTGATATAACAATATGTACTGTATAATTTGAATACATTCGAATATATATATATATATATATATATATATATATATATATATATATATATATATATATATATGTTGAGGGTGTACATACGGTTTGTTTGCGCATCATTATAACGGACTCACTCAAGGATTTTAAATTAGTTGCGTGTTAACAAATTATAGATTATGTGGTATTTATGGCATGTTCTTTAATGAAAACAGGTCAAAAATTACCCAAAGACAATATAAGTGTTAAATTGAATCATAAGATATTCATATACCATCTGTTGCAGCTTACAGAATCTAACACCTTTTGCTGTGGTGATAATAAATCCTGGAAATTCTATATGGAACTGTTTATAAATACGGTTTGA
This sequence comes from Chrosomus eos, assembly GCA_036326025.1. Lineage (NCBI taxonomy): Eukaryota > Metazoa > Chordata > Actinopteri > Cypriniformes > Leuciscidae > Chrosomus > Chrosomus eos. The sequence continues at coordinate 22,492,437 of CM070822.1, forward strand.
TATTGGAAATTGCCGTATGTTTGGTCCCTAAAACATGCTAAAGTGTATTCCAGGACATTCATTGGAATTTAGACGCCGTTGGATGTTTCCTGTCAAAATAACCAGAAGCTGGACAGAGGCTTGGCATGAAAGTAGGAATTTGAAATGTGGTAAGACATTAATCTTAATGATGGATATGCTGCCTGCAGAGAAACCTAGAGAATCCCTAATGATGTTGGGCACAGTTGGAGAGATCTTGCCATCCAGATGATAATTCAGGAGGGAGTAGAATGTTCTTGGCTGAGTCATTTAGCAGCATAAGGGCAGTTTTGACAAGCTTGACCTTATATTCCTTTTTCTAAAACTCTTTAAACTGGTCAAGAGAAACTTTACAGTTACTTTAGCATGAGACATCAAACAGTGCAATAGATATTTACAGTATAAAAGTTCCTCTGAAGTTGACTCGGTTTCAGTTTTCAGAAGTTTTCTGAAACCAAGTGCAGTTTTGGTTCAAACGGTGTACATAATAAAATGATAACTTGAAAGTAAACGTGACTTAAGCATAAACTTGACTTGGTAAAGCATGGCATGACATGAACATGTATCGATTGAGAAGTGCAAGTTGAATCACAAAATACAAGATCTAGTTAATAGAACCAAGTTAATTTGTAGTAATGTTGTTTTTATACCATTTTAAACTCTTCAGTGAGGTAAAGATTTTTTGTTTTATTTTGTATTTTGTTCTGCAAGTTGCATGAGTTTTTTTAACTTGTATTATTCATGAATATTATAGTTTTCTTGGGTTTATCTTTAGACATGTGACATTCTGAACTAACATTATGCCAATGCTAGAAACCTATTAGCTTTAACACATTGCGCCTTACTGACTGCAAGATTTGAATAAGATTTAATATTTAATTTTCTTAATTATGATTTCATGATGGTTATACCAGTCTGACACCATGACTGTAAGCCCCTCAAAATGTCATGGATTTGAATTCAGAAATTTGAAAATTAGAAGCTTTGTACACTCTTGTAATTAAATTAATAGGTTTGGTCACAAAAAAGCATCTCATCAATTGGTCAACGCACACACACACACACACACACACACACACACACACACACACACACACACACACACACACACACACACACACACACACACACACACACACACACACACACGTTTGTTTTTGTGATTTATGAGGACATTCAATTGGCGTAATGGTTTTTATACTGTACAAACTGTATATTCTATCCCCCTACACTGCCCCTGTCCCTAAACCTACCCATCACAGGAGACATGCTGCATTTTTACATTTTTAAAAAACATTGTTTATTTTTTTAAGCTATTTGAAATATGAGGACTCATATGAGGACTATGCAATGTCCTCATATGTCACGTGTAAGTTGTAATACCAGTGTAATATGCATGTCATTATACACATTTGTGTCCTCATATATCACAAAAACAAGCACACACACATACACACACACACACACACCACACACACGTCTGGTTCGCTGTCTTTGTGGGTACTCTCCATAGGCATAGTTATACCGTACAAACTGTATATTTAATCCCCTTACACTAACCCTACCCCTAAACATCACAGAAAACTTTCTGCATTTTTACATTTTCAAAAATATATCATTTAGTTTGTTTATTAACCCATTTCCCTTGTGGGGACCGCTGGCTGGTCCCCACAATGTAGGTGATCTCAGTATTTACTATCCTTTTAATGTAATAAAAGTAATAAAAGTGTACAGTAAATGTCACTGCAAACCGCTTGTGGGACTTTGACAAACTTATTGACCTTGTCCTTGTTGTAGTCATGTGGGATTTTGACTGCAAACAGGTTCAATCTCACAGTCAGCATCGCACTGCGCCGGAGTCAATGAAGTGTCAAAGGCACAGTTATGAAGCTGCCACTACTGGCATTACGGTCCTCCAGCTGAGCAGAAATAAGACATGACACACTGGCTAGTGTCCAGTACAGTATGTAAGCCAATCTCTCACGTCCTTGCTTGCTGAGCAGGTGTCATGGCATCCAACCGCAATGCTGGACATGGTCCCCATCCCATCAGATGTGGTGTATTGGACTAAATATGTATAGCCTGTACTTTACCCATCACTGGTAGGTATAAATTCAATTGTTCTCCCTGCAAACACTCTCTTAACCCTTCGATAATTTCCCTGTCAGCTGGTGACAGTATCCACATTGAAAGGGTCTTTTCTCAGTGACCAATGGTGCTCCTTGTCTTCTATTAGGTTAGTAAGCAGGAGATTGTTCACGGATCTTCTAGATTAGCCATCACCGTTTTCACAATCTTTTTAACTCTGGCCTGTTAGATTGTGTCACTGTCGGTAAGACCATTCACCTAAGTGATTTATGTTTAAAAGGGAGGTATCTTTCTAGCTTATGGTCTCTGTGGTCTACTCAGCTTCAAATAGTAGAGCTTTTGATCTGTGGAAAGGGAGTCGAGGCAATCACATCTTTCAGTGCTGTTCTCAAGGTTGAGTCAATAACCTGTTAATGCACCTGCAGGGCCATGTGCATGACTCGAAAATTGTGAAGAGAAGTTGAGCGATATAAAATTACACCTGAGAGAGTGTCTGTTGGTCCATTGTTCTTCAAGTGATAGACACTATGATATTATCGGGATAGCTTGGACGACCAAGACTTTACCTGGCTGGGTTATATACTGTATGTCTTCTTTATTAATTAGCATTTGTAAATATGAGGTCTTGCAGCAAGGATTAGTGATGGTTATGACTGCTGAGTGGTATTACACTCACTGCAAATAAGCAGTGCAGTAGAAAGTTGGCTTTTATACATTATATAGGCTTTACAAATATGCATACATAACAGCATTGCTTAATTCTTTTTCAGAGATATTGCAAATTATAGAAAACAATCCAAAAAAACAATCCAAGCTTGTTAGGCTGGTCTGTTTTGATGGTTTTAGAGGGGTAACTTGTCAGCTGGCCAGGCAGGGAGCACATATACACCAGCTAAACACCAGTTTGGCCAGGCTGGGAGACTAGCAAAACCAGCTTAAGGTGGGGAACATTGATTGATTTGGCAATTTGTAACTTTTTTTATGATTTGCTGAATTGGTGGCTAATTCGTATGAATTCGTACAATCGCATTTGTAAAAGTTCTCTTACGAGAGTATCTCTCGTACTGCGTAATATCTTACGCTATGGGGAAACACTCTTTCCTCGAGATATTGAAGCCAAAAATTATCCTTAATTTTTAATCATGCAAAACGCTTTTGCAGCAGCAAGCAGACAAGGGCGAGACAGCTCGCGCGCCCATTGGCTGCCTTGCTGGAAAAGCTGCAGCCTATCGAGTGAGGCACTGCGTGACGTAATGACGAATGGGGGCGCTTCGCGCCCATTTCGTCATGTCCCGCCAGTAAAGGCGTGGTCTCGCCCTATAATACCCTCGATAGCTGTATTTCCTCTGATTTTTTCATTCTTCACGCGAAGCTCACGCATCGCGGGATCCAGAGTGAGAAGCCGCGCCGTTGACTTGTAGCCTTCTCAGCGGGACGTGCCATCTTCTGAAGTCGCTGGCCCAGCCGCCTTCAACTGCCGTACCTGCTGCGCTTTCCGGCGTACTATATCCTTTTACTCTGCTAAGTGTGTGTGTGTTTGCTTACGTGACGCAACACCCATTTCTACTGTTCTAAAAGAGCTGCGTCTTTTTAAAGATGCTTTCCTGTGGTTCTTGCCGAGCCCCACTCAGCGACGAGGACCGCCACGTCATCTGCGTGTCCTGCCTGGGTGAGGATCACGCGGCCACCCCGCTCGCTGACGGCGGATGCCATCATTGTGAACGCTTGCCTATGGTGACTCTGCGGACTCGCCTAGCTTCGTTCTCCGAGCCCGCATCCCAGCCCGCCGTGATGCCGCGCCGCAAGAAGCGCCGCGCCCTGCGCGCGCCCGAGCTATTTCCAGCCCGCCAAAGCTCGCCGGTTCGCCCGCCAGCTTCGCCGGCTTCGCTCGAGTCGCTCCCAGACTGACAGCGGCCGCCGTCTGCCGCCGCGTCCGCACTTGAGCTCGACAAACTTACCGGAGACGGCATTGAAACTGAGCCGATGCGTCCGCTCTCTCAAGCCGTGGATTACATCGGTCTGAATGGTGAGATACATTTGTGGCTAACGCTATCCGAGATGACGGAAGCTGAGCGCTCCGTGTTCCTCGACGTTCTCGCTCTGCTGGACGCCGCCCCCCTCAGCGCGGGCCCCGGCCGAGGATTGAGATAAAGCCCGAGGTCTCAAGGCCTTCCTAGTCTCTCTAGGAAAGCGACGGTGTTCAGTTCCCGCTGCGGCCGGATTTTCACCAAAACTTCTCGCTCGTTCAGTTCCAAGCAATGTGACTGTTCCAGTGTATTTCGCAGTGAGCAAGCTGGTTCCACAGCCCGCTTGCCTGCGCACAAAGGCCGTCGTTTCGGCTAACTAGCAGCGCCGCCAGGCCCGAGATCAAACACCGCGCTCTCGCTCTGCTGGACGCCGCCCCCCTCAGCGCGGGCCCCGGCCGAGGATTGAGGTAAAGCCCGAGGTCTCAAGGCCTTCCTAGTCTCTCTAGGAAAGTGACGGTGTTCAGATCCCGCTGCGGCCGGATTTCCACCAAAACTTCTCGCTCGTTCAGTTCCATGCGTTGTGACTGTCCCAGTGTATTTCGCAGTGAAGCAGCCGGTGTCTCAGCCCGCTTGCCTGCGCACAAAAGCCGTTTCTATGGCTACCCAGATAAATCCAATAAAGAGTGCATTTTCTGGTGTTCCGGCCACGGCCGATGGTGTTACGAGTGTTGTAAGAATGCCCACGTCCCAGTGCCCATTCCCACACCCAGACACAGCCCGCCACGGTGCAGGGCTAGCACAAATAAACCAACTCATGTTGGTTGTGCAGAAAATGTAGTGAACGCGCCCATACAATGCCCGCTTACACTACACGATGCGTGTCCCTTGGTTTCTGTAAAAACGAAACTAACACACATTTAGTCGGCGCGAGCCGACAGTGTTCTCAGTGCAGTAAATGTGCCCGCTGTTTTCGCATTTCCTCACTGACGCAGAATCCCACGGGATTCACCCCCGCTCGTTTTCTATGCACAACCCGTCACAGAGAAGCTGAGCGTGGCCAGGCTGCCCGCTGTGATTAGCGCGCACCTCGCACGCTGTGAACACAGCGTTGATTCATTCGGCGCGAGCCGAGTGTTCTTCGTGCAGAAAATGTGCCCGCTGTCTCGCGCCCGCGTTTCTCACAGACACTCCGAATCTCACGGGATTCGCCCCCGCTCGTCTTCTCTGCACAACCCGTCACAGAGAGGCTGAGCGCGGCCAGGCTGCCGGCTGTGATCAGCGCGCGCCTCGCACGCTGTAAACACAGCAGTGATTTAGTCGCGCGAGCTGACAGTATTCTCAGTGTAGTAAATGTGCCGCATTTAGTAAATGTGCCCACATTCCCTCACACGCGCCGAATCCCACAGGATTCGCCCCGCTCGCTTTCTCTGCGCGTCCCGCCATAGAGAAGCTGAGCGCGGCCAGGCTGCCCGCTGTGATCAGCGCGCCCCCCGCCTCGAACGCTGTAAACACGGTGCTGTGTTCCCAGTACACAGGGGCTCTCGAGCCGCCGTCCTGCCGCGGCCAGAGCCCAGATTTCATTCTACCCCTAGCTATTCACGCAGATGCGTGGTCAAGGCTTCCCGGGGTATCAGAATGGGTGTTGAACACTATAGCGAGAGGCTGTTCGCTACAGTTCGCTCGACGCCCCCGCCGTTATACGGCGCGAGTCGAAACTACGGTGTATAGCGAAGTGTTTCATCTACTTCGAGCCGAGATAGCGAAACTACTGAGAAAAGGGGCTATAGAACCTCTATCTCAGGGCGAAGGGGGCTTATACAGCAGATATTTTCTGGTACCGAAAAAAGATGGTGGGCTCAGACCCATTCTAGATCTGCGACTGCTGAACAGAACGCTCGGGAAGCGCCAGTTCAGAATGCTTACGACCAGGAAAATCCTCGCGCAAGTGCGCCAAGGAGACTGGTTCATGTCAATAGATCTGAAAGACGCCTATTTTCAAATACAAATAGCGTCCCATCACAGGCGATTCTTGAGATTCGCCTTCGAGGGCCAGGCATATCAATACACAGTCCTGCCGTTCGGCCTGTCCATAGCACCCCGTACGTTCACGTAGTGCATGGACGCGGCCCTCGCCCCCCTGAGACTTCGGGGCATGCGAGTTTTGAACTACTTGGACGATTGGCTGATTCTATCTCGTTCACGAACGGAGCTCATAGAACACAGGGCCGCATTACTCGAGCACCTCGAGGAGCTGGGCCTTACAGTCAATTGGGCGAAAAGCTCACTGCTCCCCAGTCGGAGAATTTCCTTTCTGGGAACAGTGTTAGACTCGCTATCCATGACAGCACGCCTGTCACCGGAGCGCGGATTGAATATTCAGCACGTCGCGAGATCCTTCCGCCACGGCTCTATAGTCCCGCTCAGAAGGTTTCAGAAAATGCTGGGTCTGATGGCCTCAGCAGCCTCCGTACTCCAGTTGGGCCTGCTCCGCATGCGCCCACTGCAGCTATGGCTAAAAGCACGAGTTCCCCCAGGGCGTGGACCGCGGGTCTATTTCGCCTCAGGGTCGACCTTCAGTGCGTTTCAGCTCTGAAACCGTGGAAAGTGACCGACTGGTATCAGTCAGGTGTGAGTCTGGGGATCGCCTCGGGTGTGAAGGTGGTGTCTACGGACGCCTCCACATCGGGGCGGGGAGCGCTGCTCGAGGGCAGACCGCTAGCTGGCCTATGGTCAGTACGGGAGAAGCTCCTTCACATAAACTGCTTGGAATTAATAGCAGTCGACAAAGCGCTAAGGCGCTTCTGTCCCCAGATAATAGGCCACCACGTATTGGTCCGGTCGGACAACATGTCAGTGGTGGCGTACATGAATCGCCAGGGCGGCGTCAGGTCCCGAAACCTTACAGGCTGACGGAACGCCTCCTGGTCTGGGCTCAGCACAACCTGCTCTCGCTGAGAGCGGCGCATGTGCCTGGTCACCTAAATGTGGGGCCAGACAGGCTGTCCAGAAACAACGTCCCAGCAGGAGAATGGTCTCTGCACCCGCAGACGATCCAGCTGTTGTGGGAAACGTTTGGCAAAGCGCAGGTGGACCTGTTCGCGTCCCAAGAAAACGCTCACTGCCCGAGATTCTTCTCGAAAAGCCGGGACGCGCTGGCCCATGTTGGCCCCGCCGCCCCCCCCTATATGCTTTTCCCCCTGTCTCACTCCTGCCTCAGGTGTTGGAGCGAATCAGGAGGGAGGGATGCCCAGTGCTACTCATAGCTCCGCTCTGGACAAACCAGTCGTGGTTCCCTGTCCTGATGCAGCTGACCAGCGCTGCCCCATGGCCTTTACCGTTGAGGAGAGACCTCCTCTCTCAGGCGGGAGGCTCGATTTGGCATCCTCGCCCGGATTTGTGGTCCCGGCACGCATGGGCCATCAACGGGTACCCGCTGACCTCCCAGAGGGAGTGTTAAACACGATCGCGTAGGCTAGAGCCCCGTCTACCAGACGGCTCTACACCTCGAAGTGGTCTGTGTTCTCTGCTTGGTGTCAAGCGTAGAGCTTTTCACCTGTAGACTGCGGGGTTACGGAAGTGCTTTCCTTCCTTCAGGAGCTACTGGATAAGGGCAGGACCCCTTCCACGCTCAAAGTATACGTGGCGGCCATAGCAACGTTTGTAAAACCGGTGTCTGGCCAGTCACTAGGAAAGAACGACTTAGTCGTGCGTTTCCTTAGAGGAGCTCGGAGGCTAAACCCTCCCAGGCCCCTTCAGTTCCGACATGGGACCTTTCCACGGTCTTGGAGGCCATGAAAGGTGCCCCATTCGAGCCAATCCAGTCGTCAGACATCAAACACTTGTCTTTCAAGACAGCGTTTCTTATGGCTCTTGCTTCAGTGAAGCGCGTAGGGGACTTGCAAGTGCTCTCAGTGAGCGCGTCATGCATGGAGTTTGGACCTAATGACTCAAAGGTCATACTCAAACCGAAGCACGGCTACGTGCCAAAATCCCTCAACACACCGTTCAGGGCACAGGTGATTTCCCTGTCTGCCCTTCCGGTTCTCAATGAGGAGAAGGACGCGAGTCTCCTTTGCCCTGTCAGGGCACTAAGGGCTTATGTGTCCCGCTCGTCTGGTTTCAGACAGACTGAGCAGCTTTTCGTTTCGTTTGGCGGCCGTGCTAAGGGACTTGCCACTTCGAAACAGAGCCTATCCAGATGGATAGTCGGTGCCATAGCGCTGGCTTACACTGCTAAGGGCCTACAGTGCCCTTTGGGTGTTAGAGCGCACTCCACAAGAGGCATGGCCTCCTCGTGGGCATGGTCTAGCGGGGTTACCCTGCAAGATATTTGTATGGCCGCGGGCTGGGCCTCGCCGTCTACATTTATAAAATACTATAACCTGGAGGTTCCCGCCTTGCAAGCTAAGCTTTTGGCGGTATAAAGTTCAGTGCTATCTGCCCGCTGTGCGGCTCAGATACTGAGTTTGACCTGCGTATTGCTCACTGACCGGTACAGCAGCTCATTAAATTGTCGACACACTTGTGGCCACCCAGTTCAGGCTGAATGTTCACCCTGACGGTATGGTCTATTTGTCACATGATCAGCTCCTTCGGATGCTATTTACAGGGAATGATGCTTCTAGCCTCTCTTCCCTCACTCTCTGTGAGTTTATGGTGATTATGCACTATATGCGCCCCGGGCTTCGGCCCCTGGGACTTTGGTGTTGGATCCCTACCAGCACGGCGTGTTGCATGGTGTTCCCCATAGCGTAAGATATTACGCAGTACGAGAGATACTCTCGTAAGAGAACGTACTCGGTTACTAACGTAACCTCGGTTCTCTCTAGAGAGGGAACGAGTACTGCGTATCTTGCCGTGCTTGGAATACGCTCTGGTTCGCTTCGGCGTTGAAAAATCAGAGGAAATACAGCTATCGAGGGTATTATAGGGCGAGACCACGCCTTTACTGGCGGGACATGACGAAATGGGCGCGAAGCGCCCCCATTCGTCATTACGTCACGCAGTGCCTCACTCGATAGGCTGCAGCTTTTCCAGCAAGGCAGCCAATGGGCGCGCGAGCTGTCTCGCCCTTGTCTGCTTGCTGCTGCAAAAGCGTTTTGCATGATTAAAAATTAAGGATAATTTTTGGCTTCAATATCTCGAGGAAAGAGTGTTTCCCCATAGCGTAAGATATTACGCAGTACTCGTTCCCTCTCTAGAGAGAACCGAGGTTACGTTAGTAACCGAGTACGTTTCTGCTTATGCCCCACTGATGGTTAGATTTGGGGGTGGACCTTCATGCTTACTTTTTCTTTAAAAAAAAATTCATACAAATCACATTTAATACAAAAATGCCACCTCGTAAAAAAACGTACGTTTTCTCATGACATTAGGATGGTTGGAAAATAAAGGCTACTCAGCTGTCAGATATAGGGCTCTATCTTGCACCCAGCGCAATTGACTTTGTACACTGACGCATGTATCATTCCTATTTTGCACCCGCGCAAAGCGGGCTTTCCCTCCACAGACGCGCGTCGGTAAACTAGGAAATGAACTTGCGCTCCCTGGGCGGGTCGGCGCAAAAACGAGGCGTGTTTCGGCGCAAACATTCCCTAGTGCTATTTTGCACTTCCAGAAAACAATTCCGCCACTGACCAAACAAAACCTGGTCTAAAGTCAATGGCGCGTTGCGCGTTGTTCATAATGCTATTTTAAGCGCGCATGCTTGGCCATAATGTAGCGGGTGCACAACGCGCACACACTTTGATTCTCTCATCAACACAGATGCAGCATTTTCTATTTTTGCAAATCATACATTATAACAAGGAAATATATTACCATACGAGGGAAATCATTGTGGTATCCATGAAGATGTGAAAAAATAGGCATAAATCTAGCTTACACATTTACCAGTGTATATTGGTAATTTTTCAGGCAAATTGTAGAAATGACGGATCAGATCTGTTTGGAGGACATCTGATAAATTATTTTGTCCGTCAAGAACTAGGAAAAAAAAATCGGAAGACTGCGAAATCACCTTTACCATAATGTAAGTAGGCTACATTAAAAACCTTACTCTTTAACTTACCAGTTAAGTTGAGCTTTCTCATATTTTTTTCTATTGATTTGGGTGGTGTTTGTCCCATCCCCAATTTCAATTCTCTTTATTTTACGGCCCTGACGAGAACATCGATCTCCTCGGCTGTGAACCGATTCTGAAGCGCGCCTGGTAAATGCGCCATAATAATAACAATCCGCCATGCAACATGCGCTCCTGCTCTTAAAGGGTATGTTGGATGACGCTCTGATTGGTTTATTTCACGTTACGCCCAAACCACACCTATGAATAATGAAGCTACTTCAGACCAACCCCTTTTAGATTTGCGCCAGGCGCAAGAGGCATTTATCCTGCCAGGAAAATAGCAACAGCGCCGGGATCCGCCCACAAAGTTACTTGCGCTTTGCGCTTTGACACTTGCGTTTCAGATCGGGCTGGGTGCAAGATAGGGCCCATAGTTTTCCAATTTTGAAAGTCCATAGAATTTGTTTACATGTCTTAAATTGTAACAAACAATATATATTTTTTTTAAATACATGAAATTTAACTATTTCAACTCTCATTTTTTGAAGGGCAAAAGCTTGAAAAGAAATCTTAAGTTTCCTATGGCAAATATATGGAAGCTATAAATACAAAGATAATTGTGACTTTTTATATCACAATTCTGAGAAATAAAGTCACATTTGCAAGAAAAAAGTCAGAATTGCAAGATATATTCTGACTTTTTTTTTCTTGCAATGGCGAGTGTATACGCTATATGCTATATGCAATGGCGAGTATGTATGACTTTTTTCTCAGAATTGTGAGAAATAAACTTGCATGTCCAATTCAGCTCACAATTGTAACATTTTGTCGCAATTGCGAGTTTTCATCTCACAATTCCCAGATAGCAACATAGTGTCAGATCCGGTCCACATCTGGTACATGTGAATTCAACGCGTATCAGATGTGGGCCGGATCTGGGCCGACACTATGTTGCTGTCTGGGTTCTGACTTTAACTCACATTACGAGTTTATATCTTGCAATTCTGACTTTATAACTTGCAATTGCAAGTTTATATATACTGAGAAAAAGACAGAATTGTGGGGAAATATATTTTTTAATTCAGTGGTGGAAACATGTACAGTAGATGTATGTTGTGTGTATGATGAAGCAACAAACAAAACAAGTCATGACATCTTAATCAGTTCCAACCAATAAAATATATTTTAAGCATCAGGATTATAAAGTACCGTTGATCTCTATACTATCCTATCAGCTAAATTCTGGCACTTCATCCACTTTAATGCAATTCCTTAAACTCATCTCCTATGAGGCAATGGGCAACACTGGCATCTGTCATAATGTTTGCTGCTGCAGTTTACCTGCTGTTATGAACTACATCAGCCTCCATCTGCCTGCAGTCACAAGGTGAAAATATAAAAGCATCAGTGAGCTCAGGGAGAAGACCAAGTGTTGTGTTATTAACACCTGCCCATGACATGCGCATGAGACTAAACAAAAGAGAGCAAAAAAAGAACAAAGGAGTGAATTAAAAAAAAAGTGTTTACTATTTTTTGTATTGAAAAAACCTCTAACCTTAAGTGTTAAACTTTGCATGTTACTCGTCCCATTATGTGCTACAAACATGAATGACACCTCAGATCAAGTGGTTTGTTGAGGGCTGGTGTGCTATTACTTTTCTAAGTAATCAAACTTACAGTTTTTACCGGGCAGACTATAAAAGTGAACTTAGACTCTGCTGAAACATCAAAACGACATAGCAACATGCTAAAAATGCTCAGATCACATTAGCAGAATGCCATGTTAAAAAGGCGTTGTCGAGACCAGCTTATTCGAGTCCAAGTCAAGACAGAGACCTGGAGAGGGTTTGAACGATTCAGATCGTGTACATATACTTTCCTTTGGGTAAATAAAGTCTAGATTTGCATTAGTCACGCGACCACAATTTTTTTTTGCAGTGTTGTTGTACTCAAGATCAATACCAAGTCCAAGTGTTCCCAAGACCATGCAAATATGGTCCTTGATTTGGGCTCAAGTACTACAATTCTGCTAAAACCACACAAAACCTCTTAGAAACCATATAGCAACACCCTGGCAACCACTCAGAAAACCCTACCAACACCTCCACCTTTATTAGACAATCTGGTTGAATGCTCCTGATGTCACAATATGTGGCTTGAGTAGAGGTTATTTTAACGTCCTCTAATTGATGCACATACACACACCAGGAAATCTATCTCTCAATCCAAAGGAATAAAAGAGCCGTTTAAGTGAATGCATGTAAAAAACATATTACCATTAAATGTTGGTTAAAAAAACCTTTGGAAAAGTTCAAGCATGTTCATCCCACAAATGCTTATTTTTATTTTACAGATATCTAACTCCACATTTGTCTCCATAATTAGGTCCAGAGGGAAAACTTGCTGATTGTCACACAACCCCAACACCCAAACACACACACGCACCTAACTTTAGATGTAGATGATATATGAACATTTAAAATGTATGTAAATGAAGACATCTGTTCATTTTCCAGGCATTGGCTAAAAACAACTGATCCATTCTTCAATGGACTGTGGGCATATTTGATATACTGTAGTCATGCAACATATGGAAAACAGTTGGTTGAACGAAAAAGGAGCCAGTGTAGATTTGCTCAGAGTCCATGACTGCCAAACTGAGGCTGGGACCAAGGTAAGTTATCTTATCTAGACACACAACCTGGTCAGACAGTGTGGCAGATGTCTCCTTTGGCTTTCACAGCCTAAGACATGAAGATATTTGGTGTGTATGTGTGTGTTTTGTCCAAAGAGCAAACCACATATGGAATAGCATATTAGAAACTTGGTGACAAAGCTGAGCTTCGAATTTCAAATAACTATGAAATGCAATCAAGAAAATGTGATGCTTGATACTATGGTCATAATTGCCGCCATATACCAACATAGTTTAATGATTTAGTATTTCCCAAAAAAATGGTTCCAATAAAAATCCAGTGGTGTGTGGTTGGAACTATATGTTCTTTATCTTTCGTTCAGTTTAAAATTATACATTTCAATCTATGTATTTTAGCTTGTCAGCAACGTAGAAATTATGTTGTTGAGAAAGCTGAATGAACAGCATATAATACGCCAATTACTGCATGTTTACATACTTTTAAATTTACTTTGTTGTAAAGTGAGATACATTAAGTAAGCAAAGTAATGCTTTCATACAAGCTGCACAATTTGAGGTATCATTTATGTCTATATAGCATAAATGATGTGGGACAAGTTTGATACTTGTTTTAGTTTCAAACCCTTAAAGTATGAGCAAAACTAATATTAATAAATGCTTGTTTTTCATTGAGCAGTTGCAGTTACAAGAGAAATTTAACAATATTGTGTCGAACTCAGCGTAGTTGAAGAACATGACACATAAACTGAAAGAAACCACGAAGAACCTTGGTATGAAGAGCCATTGCGTGTCTATTTTTGGGCTCCGACTGGGGAATCCAGCAAAGAAAGTCACTGTGATCCCCCTGAAGACAACATCATGATGTTATTAACTAGGAATCCATCTTAATTACAGTTTTCTTTTACCACAAACAACAGCAGCCATTGTAAATAAAGTTCAGACTGAGCTGATTGTGACCTGAGCTCAGGGTTCCTGTGGGCTGAATATGGGCTCTCAGTGGCTCTATGGGAATGAGAACTGACTGGGGCCCAATTGTGATTTATGTCAGCCAGAGTTTGTGGAGCAGTGGGTTGCCAAGAGAAGATGAATACGAGACCCAACTGCAGGAGACAATCTGATTACACCACACGGCGGCCTTTCATCTTCATTTCACCGCACCGAGGCCCAATGAGGGGAAGCCCCTGCAGTCGCCCACGCGACAAAAGAAACCGAAAACAGCAAGGTTGAGGTTATGACGATAGCTCAGGACAAGGGATAGAAATCTTCTAATCAACATTCCTAAGGTTAACCTACAAATTGAATAGTAGCAAGGCTTGGGCAAAAAAAGAAAAGAAAAAAAAAAGAATGGTTCTGGCACACCGGAAATTGGATCAGACGTCTATTTTAGAAGGATTTCTTGCTGAGGAATCTTGCTGAAAAAAAAAAAAATCTGCTGGTTTTAGGGGATTAGCTTGTCCCTAATGTAGCCAAGTTTGTTCAGATGGTCGGCATGCTAGTCTCCTAGCCTGGGCAAATTAAAAGTGCCTCTAAAATCATCAATACAGACCATGCGTTAACATTTATGATATGGCCTGTACAGTATATTTAACCAAATAAATAAGTGTAATTAAGCCATGTTCTTTCTGTCCCAATGGCCTGGTTTTGGTTGTGGACTTTTAGTTTGTAGTTTCGCTTGGTTCCTGTTCCTGCTTCTCCTTGTCCCCATGTTGCTGACCTGCCCATACTTAACAACCATCGCCAACCACAAAATCTGTCTCTGACAGCAAAATCCAGCTAAAAGTCATGTAGTGTGACTGTGAGATTGCCTTAATTCACATTAGAGTATTAGTAGACTGTCTGCTTAATATCTGCTAACACTTTATTTTAAAGGTCCTCCAACAGACAATCTACTCACTACAAGTAAGACACCTGACTCTTAACACCTGACTCTAACCTAACAGTTCACTAATACTCTAATGAAATAATGGTGGATGCTAATTAGCATTGACCATAATTAAATGAATAATGAATGTTTAATGTTTCTGAAAAACAGTGAAACAATACGAATCAATTACCCAGTTAATGAGACGACATTTTTTTTTCAAGCTGCATTTTTAATCATTCTCTGTGGCACCACACACAAAAAAAGCATAAATGGGCGCTTTTGTTCCAAGGAGATGATTTTAATTCAAACTGATTATTAAGGTAAAAAAAAACAAAAAAAAACGTGTCATCATTTACTCACCCATGTCATTCCAAAGCTGTGTGACTTTCTTTCTTCTGAAGAACACACAAAAAATATATATTTTAAAGAATGTTGCTAACCAAACAAAATTTGGTGCCCATTGACTTTCATTATGTGAAAATAAAACCATTTCATAAAATATATTTTATGTTCAACAGGAGAAAGAAAGTCATACAGGTTTGCAAAGACATAAGTGTGAGTACATGATGACAGAACTACATCATTCGATCATTACATTTTTAAAGCTGTGATGCTCTAAAAAAAAAAAGTGAAATACACAAACAATCGTCTTGGTTACGAATGTAACCCTCGTTCACTGAGTAAGGAACGGAGACGTTAGGTCGGATGACGACGAATGGGGTTTCGCTTAGAAAGCCTATCAACTTCGAGTATACAAAACGAGCCAATGGCAAAGAAATGCCATGGGTCTGCGGAATTTGCCTGACGTAACTCCGCCCCACCTCGTGGGTATAAAAGGAGGAAGTCCAGCAGAATGCAGATATGTTTCTTCGCTGAGGAGCCAAGACTGAGCTCAGGCGATCCCCGCGGTATACAGCGGAAGTGGCAAGAAGACGGAACGTCTCCGTTTCTTACTCAGGGAACGAGGGTTACATTCGTAACCGAGACGTTCCCTTTCGTTCGTCACTCCGAGTTCTGTCGGATGACGACGAATGGGGTTACCAATCTAATCACGCCACCTTCACAGCTGTCTTACAGTGCCCTGTGTAAATCTGAGATCCCTGTCGTGAGACAAGTAGGACTCCTATTTAACACAGGAATACCAAGGTACACTGGGGAGCATATCCCATAGTTTAGAGGAAATATGCAAAATATTGCCAGCCCAAACGGGGGGGACTTAGAGAATACACATATGACCCGAAGGATGCATATGGGGAACACTGAGGTATCCAGCCGCAGGTGGAAAACTTTTCAACCCCAGGGGTGGCAAGGTGGCTTGCCAAGGGAAAGACGCATGCTCAAAGAGGCTTACAGTGGGAATACACATGTGGGGGTTGCTCCGGAGAGGGACCATGCACACGGGGAGGGACCTAGCCGACGCTTAGGCAAGAGACACTGGCGCCGACGTCAGAAGTGCAGGAGGAACTCGGGAAAGCTCACTTTCGGGAAAGCTCACCTGAGGAGAATATCGCACGCATCCAGTCCGCGGAGTGGAATGGCGAGCAAGCGAAGACACCTGAGCGGGTCCAATACTAGCTGGTAGAAGCGAGTACATGAGAGGACATTGGCTCCACTCGGAGATTATAGAATCTGGCGAATGTGTTAGGTGTCGCCCAGCCTGCAGCTCTGCAGATGTCTGTTAGCGAGGCGCCATGCACTAGAGCCCAAGAGGACGCCACAACTGGGTGGAGTGGGCGGTCACACCAAGGGGGCACGGTCGACCTTGCTGCTGGTATGCCAAAGCAATAGTGTCCACTATCCAGTGGGACAACCTCTGCTTGGAGAGAGCCTTTCCCTTCAGCTTTCCACCATAACAGACAAAGAGCTGGTCTGAGGTCCTGAAACACTGCGTCCTGTCTACATAGGTGCAGAGAGCACGTACTGGACAGAGCAGTGCCAAGGCTGGGTCTGCCTCCTTCGGGGCAGCGCTTGCAGGTTCACCACCTGGTCCCGAAAGGGGGTGGTAGGAACCTTGGGCACATATCCAGGCCGGGGTCTCAGGATCACGTGAGAGTAAGCCGGCCCGAATTCCAGGCACGCTTTGTCAACGGTGAATGCGTGCAGGTCCCCTACCCTCTTGATAGAGGCCAATGCAACCAGGAGCACTGTCTTCATTGACAGGAGCTTAAGCTCCACTGTTTGCAAAGGCTCAAAGGGAGCCCTCTGTAGGGCAGTTAGAACCACCGCGAGGTCCCAAGAGGGAACGAGAGGAGGGCGAGGAGGATTCAGTCTCCTCGCTCCTCTCAGGAACCTGATGACCAGGTCGTGCTTTCCTGCAGACTTACCTTCCAACAAATCATAATGTGCGGCGATAGCGGCAACATAAACTTTGAGGGTGGAGGGAGACAGCCTTCGCTCCAACCCGTCCTGAAGTAAGGAAAGCACAACACTGATCGGGCATTTCCGGGGGTCTTCTCGGCGAGAAGAGCACCAGCTGACGAAGAGGTTCCACTTCAACGCATAGAGGTGTCTTGTGGACGACGCTCTAGCGGAAGTGATGGTAGCCACCACCGCAGGTGGTAGGGTACTCAAACCTACCTGTTTCCGTCCAGGAGCCACACGTGGAGGCTCCAAAGATCGGGACGAGGGTGCCCCGTCCCTGAGAAAGATGGTCCTTCTTCAGAGGAATGGGCCAAGGAGGTGCTGTCGCGAGGAGTATGAGTTCGGAGAACCAGGTCCGGGTGGGCCAGTAGGGCGCAACCAGAAGGACCTGCTCCTCATCCTCCTTGACCTTGCGCAGAAAGTGCACAAGAAGGCTCACTGGGGGAAACGCATATTTGCGGCCCCGCAGCCAGCTGTGCGCCAGTGCATCCGTGCCGAGCGTGCCCTCGGTCAGGGAATAATACAGGGCGCAGTGGGTCGAGTCGTGGGAGGCAAACAGATCTATCTGTGCGTCGCCAATCAGCTGAACCGTCTGGGGATGGAGTCGCCATTCGCCAGGGAGGGGCTGAAACCGTGAGAGCTCATCGGCGGCACAGCTCCGGGAATGTAAATAGCTCGAAGCGACCTCAGATGCTTCTGACTCCATAAGAGGAGGTGGCGGGCGAGTTGCGACATACGTCGCGAGCGTAGACCACCTTGATGGTTGATGTACGCTGCACTCGAAAGCGGTGCAGGGCAAGGCGTACGGCCAGCAACTCAAGGCAATTGACATGCCATAGGCGCTGGGGTCCTGTCCAGGAGCCCGCGGCAGCATGTCCATTGCACATGGCACCAAAAGCCCGTGGCGGAGGCATCCGTTGATACAACAACATGCCTGGTAGCCTGTTCTAGGGGGACACCGGCCCTGAGAAAACTGAGGCTCAATCACGGGGTTAAGGTCTGACGGCAGCTCGAAGTAACCGTTACTCGGAGCGTGCCTTGTTGCCATGCCCACCTCGGTACTCGGTCGCGAAGCCAAAGCTGAAGCGGTCTCATATGAAGCAATCCGAGCGGCGTTGCCGCGGCTGCAGATGCCATATGCCCCAGGAGCCTCTGAAAAAGTTTCAGTGGAACCGCACTCTTGTCTTGGATTTGTCTCAGACAAGTCAGCAGTGACTGCGCGCGCTCGCTCGTAAGCTGCGCGGACATGGCGACCGAGTCGATGTCCATACCGAGAAAAGAGATCCTCTGCACGGGGCAAAGTTTGCTCTTTTCCCAGTTGACCCGAAGGCCCAAGCGAGCTAGGTGCCGGAGCACGATGTCCCTGTGTTCGCAAACCTGGTCTCGAGAGTGAGCTAGGATCAGCCAGTCATCGAGATAGTTCAGGATGCGAACCCCGTGAACCCGAAGGGGAACAAGGGCTGCCTCGACGACCTTCGTGAAGACACGAGGAGACAGGGCTAGCCCGAAAGGGAGAACCGCGTACTGGTATGCCCGCCCCTCGAAAGCAAACCGGAGGAACGGTCTGTGTCGAGGAAGAATGGAGACATGAAAGTAGGCGTCCTTCAGGTCGATCGCTGCAAACCAATCCTGGGGCCGCACACATTCGAAAATGCGTTTGGCAGTGAGCATCTTGAACGGCATCCTGTGTAAGGAGCGATTCAGCACGCGCAAGTCCAGGATTGGTCGTAACCCACCGGTTTTCTTGGGGACAATGAAGTAAGGGCTGTAGAAGCCGGACCTCATCTCGGCTGGAGGGACAGCCTCGATTGCACCCTTCGCCAGCAGGGTAGCAATCTCGGCTCTCATGATAGGGGCATTGCCACCGACCAGAGTGGAGCGGACTCCCCTGAAGCGGGGAGGAGAACGTGCGAACTGAATCGCATAGCCTGATGGTGCGGGCGACCCAGCGGGACAGACGGGGAAGCTCTAGCCAGGCTCCCAGGTACTGAACCAGCGGGGTCATGCGGACCACAGGCGTCCCCCCGGAGGGGCAGCGAAGCGGAGTAACT
This sequence comes from Chrosomus eos, assembly GCA_036326025.1. Taxonomy (NCBI): domain Eukaryota; kingdom Metazoa; phylum Chordata; class Actinopteri; order Cypriniformes; family Leuciscidae; genus Chrosomus; species Chrosomus eos. The sequence goes on from CM070822.1 coordinate 22,511,506, forward strand.
GGCCCGGATGTGGGTGGCATAGCGGCCCGGTGTGGAGGCACAGTTAACATCCGCGCCCGGACAGAGGAGGCCAGGGAAGGACCAGCGTTCCACGGGGGCCAGCTCTGTCGGGGGTCTGGCGACAGAGGGGGACAGGGTCGAGGCGGCCCGTGGGCGACCCGCCGTGTCAACCGCCTCTGGGACAGAGGGGGACGAGGAGAGCGTGGCTTGTGGGCGGCACTCTTTGTCGTCCGAAAACTCTGTGAGCTCAGGAAAGAGGGGTTCTGGTTCGTGGGTGAGCAGCGGGGAGTGGAGAACAAAAGATTTCTCCCCCGGCCCTCCACCGGGGGAAGGAGTGGTCCTGCTACCATCTCCTGGGAAATGAACATCATCCCTGAGCAGCCCGTCTCAGGAGCGCTGCTTGGCCTGGCGTTTAGCGGGGGCCGGGCTGGAGAGGGCTGTGGCGCCTTCTTGCAGCTTTCTCCGCGCCAGGGCCTGGGTGGAGGCTGCTGCGTAGGCCGGGCGGGAGGGGCGGGAGCCGCAGGAGGGCGCCCTCGGCGGCGAGCAGGCAGAGGATTCTGCCCGACCACACGGGTGGAGGCAGCGGCGGGTCGGCGGGGCAGAATATGCTTAATGGCCTCAGTCTGCTTCTGCGCAGTGGAGAACTGTTGGGCGAAGTCCTCCACCGCTCCGCCGAAGAGGCCGGCCTGGGACAGGGGCGCATCAAGCAGGCCGGCGGCTTGGCCCAAAAACCAATCATTGAGCCGCGAGCGCTCAGGGCTGCCCGGGAAAGCATGGTCATCAAGCGTCATCTCCGGATCCGACTCAGGGACAACCGTATACACACCAGAGGGTGGCAGCTGTGCTGAGTCTTCACTTCCAGAAGAATCAAACCCACCTTGTGATGCTGCTACAGACATCGCATCTTCCTCTGTAGCTTCAGCCGAAGTACACGGGCCACCCGAGAGTAGACCTGTGGAAATCGACTGCTCACTAGCGGGCACCGTCATGCAGGGGGGTTTGGAGCATGGACAGATGGTCGGCGCCTTATTCCAAACCGTAACCCTCAGATCACCCTGGCCACCAGCCGAAGTCGCACCCCTCGAGGGAGTACTAGATTGGGGTGTGGCAGAGGGGACTCTTACTCTTGCGAGCTCATTGAGTCTCGACCGTAATGACGCGATGGTCATGTTCCCACAGAGAGAACATGACTCATCCACGAGCGCTGCTTTCGCATGATCAAAGCCCAAACACACTAAACAACGCTCGTGCCCATCAGAGTCCGATACCGATCTGCCACAACCAGAAGTACACGGGCGAGGCATCTTTAAAAAGACGTGCCGGGTGCAAGCTCTTTTGTGAGAGAAACACTCAAGTGTTGAAGCGCCCGGGGAGACACACACTCTCTGGCAAACCACTGCACAGATAAGCAGGAAGCGCGCGCCCGCCGGAGATCGCTGTCACACCAACACTGAGGAACTCGTTTGTGAAGCTGACAATTCAGAGATGGCTTGTGGAGTGAAGAAATAAACTTGGCTCCGAAGCGGAAACATATCTGCATTCTGCTGGACTTCCTCCTTTTATACCCACGAGGTGGGGCGGAGTTACGTCATGCAAATTCCGCAGACCCATGGCATTTCTTTGCCATTGGCTCGTTTTGTATACTCGAAGTTGATAGGCTTTCTAAGCGAAACCCCATTCGTCGTCATCCGAACGAAAGTGACGAACGAAAGGGAAATTATTATATGCAATATATGTGATGTGTGAAGAAAAATCATATTTATTTATTAAAAAAAAAGAATAAATAAATATTGTAGACAATAGTTGAAAAGTGTTTTTTTTAACGATTATTTAAATAAAATAAAAACGTGTAAGAAAGATTTTCCCAGATCTGGAACATATTTGGGTTAACTGATCTTCAGTTTACTGATCATTCTAAAACATCAACCATACAAACACTACTTACAAAGTCACACCATAAGAAAGTATCAGAATAATGCACTGACTCTTCTTTTTTCTGCATCTTTTTTCTATAGCTGAACCTTTAGAAGATGGAGGAGGAGGAGGAAGGAAATGGAGGTGAGGGGCTAAAGACACAAAAAGGGACATGATGGGGGACAAGAGAAACCCATTGAAGAGACACGTTGGTAATTAACAGCTGCCTTTGCTCTGGCTCCATTTATTATGCAGTAATCTTAGCTGCCCTGCCCCGTGACACCCCGCAGAATGAGATCAGCTCCCCGCAGACGCCCGACATCTGAATAGGGCCCTTTCAGCTTCCTCTCACTCATTACCGTGTGTATGTGTGACTCTGCACATGTGTTTGGGCCTCAATAGTCAGAATGTGCCTCACAGATATGGTGAATCTTTTGTGTGGCGTGCAAGTACTTCAAAAATAAGAACGGTGGAAATTGTGTTCAGAGCCTATTGATTGTAGAGGGCAGTTAATGAAAGAGAAGAGAGGGAAAATAAGGTATACATGATGAAAAAAATGAATCTCACTGTTATGATGGTGTTCTTTGGGGTTTTATGTAAGGTGCTTAAGAAGTGCGCATAACAGCGATGGGTAAAGTTCAGAAATTTAGCTCCCTTTTAATGCACGAGTTGGATTTTTATTAGACATTAAATTTCAAAACATGGTCATGATTTTAATTTAGTCTACCAAGTTTTTTTTTCATAAATTTATATGCATAAATATTGACATCAGCATTTAAGCCTGTTAATTACATAATATATTGAGTATATCAAAACATTCTGGGAACTGAGGTGGTGCATGTTGGGTTCAAACACCTAGTAACTGTCATTTCCAATTAGAATAATCTTTCGTTAGTTGTATCTAAATTAAAATTCCAACATCAGCAAGTAACTCCAGTGCTGGATGACAAAATAACCTTCTATACACAGCAAAGTGAATAAACTGCATCTATAATAGCACAATTCCCTACTTTATAGGGATGTGTAGAGAGAAGTATGTCTGAATTTGTAATATTCCTAAAGCAGTAGGGGAAAAGTACACAGAAACGTATATTAAAAATGAACATTAACCAAGATTAAAACAAAGATTAGAAGAAAGAAGGGTAACACTTATATGAATTGCTTCATTTATACTTATTTATAAGTAAGTATTACTATTTTATAAATACATTTAGAATTACTTATAAGTCATGCATTTGCCTTTTCAATGTGCATTCTCATAATCCATTATACATTGATTTATAAGTATTAATTAGTCAGTAGTAGGTTCCATACATGTATTTATAAAGATGCAACCTACATTGCTATAATGTTATTATATTATAGTTACGATGTTTTTTTAGTAATTCAAATTAATTTCTGTCAAATAAGTAAATATATTGTTTGTAATAGCCATGTTGTGTTTTTATAAATACTTATTGTGAGGGAAAATACAGTTTCTAACCTCTATAAATGCATCATTGATGGCTTTAAGTAAAGTGAAAACACAGGATGCAATTTTCCCAAAGCAAATGTAAACAAATCATGAAGATGTTCTTATTATACATTTTAAGTTGCTTACTTGTAAATGTGACTACTGAACAATAATTCCTATAATAAAACAAAGGGGGAAAAAACAGAAATCATTTATACAAACTGTTGAATCTTCTTTATATTTTTTTTATGTTACATACTATCAAAACACTCCAATAATATTTTTTAAAGTACAATTTCAAACTGAGTTTTTATAAATATATTTATAGAATAGTAATACTTATAAATAAGTACAAATGGGGCTATACTTAATTATAAGCATAGGCTTCATAGAATGTGTTACCAGAAAGAAGAAACACATACAGATTTGTTACAACTTGAAGGCTGGGAAATGAAGGCAAATTTTCATTTTTCGATTAACAATCTCTTATACTGCATATCCTAATACTGCAGCAAAGCTGCCATCAACACATTAGCTGTAAGTATGATGATTTGATACTTTATACAACACTGCTTCTGATGGTTTGAGGAATCCAGATGATTACCATATCAGAGCAGATCTGTCATTCACCAAGACTCAATGACAGTGAGCTTCACAAGGGAAATAACACAACACATGGGAATTATGCTCTGACCAAATAAAGTATCTCTTATATTTAATAGTTTCTTCCAAGTCACCAACCAGCCTTTGTTTATAATTGGATCTTAAGATTCCAGTGCATGGGCGTTGGTTTTCCCTTGAATCCCTCAATGTTCCTCCTCAACAAAATCCAATTCGACCGTCAGTTTTCACACGTTCCCCTACAATTACCAATAACAAAAGAAATGGATCACAAAGACAAAATCATCTCACCATACCTGTGTGTGTAGCCAAAATACAATAGATTATTGATACCTGCTGACGTAGATATTTACTTCAGGGGGTCAGGGGTAGGTCATTCGTACAAATTCATACGAATTGGGCAACTCGTAAAATACGTACGCATTGCCGTGAGATCGGGTTGACCGTTCATTTGGCAGATACATCTAAAATAAAATAAAAATGTTAGTTTTTGTAAATAACTGTATACAAAATGTAGTATGTTTATCTTCAAAAATGATTTCTAGCATTTTGAGTTGCAGTAGTGCATTTTAAAACTTAATGTAGCAGGTATGAAATGGAAATAGTTGGCCCCTAATCTGAATATTGATGAGGACACATAAATATCCTGATATCTATTGCAGTGGTATTCTCAAGGAAAAAGATTTCTTGAGTTGGGCAGTAACCTTTTCAAATGAAACGGTAAAATTTGAAAGCACAAATGACATGGTTTGCTGAGGATGCCGCAGGTACTATAGACTGAAAGAAAGACACTAACACTCAAGAGGCAAGTGAGAGCAAGCAGGAGACACATAGATAGAATAGAAGACAGTCAAAAGAGACCTAAGGGCCTGTTTGAACCATTTCTGTTCCTAAAAATAAATCTGGATGAATCCTTTCCCCTGCAGTGGAGCTGAACAAATGGTTCTCATTACCTATGTAACCTACCAGCGCATCTGTCACTACCTTAAACGAAAAAAGAAAATACTCCTCTCACATCACTCACCCTCTGATTGATGCGCCAGTCATGTGGTTTGTTGGCCGATTTGTTTGGACACGACCCATGTGGCGTGAACACAAAGGGCCGGCGTCCCTGACACCCGTACCGGGGTTTAAGGCCTTGAAGTAAAGCTGGGATCTTTTCACTCACTGGGATCTTTTTAGATGAAAAGGCAGTGAGAACTCTCCGTGTCCTCTTTTGTTGTGGCTGGGTTGCACAATGCCGCCGGTGACTGACTCTTTTGTAGTCTTATCAGATGAGCTGACAGTTGGCCAGAGGACTGTTGGGCTCGGCTCAATAGCTCCCTTTGGAAATGAAGGACACTAGATTGAAAGTATCAGTGTAGTGGTTTATATCATGTTCTTTGACAGAATAGATAATCTAGTGTTCAAGATGTCTTATCATGACAAACACAAAAGATTGGGATAATTAAGATTTTTTTTATGTTCTTGAAGAAGTCTCATGTCGGGTTCAGGCTACACAATGTTTTGTTCTGTTACGATAGACACTCTGTCAGATCATGCGATTTTGACCCTAACATATTTGTGACTTGCTTACCCACCAATTTTTAACGACATTCCATCGAGAGCTAGCGACTGACTTACGGAAACAAGAGCATAAACAAACAATGGCTACAGAAAGAGTCGTGAAGCGCCACAGATGCGATCACTATGACACTATACGAGATAAAACGAGACTGCCATTGTCGTTTAAGATTTACACACCCTACCCAGAAAGTAGCATAATGCTGGCCCAGATCCAGCCCACATCTGGTACACATTGAATCCACATGTACCAGATGTGGCCTGGATCTGGGCCGGCACTATGTTGCTGTCTGGATACGTCAGAAAGATCGTAAGCATTTATTTGGTGAAAAGTACAGTAAAAACAGTAATATTGTGAAATATTATTACAATTTAAAATAACTGTTTTCTATGCAGTCACCAATATGCCATTCTGTAATTCCATCCCTGAAATATTGTCACCGTACTTTTTAGGGTGAATTTTTGGCAACTGTAGCAGCGCAGTCTCATCCCAAGAAGTCATATACTGACGTCTTGGGACGTCTTTTGACCATACGTCAATATCCGCCTTTTTAGGGTACCCTTAAACGTCGGTTAGATGACGTTATCGGATCTAAACCTACCCCTAAACCTACCCCGTCACCTAACTGACGTTAAAGGTAAAGCGTCAGTTGTATGACGTCCCAGGATCGTCATATAACCGACGTTTAAGGGTACCCTAAAAAGGCGGATATTGACGTATGGTCAAAAGACGTCCCAAGACGTCAGTATATGACTTCTTGGGATGAGACTGTGTTAACTGTAGCTGCGATTTAACAGCATATTATTAACAGTGTGGGTTTTCCAGTGAAAATATGGTTAATGTGATTTCACACAGTGCAACCTGTTCCTGGTTCAACATCTTTTTTGATCCTGAAACAACATTCCAATCAACCAATCAGATTTGAGTTTACAGTTTATGTCAAACTGGTACAAAGGTCTCATTCCCACAGAAGTAAGCCAAAAGGTAATAAAAGTTGTAAGAGTTTAGAGATATTTCTTTCAGATACTCTGCATTGTTTTCTAATGTGCATTAGCACATTATGTGTTTATGCATCTTTAACTCATTATTTCAGAGAATTTGATGTTATTGTATTGATTTTCTATTAATTAGCTATTTAATTGCATGATTCATTTATCTGACTAATAATACATTGTTACATTTGAATCTATTAAGGTCCGAGGAGTTAAGGTCCGAATTCTTGTCTGAAATTTTCGCACGCTAAAAAATAAATACGACCTCACGTTTTGTCAATCAAGTTTACACACTGCCTTCTAAACTTTCGTCCGTCATAAATTCGGATCGGGTTTGATTTCCGGTGTTTTTCGCATCCGAATGACGAATAATGAAAAAACGCATAGGAAATTTTCGTACTCAATGTGCAAGTACCTAAAAAAAATATTTTCTCAAGTAGATTAAGTGTATACCGCAAATCTGTGTCAGGTTAGTAACGGACTAAAGTCCAGTTTTGAGTGGAGCATAGTGCAAAAAAACCCCTGCAATTTTAGAGCTCCGGCTAACACTTGCCATTTTTTCAAGTGTACATAGACTGTAAAGGCTAAAAAGTTTAGGGAATTTTCTTTATCGACCAACCTAAATAGGGTTAGCCTTACCTATGTTTAATGTAATGTTACTCTAGCTAAGTGTACGTGGCAAACCATGGCATGACCAACCCAGAAGTTTGTGATTGTGAGAATCGTGTAAAACGGCCGGCGCAAGGCTCTCTGTGCGATTCCTAATGAACGAGTAAAATATAAAGTAAAGAGTTAAATAGAATAATCAAATGTCTAGATAAAGTATCATATTAATGACAAATTACCAAATGGCTATTCAAGGTCGGGATAAAATAGAGTCAGAAAAAAGTAAATTGGAATTAAACTACTCTGACACACTGAAAAGACAGAAATGCACTCACCCAGGTATCGGAAACTGTCATTGGGCCAATGGATTAGGTTGTTTTGACAAATAAATCCAATGAAATCAATTAAATATACCTGAGATGCAAATATGCATATATTCCCCACAGAACGTTTCTTATAAAATAATTGAATTATAGTGACTGGAAATGATTGAAGGCAGAGCTAACACTTCTGTTATTCAGCCAACATGGTTATCTCAAAATTCTCAAATATTGTCACAACTACTGTTGTGTGCTAATATAAACTGAACTGTTCAAGCGTATGCCTGGCTGTTTCTCACACAACTTTTGAGTTGGACCAATGAGATTAGGACCAACTTTTCGATGAGATTTTCTATTTGAGTTTGGAAGAAGGTCTTTTCTCTGTTGCCAGGTGGCTAATGTTGGTTGCGCTTCATTGGTTTACCTCTGTGAAAGCATTCACCACTGGTTAAGTAAAGGCAGAGAGGGTGGAAAAGGCATGTCCACCTGAAAGGCCAAGGCGAGCCGCGTTCTTGATTGTATCCCATCCGTGAGGAGGTAAAGTAGATGAGCTTTTGATTGGCTGGGGGGTTGGGGGGATGCCGAAGATGGATTTTTGATTGGGTGAGAGAGCGCACAAGGTTCGTTCGGTCAGCCTTGAAGAGAGCGCGTCCCAGCGGAGGCCGTCATGATCAATGTGGTCATTACAGCTCTTCTTTAGCTCGACTGGAGAGCTGCTCCGGCTTGGATGTATGGAATAAATTAAGGAGAAATGGGCTATAAAGAGAAGAGGTCAGTTTAGCTGCAAATGTCAGTCTATTCAATATACCAGCTGGCTGTAACATACCACCAAACTGTCTTAAATGACAAATGCAGAGACTCTGAGATGTTCCAAAACCACATCCAAAAGGAATTTTACCTTTCTGTAGCAAGCATAAATATAACAAAAGCAAGAACAAAATTCATTTTTCTTTTTGCAGTTTTTTGCAGTTATTAGTTTTATTTTTTGCAGTACACGTAAAAAAAAAAACCTTCTGGAAACCACACCTAATATATAATTCATATACACTAAAACGAGATGTGCAGTTAACTGGATTGCAAAAATAAAAAATAATGGATCATTGTGGAAGCTTGTTTCCGGCATGGAATAGAAAAAATGAAAAGGTAATTTCAAATTTTTTTTAACAATTGTGTTTAAATCTCACGATATAAACTCGCAATTCTTACTTTTCTCGCAATTGCGAGTTTATATCTCCCAATTCTGATTTTTTTCTCGCAATTCTGACTTTTTTCTCTCAATTGCGTATCTTCTTTTCTCAGAATTGCGAGACATAAACTCTCGATTGCAAGTCCAGTTCTGAGAAAAAAACACTTTTCTCAGAATTGCAAATTTATATCTCACAATTCTGACTTTATAACTCACAGTTACGAAAAAAAGTCAGAATTGTGAAATAAAAAGCAATTACCTTTTAAAAAAAAGATTTAGTCGTGGAAATAAGCTAGTAACTGCCACTTCGAAAAAACATTTATAGTTGCAAATGTATTTATTTTCTTTTTTGCAAAATATTTTTAGGGTGCGTTTGGCAAGAAAATGCTTAAAATTTCAGTGTTTGTCCGTTAATGTCCTTCATTTCTCATGAAATGTGTTACTTCTTATTTCATTGTACTAGCAGTTTCTGAAGAAATATTGTTTAAATTGTGCAACATTAATTCCTACATCTTTTTTTCTCCAGAGTCATGAAAATACTTTTATTTCTTTTACAGAAACCATGTTTATGACCATAATACAACCTTTTGTATTAGATTGTAGATCTCCTTGCAATGTTAACACTACATGTAATGTAAAGTACATTACATCCAACGTCGACATAGCAAAGAGATCTGCTAATGTCGAAACAATATATATATAGGCCTATATATACAAATATGTATTTAATATGCAACAAAACAACATCTGTCATCTTGAGCATGTTGAATAAACATTTTCAGCACTTTAAATGTGCATTGAGGTTATTTCTAGTTTAAGCTGCACTGATGTAGATTCAGCATCACGTTTTTAGTGACCGATGGCTTTGTATAAAAGTACTTTGTATAAATGCTCAGTTAGCCATGATTAATATATTCCACAAGCTCCTAAATGCAATTGTGCTAGTCCTTTTTCTTTAATGGATTACATGCTTCCGCAACCATTATGATGCCAGAATAACCAGTTAGGCTGACAGAGGCCATTTGGATCCATATCTCAGTGGTGGTTTGAGCCTGGAGGGTAAAAATGAATGTTTTCAAAGATTTCCCGGAGGGGAAAAGACAACAGCTTTGTTCCTTTTCACAAGCTCAACTGACACTCGCACCCTCGGCCTGAACCGTATTTGGATACCAGAATGACTGTTTGCTTGTTTTAATGGATTTGCTGTGTGGAGCATCTCCAGACATATAACAGTGATTGTTAGAGAGTGACTGAACAGGAGGGAGAGAGATAAATGAATACAGGGAAACTGAGAAAGATACAAAGCCATTTGGGGGAGCTATAGGACCAAGCTCAGGAAGGCTTATAGGATTCAGGCAAAGTGAATCCCATTTGAATGAAAATATATCCAAAAACCTTACATTTTATGGTAAAATATGATATGTTCTTGACAGGTTTTGTGAGATTCACTTTCTTTCCCCTCTTGTTTTCCTTTTTATAGACAAACCGTGCAGGCTATTGTAGAATGGAAAGAATGGAATAGAGATGAATTTTGTGTGTCAATCCATCGCTTTTTCCACCAACCCAGGCAGCAAACTGTCTCCTAGAGGCATGTCAGTTTAACCCTATCGGATAACAACATTTGTTTCTGTTTGTCAGCCCACAGCTCTTTCACACATGCTATGGCTCGAACTCCCCAATAATCAACAAACAGACTAGAGCTGGAGGATACAATGTTGTTTATCAGCATGGAGTTTGGTAAAAGGGGGATGAAAAGCTTATTTAAAGCTAAATTGTAATATATAGCTTTGATCTGCTATATTGCTCAGACAGTACTCTTTGCAGAAGTGAGAGGTGGAAAAATAAGAGGACTGGATGAAATCAGAAATAAAAGAATGTCTGACATCTCCTAAAATTCCTTAGGAGAAATAAATATGACTGAGATGTATCAATGATGCAACGTATAACCTTCAGCTAGGGAATTCAGGTGGATCTTAAGACTTTGGTATCTGAGCGAATCAGAGGACAAGGACATTGTTGAAGATACTTCAGAGACTTTACAGAAGACTTTTTTTAAGGAGAAAAGTAGACTTCTGTGAAGTACATTGGGATAGTTCATAAATTTGTCTATCTTACTGAAAGTCCATTCCCCAAAACCAGTTCAGTCTTTATGCATACATCTTCATTTGTCTTACAGTTCATCTCATTACTGTATAGGGCAGGAGTGTCCTGTCCTGCTCCTGGAGGGCCACTGTCCTGAAGCGTTTAGCTCCAACCCCAATTAAACAAACCTGAACCAGTTAATAAAGCTCTTACTAGGCATTCTAGAAACTTTCAGGCCGGTGTGTTGAGGCAAGTTGGAGATAAACTCTACAGGACAGTTGGACCTGACCCCTTGTGTAGGGGAAACAATAATCACATTAAAAACAACTCATTGGTGATTGTTCATTCATTTTCAATTGGGATATTACAGTATGCACACATGTTGAGAAGTCACCTGTGAAATAAACCATAATGTTCTGTCAGAGGCATCATAGTTTTGAAAAAACATGTGAGAATCAAGAGCAAATTCACAAGCGTTCTAAATCATTAGCATCCGCCATGTGTAGACTGCAACATTTCCATTGATTGACGCGTTAGTTGTATTGAAATTAAACCTGTCAGCTGCCAATTAAAGGCTGAAATTGTAAAGTTTGAGCTTATTTTGAGAAATCAGTATGAGAAAATGTCAGTGAATTGCCACTACAATTAAATAAAGGCATATTTAGATATTATGCTGCATTCCACTTAATTCAGAAAGTCAAAATTTCCATCGTTCACTAATAGTGCAATAGAGCGTCCTTGTCAGATTTTCAGCTAGATGCTAATGCTTTCATGCAAACACAAACAGTATGGCTGTATCCAAATATGTCCCTAAGTGGAGAAAAAGATCAGAATTCAGAGTATTTATGAAACACTATCCCATAAGGCCTTGAGAGTAGAGTTGTGCATGGCATTGAAGTGAATGTAGTATGTACTGATTACTACACACATTCATACTATATAAAACATACTTTTTAATGGTAGCAAAGAACTTATTCAAAGTAATGCGAAGTGCTCTAGAAAAGCACCTGAACCTGTTCCCCAAACATTTTGAGACTATTTTTTGTCTGTAAATAATAATACACCAACAAAACAAAATCTCCCGACTGTCAGACAATGGAAAACATTGAAGTCTAAAATATCTGTAGAAAGTTATCCATTAGCTTTCCCATTCACCTTAGTAATCATGTTCACATGCGGACCAATATGCTACTAACTACAAAAATAAATGCAAACCTGATTGGCTGATGTCAACAAAAGTCCAAAACACTTCACTAATGACTATCTTTAGCTATAATGTCAAAAGCAGATATGGAAAAATCCAGTCTCACATGAACTATTTTACAAGGTTGTGATTTCGCATGAACTAGTACAATGTGAATCGTACGAAAATGTTTGATTTTTAGAAAAAAATAAGCATGAAGGTCACTGGAGTGTAAGAAGATCGCACAAAAACACGACTAGCCATTAGATTTGTGCAAAAAATGCTTATAAGCACCCTTGAAATAAATAATCAGGCATTTGATATATTTTAGATTAGCATTAGCTTAGCCTTGTAAAATCTTTGGGAAGAAAAATAAACAGTGTGGAATATGTTGTAGCTGAAATATGCTGACTAACAAAACAGACGCTTACAGATGGCGTTTATTCCGAAACTAAGTGTGTGACTCAAAACACATTCTTTACATTGTCGAGGAAGTTGGTCTAACCACTGTAATTTTAAGTAAACCTTGTTTTCAGTCAATTAAACTCTCAGTGAACTGAAACTCATTTGGGTAGCCAGAGAGGCAACAAATGCAATATGGTTAATGGCATCATTTAGCAAAGAGCTGCGGCACACACAGATAGGGCCCGCTGAAGGAAAGAAAAGAGAAACATTACAAAGTGTAATTACTTTAAGCACCATTAGGGATGCAATAACTTTCAGGGAAAACAAAGTCCAGCTTTCGCTCTGCTTGAATTAGACAGAGAAAAAGTACAAAGCTTTCAAACTTTGTCTTTTTCAAATTAAAAGGCAAGAATGGAAAAGGGCTATTGTCGCCGGTATTTCACACTCAGAAAGACTTTCCTTCACATTTTCTGCTTTAAAAGTCGAAAAAAAAGTCTGTTTATTTTTAAACTAATAATTTATATTAGCTGTTTATGCACCCATAGTGCGGTTAATTAGTGGTGTTTGCTAAAGCAATCATCAAGTCAAGCTATAGCTTTTGCCTAATGCTCATTCCTAGGGTTATTTAAATTTTATTGAGTATCTTTTCACCTAAGGTTTTGACCTGGGCCAGTAAGCAACCACCTGCAATGCCCAGAATCTCGAACCAACTACAAAGCAACACGCTATTCAGAACACCTTAGCAACTAAACAGCATAGCACTAGATGAACTGGATAATATCGTGAAAGTTCTGATCCCATCTGACTCCTGACATTATGCTGCCTAACTCATAATCATACACTGTTCATTCGTTGGCCAAAGGAGGACTGGCCCCCCGACTGAGCCTGGGTTCTCCCAAGGTTTTTTTTCTCCATTCTGTCACCTGATGGAGTTTTGGTTCCTTGCCACTGTTGCCTTCGCCTTTTGGCTTGCTTAGTTGGGGACATTTAATTTTCAATTGAACAATACTATTACAACATTGTTTTCCTGTTATCTCTGTAAAGCTGCTTTGAAACAATTTGTATTGTAAAAAGCGCTATATAAATATGACTATCAACCACATATTATAACACACTAACCTGCATTCAAAAAGTTCTAGCAAACATACACAACACTATAGCAATATAACAAACAAAACTTTTGGTTACAAGACCTTGGCGACCAGCATAATATTCTAGCAACTGCGTAGAAATTTGTTACGAACCATCAAAAATAACTTAGCAACACCCTGGCAACCGACAGAACATCATAGCAACTGCATAGCAACATTATGCCCCAACCAATATGAACCCTCTAGTAACTGCATAGCAATTTGTTAAAAAACACTCAAAATACCTTAGCAACACCCTGGCAACCAATAGAACATACTAGGAATTGCACACCAATGTGATAAAACACACGAAACACTTTATCAACACCTTGACAGCCAGTAGAACATCCTGGCAAATGGTGGTCTGCAAAAAAAAAAAAAAAAAAAAAAAAAACAACAACACTTTTAGCAACGTTCTGGCAACCAATAAGAACCCTGTAGTAACTGTAAAGCAATTTGTTAAAAAAAAACATTTCAAATACCTTAGCAACATCCTAGCAACCAGCAGAACATACTACCCCAACAGCAACATAGTGTCGGATCTACCAGATGTGTCGCACCCCGGATCTGGCCCGACACTATGGCTACGTTCAGACTGTCAGTCTAATTCCGTTTGAAATCCTATCAGATTTAACAAGTGTGAAGGGAAAAAAATTACATGACATTTTTTTTATTCGTTTTAAGCTATATGCATATGTGGTTTGAAATCCTATTCAAATCACATTTCTGGAAATCCGTTTCAGTCTGACCGCTCTGATCGGATTTTGTGTGGTTTATGTGACTTTCTCACGCCACCTAAATCATAAACGTCAGACTTTGTTATAGGAAACATGCTGAAAGTCGCTGCAGAAGGCTGTGTTGTTCCAAAGTGCCGGACAAGCAGAAAATGACAATATAACATGTTTGTAAACCGAAGGAGACGACAGGACGGAATAAAGTTAAGCCTCCTTAACTTCTGCAGTTGCGAAACGCAGTGTGGACGTCAATAAATATAGATTCCAATATAGATTCCAAAAAAATCGGATTTGGACTGACAGTGTGAAAGTAGCCTATGTTTTTGTCTGGGTAGCAACTGCACATCAATGTGTTAAAAAACACCCAAAACACTTAGCAACACCTTGACAACCAGCAGAACATCTTGGCAACTGCATACAGTAGAGATGTGCTAAAAACACTCAGAACACCGTAGCAACACCAACAGAACCACAAAAAAACTACTCAGAACCCCCTAGCAATTTTTTTAAAACGACTCAGGACACCTTAGCAACCTCACAGCACCTCCCTGGCAATCGCCAGAACACCCTATAGCAATTGCATACATGTGCTAAAAGAAAAGTTAAAATACCTTAGCAACTGCAAGTAACCAGCAGAATATCCTATCAACTGCATAAGAATGTGCTAAAAACCACACACAACACCATAGCAACACTCTGACAACAAGCAGAACATCTTAGAAGCTGCATAGCAGTGTGCTAAAAATCCCTCAAAACACCTTAGCAACACCTGGCAACCACCAGAACACTTGAGCAACTGTTTTCGCTCTCTCCACTTGAATTGGACAGAGATTGCATTTCACGCTCATAAAGACAGTTGTTTGATTTTCATTCAACTTTTCTGCTTTAAAAGTCTGTTTGTTTTTTAAATAATTATATTTCCTGTTTATGCACTCATAGTGCGGTTAATTAGTGGTGTTTGCTAAAGCAATCATCAAAGCAAGCTATAACTATTGCACAATGCTCATAGGGTTATTTTAATTTTGTCACACGGCAATGTAATAAAAAACATTTAAAACACATTAGGTTACAACACCCTGGCAACCAGGAGAACACAGCAACTGCATAACAATGTGCTAAGAACCACTCAAAACACTATAGCAACACCATGGCAACCAACAGACCACCCTAGAAACTGCGTACATAAACATTATGTGCTAAAAACCACTCAAAACACCATAGCAACACCCTTGCAACCAACAGAACACCCTAGCAACGGCATACATTAGCAATGTGCTATCAACCACTCAAAACACCTTAGCAACACCCTGCGATCCAACAGAACACCCTAGCAACTGCATACATTAGCAATGTGCTATCAACCACTCAAAACACCTTAGCAACACCCTGGCATCCAACAGAACACCCTAACAACTGCATACATTAGCAATGTGCTATCAACCATTCAAAACACCTTAGCAACACCCTGGCATCCAACAGAACACCCTAGAAACTGCATACACTAGCAATGTGCTATCAACCACTCAAAACACCTTAGCAACACCCTGCGATCCAACAGAACACCCTAACAACGGCATACATTAGCAATGTGCTATCAACCACTCAAAACACCTTAGCAACACCCTGGCATCCAACAGAACACCCTAGCAACTGCATACATTAGCAATGTGCTATCAACCACTCAAAACACCTTAGCAACACCCTGCGATCCAACAGAACACCCTAACAACGGCATACATTAGCAATGTGCTATCAACCACTCAAAACACCTTAGCAACACCCTGGCATCCAACAGAACACCCTAGCAACTGCATACATTAGCAATGTGCTATCAACCACTCAAAACACCTTAGCAACACCCTGCGATCCAACAGAACACCTAGCAACTGCATACATTAGCAATGTGCTATCAACCACTCAAAACACCTTAGCAACACCCTGCGATCCAACAGAACACCCTAACAACTGCATACATTAGCAATGTGCTATCAACCATTCAAAACACCTTAGCAACACCCTGACATCCAACAGAACACCCTAGCAACTGCATACATTAGCAATGTGCTATCAACCACTCAAAACACCTTAGCAACACCCTGCGATCCAACAGAACACCCTAACAACGGCATACATTAGCAATGTGCTATCAACCACTCAAAACACCTTAGCAACACCCTGGCATCCAACAGAACACCCTAACAACTGCATACATTAGCAATGTGCTATCAACCATTCAAAACACCTTAGCAACACCCTGGCATCCAACAGAACACCCTAGAAACTGCATACATTAGCAATGTGCTATCAACCATTCAAAACACCTTAGCAACACCCTGGCATCCAACAGAACACTCTAACAACGGCAAACATTAGCAATGTGCTATCAACCACTCAAAACACCTTAGCAACACCCTTGCAACCAACAGAACACCCTAGCAACGGCATACATTAGCAATGTGCTATCAACCACTCAAAACACCATAGCAACACCCTTGCAACCAACAGAACACCCTAGCAACGCCATACATTAGCAATGTGCTATCAACCACTCAAAACACCTTAGCAACACCCTTGCAACCAACAGAACACCCTAACAACTGCATACATTAGCAATGTGCTATCAACCACTCAAAACACCATAGCAACACCCTGGCATCCAACAGAACACCCTAACAAAGGCATACATTAGCAATGTGCTATCAACCACTCAAAACACCATAGCAACACCCTTGCAACCAACAGAACACCCTAGCAACGCCATACATTAGCAATGTGCTATCAACCACTCAAAACACCTTAGCAACACCCTGGCATCCAACAGAACACCCTAGCAATGCCATACATTAGCAATGTGCTATCAACCACTCAAAACACCTTAGCAACACCCTGGCATCCAACAGAACACCCTAACAACTGCATACATTAGCAATGTGCTATCAACCACTCAAAACACCTTAGCAACACCCTTGCAACCAACAGAACACCCTAGCAACGCCATACATTAGCAATGTGCTATCAACCACTCAAAACACCTTAGCAACACCCTGGCATCCAACAGAACACCCTAGCAATGCCATACATTAGCAATGTGCTATCAACCACTCAAAACACCTTAGCAACACCCTGGCATCCAACAGAACACCCTAGCAACGCCATACATTAGCAATGTGCTATCAACCACTCAAAACACCTTAGCAACACCCTGGCATCCAACAGAACACCCTAGCAACGCCATACATTAGCAATGTGCTATCAACCACTCAAAACACCTTAGCAACACCCTGGCATCCAACAGAACACCCTAACAACTGCATACATTAGCAATGTGGGTAACACTTTATTTTACAGTGTCCTTGTTACATATGTTGTGCAACTAACACTCAACCAAACCCTAATCCTACCTTGACACTGTAAAAAACATTAGCAATGTGCTAAAACCAGTCAAAACACCTTAGCAACACCATGGCAACCAACAGTACACCCTAGCAACTGCATAAAACCACTTGAAATGCCTTAGCAACAGCCTGAAACGACCCAGAACACCCTGACAACCACCCAGGAGACTCTAGCAACTGCATAATTATGTGCAAAAAACATATCATTACCACACAGCAATTTTTCACTACATATGATGTTTGTCATTCAGGCACATGAGCAGACATCTAATAGAAAACGTTCTGCTGCAACCAAAAGCAATGTTTGATTTGTTACACCATGAAGTAGTGGTCCATAAAAATTGTGATTTTGTTGAAATAATAAAAAACAATGAAGGCTCATGGGACATTAAGCAGTGCTCTCTAAATGTCCCTTATGATATTGTCCTGGTTTTAGATCATTAGCTCTGTATGGTCTCCATTGCGTTTCATGTGGCAACTGAAGATAGTTTTACTGTTATTACTGTGTGCTCAATTAAACTGTGAATTTGAGGCCGTTTGCAGTGTTGTCTCAATGAATCGCTCATGATGACAGAAAGTGTGAAGGGGTTTAATGGTGTATGGTATGATAAGTAGGTGTACATTACATCCTCCAGTCCTTCTCTTTCTCTCCCTTACTTCATGACCTCTCTCAACACACAAAGGACCGGTGATCAATAACACCTGGAAACAACAATTTGCATATTTATTGCGTTCAGCTCTAATAATCCTAAATAAGATCTTTTAAAAGTTAGGCCCTCTGAGACATTTATGTGGCCACTGAATAATATTCAAAGTCTTTATTGTGAGTCTCTCAGTATTCCATATGGCATTCCTTTAGTGCTTTGTCTCCATTGACTCGAGTTTGTTTGTGCTCAATTGATCTTTCAAGACTATAAAGGCTGCATTTATGCATTTTAACACATAATCTTTATCCTTTTATTGAAAATGACTCTGTTTTGTTAATAAGCTCATTGTGGATGTTTCCTTTCATCCCATTGTGTCATAAATACACTCCCTTTATTGCAAAATTGTTTGGTTCAGACTGTATGGTTAAAAAAA
Organism: Chrosomus eos; assembly: GCA_036326025.1. Classification (NCBI taxonomy): domain Eukaryota; kingdom Metazoa; phylum Chordata; class Actinopteri; order Cypriniformes; family Leuciscidae; genus Chrosomus; species Chrosomus eos. Next base: position 22,530,171 of record CM070822.1, read on the forward strand.
GTTTCTTGTTGCATGATATAAACTCACAATTGCATGTTATAAAGTCAGAATTGCGAGATATAAACTCAGAATTGTGATGCATTTTGAAAATGCAGAAAGTTTTCTGTGAAGATAATATTAGTGTAGGGGGATAGAATATACAGTTGTACAGTATAAAAACCATAATGTCTATAAAAGGTCCCCACAAAACATTGAAGCCCATGTGTGTGAGTTGAGCAGAATATAGTTACATATGCAGAAAATCAGAAACACACAAGTGAATGTGAACAATTTATAAAAGCTAAAATACCTGTTTCAATATTATAGCCACACGATACGTATTTGAACTTTTTTCTAATTTTACAACATAATTGCCATGACGATGTAAACCCTAACCCTATATGACTGTAAAAATCATTTAAACTGCCTTTACAGCTCAAATAACTCAAATAAAATCGTTTTTAGGGTGCAACGATACCCTCATGTCACGATTCGATACATATCACGATACTGAACGATACAATATTACCGCGATACTCCATAGACATATGGTAAAAGGTTAACAAAAAATCTACTGTTGATTCAAATGCTAAATTTGATATTACATTGGGTGTGTAAATGAATAGCTTGGACTTGGTGCTGCCGGTAACCCAAAGCACAGGACAATAGGCCTTATTCGATCTTATTCCATCAATGTTCGCGGCGGCCATTTTGTTGACATAGAAACCACGGCAACTGTCAGTCTGTCAATTGACAAGCGAGGCAGCGTCGGTATTATCGCTGTATTTTTTTTTTAAAACAGCGCGATGGTGTGTTGTGTAATACACTGATGTTTTAACAACAGCAATAAGAACCCCGGAGTTAGTTTTTATGCGATACCGACTGTCAGAAAACGTGAGGGGAGTGAGACAGAGGAGTTGAGCCAGCGCAGGAGAGACTTGTGGCTAGCTAGGATAAACAGGCTAAACTGCCAACTCCCCACAGCAAAGGCTGTTCCCATCATTTTACCACAGGTAACGTTATTGGGGACATTTAACATTTAATTTTGAATTTAACAATACTATTATAACATGTTCCTGTTATCTCTGTGAAGCTGCTTTCAAACAAATTTGTATTGTAAAAAGCGCTACGTTATATAAATAAAGGTGACTTGACTTGACTATTGATATATGCCTCCCTCATTGATACTAGGTAGGGAATTAGTGCTTGTGTGATACTGTGTTATTTTGTTACAACGATCCTAGTAAAAGTTAGTCTGGAGTCCTGCAAAGCGTAACGTTATGCGGATACTGAACGTTAACGTTATAAATATCCGGATAAGTTACGGCTGGCAATAAGGACGGATCTTTATTTAAGGCTATTGGGTCTATTTGATATGGGTCGGTCCACACCAATCAAGCTTATCTTCTCTTGATACCGACGAGATGAAGCCATTAGGCTACTGCTCACCTCAACTCAAATCTGCGTGCGGCTATGGGCAGGACAGATGTCATGTCAACAATATGGCCGCGGTTAGCGACTTCCGGTGTTTGCGAATAAGCCCTATAGTGACACCAGAATAAAAATATTCACTAAATATTTACTACTTACCATTGTAAATTGCCTGTATTGTTGTTGTTGTGGTAATCAACATTATGGCACAAATGCTGTAGATAGAGCTTAAATGTACAGAATCTGGAATGTTTCATGGCCCAACATTATGACATGTCCCAGGACTCGTGTAGTGCCTTACGACATACAACAGATAGGCCTACTTTCCCATCGGCAGTGAAGTACATACGTTCAGTGCATACGCAGCCTTCGGGGACGCAGCCTTAAACTCAATCGCGAGGCTGAAAACAGACAAGTTGGTGTCTGGGGCTCAGGTGCGATTTCTGCAGACAAATCATGAGTCCATCCTATCTCAGCTGAGTTATTTAAAGGAGGAGCGTTTTAAACGCGTGTCAAGCCGCAGATGTTATCACTCTCACGACGAGCTGTCTCCAAACAGTGGTTCGAGGGCCTGAAGACAGCTGTTTGTTTGTCTTTTGTAATGTCTCCAGGGAAGAGTCGCTGAATGAGACGGTCGTTCTCGACGGGGTGCGACCCCGCAGAATAAATCAATCAAGACGCGAGAAGCTACAGAGAGGAGGAAAAGGAAATGGAATTTACTTTGTGGACGAGAGATGAGAAAATTACCCGGCTTCATTGCAATGCCGGTCCAGATAGCAGCATAATCTATGGACCATATCGAAACTGTGAGCAAAACGAAGAACTAAATATCCCTCCATCTCACTGGAGGGAACGAATTATTTCTCCCCCGCAGTCATTTTTATGCAATAAGCCTGTTAAACGTGGAGGAACCCCATTCGTCTTTTTTCCCCCAGCCAATGACATTTGTCAGGAGCACAGGCTCTGTATTATTAAAGGCTCTTAAACATGAGTAGATGTAGTGGATTCATAATAACAGCTCTTGACAGGTACTGCCTTCCCTAGAGCTGGGAGATCAGATGTGTTTTGTACTTTACAAATGTAGGATGGTGCTGTGTAGAGGTGAAGCGTGTAATACTTTCTCATATCCAAATTGAATATGCAAATATTCATAGCAGTTTTGAATCTTGATTCGCCACAAATAATGTAAACACTATCTTTGTGGCGCTTTCAAAACATATAATTGTGCATTCAAGTATTGTCGAATTTTTTTTTTTTTTTTTTGGTAAGATTAATGCACATGAACGTCTCCACAATATTGTTGGTTTCTTAAGTATGTTTTTCATTCATTTTACCCATAGGGATTTTTATAGTCTTAGTTTAAGGCATGATCCAAGCTAGGTGAATCATAACATTGCAAAAGTTTATTTGAAGCAAAAAAGTTTTTGAAAACCGACAAAAAAGGTACAAGACGTTATCAGCCAAAAGTGGAAACTCATCTACTCACTGTCCAGTTTTACAGTCTCATTATTTCTGGCGATTGTATTTAGACTTCAAAATTTGTAAAAGTTCTGTTCATTTTTGAAAATTATCATGATGAACTGGAATAATCCAAAAGACAATGGAAAGATTCCACTGGGTTTTTGTCAAGGAAACCAGGGTGATGCTAACTTCTGGGATAGCCTACAAAAAACACTATATTGCCAAAAGTATTGGGACACCCCTCCAAATCATTGAATTCAGGTGTTCCAATCACTTCCATGGCCATGGCCAAAATCAAGCCCGTAGGCACACAGACTGCTTTTACAAACATTTGTGAAAGAATGGGTTGCTCTCAGGAGCTCAGTGAATTCAAGTGTGGTACCGTGCCACCTGTGCAATAAGTCCATTCATGAAAACTAAATAGTCCACGGTCAACTGTTAGTGGTATTATAACAAAGTGGAACCAATTGGGAACAACAGAAGTCGGCAACTTTCCAGACACACTTCATGTGGCCCTCAGATTAGCTCAAGAACAGTGCATAGAGAGCTTCATGGAATGGGTTTACATGGCCGAGCAGCTGCATCCGAGCCTTACATCACCAAGTGCAATGCAAAGTGTCGGATGCAGTGGAGTAAAGCAGCCGTCACAGGACTCTAGACCAGTGGAGACATGTTCTCTGACGTGACGAATCACGCTTCTCTGTCTGGTAATCCGATGAACGAGTCTTGAGTTTGGCAGTTGCCAGGAGAACGGTACTTGCCTGACTGCATTGTTTAAAGTTTGATGGAGGGGGGTTATGGTGAAGGGTTGTTTTTCAGGGGTTAGGCTTGTCCCCTTAGTTCCAGTGAAAGGAACTCTTAAAGCTTCAGCATAGCAAGACATTTTGGACAATTTCATGCTCCCAATTTTGTGGGAACAGTTTGGGGATGGCCTCTTCATGTCCCAGCATGACTGCGCACCAGTGCACAAAGCACTGTCCATAAAGACATGGATGAGCGAGTTTGGTGTGGAGGATCTTGACTGGCCTGCAGAGAGTCCTGACCTCAACCCCACAGAACACCTTTGGGATGAATTAGAGCGGAGACTGCGAGCCAGGCTTTCTTGTCCAACATCAGTGCCTGACCTCACAAATGCTCTTCTAGAAGAAGAATGGTCACATAAACACCCCTAAACCTTGTGGAAAGCCTTCCCAGAAGAGTTGAAGCTGTTATAGCTGCATGTTAATATGGGCCAACTCCATATTAAACCCTACGGATTAAGAATAGGATGTTATTCATGTGCATGTAAAGGCAGACGTCCCAAATGTTTGGGAATATAGTGTATGTCTGAGTAAATCAGATTTTCTTTGAGCCTTGAGTTTCCAAGTTGGGGGCATATCTGTATGAATTTTTTTTGTTAAAAAGTATATTTTCTTTTAATTTGCAATAACCAAGATGCATGTACTAAAGTGATTTTCTAAAGCGATTTCAATGGACTTGACGTCATAATTCCGACTTCCCAACTCATAAATACGGACACTTCCAGGAGGACTTTGATGCAACATCTACAATGCTCTAACAATGGTTTGAAGTTTTGAAGACAGGGAGTAATCTCTTTAGCCTGGCTCCGCCCTCCTACGCACTTCCGCTCAATTTCATTTTCTACGTCACGTACTACGTCTGGGATAGTGAAGTCATTCGGTCCGTTGTGGCAACGCTACAGAATATCAAGAATTTAAAGCCGGAGCAAGAACAATCTCTGCTTGGTTTTGTGGTTTATGGCCATCCTACCACGGGGTTCGGGAAAAGACATACGTCACGACCAAACGTTAGCGATTGGTCATGGCAGATAGAGTGATTTAGGTCAGATCCAATAGTTTTAGACTTCAATAGAGTTCCCGCCTACAAGGAAGTTAATGCTTGTCAATGGAGCGGTGCCAGACTCTGTACAAATGAAATGTACGAGAGTCTGGTAGAACCAGGCTATAATCTCTTGGCTTGTGACCCAAAAATTAGAGCACAGGTGTGTTCTGACAGGGATGTTGCACAGCAGGGAAAAACAATACTTGATGCAAATAATATGGTATTTTATGGTAATCTATGGTTTTGGCACAAATATATGTGCACTTGTTAAAAGTTAGTCAAATCAGGTTGATGTAGACATGGCCAGGTTGCGTGACATGATCTCATCATTAAAACCCAAGGATAAACATAGTTTGTGCTAACTAAAATATGTTTTGTACTATGAATTATTGACAGCCAAGAATATGAAACCATACAGTAACAACAACAACATGGTAATCTATACTTGTTTTATTTGAAGGATTTTCCCACAATTGTGGATTGCCTAAAATGAAGGTCCTGAAGTAAAACCAGTGATTAAAAAAAATAATCACTTAATTTACAAATATATTCAAATTTCAATCTTCTAGGCATGTACATTCTCTTCCATTCATTTTCCAGATTCTCATGGCAATCTCACCAAGAAACTACCCAGGGCCAATCAAATGTTGCATATTGTACTTAAACCTACAATTGAAATATATTGTTAGTTCTGCATTGTAGTAATGAGAACGGAATATGCACTGAATCATTATGAAAATAGTCCTTAAATAGGCTTTTTTTTTTTCTTTTTTCAGATTTATTCAAATATATATATATATATATATATATATATATATATATATATATATATATATATATATATATATATATATGATCCATGTTCATGAAAGTTATCATCCTCATATTCATACCAAAATCAATCGTATCAAAACGGACCACTCAGGACACTAAAGGTTGTTTGATAAACTTTATTAGCGGATTTTCTTTGTTTTCATTCAACAAATCAAATTAAACGTCAGGTCTTGCACGTCATCTCGAGTCCTGCAAGATGACTTCACTCTCAAATGAGCCTTGACAAGTGCTTTCTACTGGAAACACACACACACAGTCGGTACAACCAGTGCAGTACATTATACAGTCACCTGGCACGAGCCATCAATGACCAGCAGCCACCAGAGCGATGCAAATCAAAAACGTAGCCACATTCAAGTGATTAAAATGGGTTGTGATTGATATCTTTGGATCAGCAGGGCAAGTTGGAGGCACAGCACGGGTTTGATTAGGGCTGAAGAGGGCTGTCAAATACACACGCTTTGACATGCGGCTAATACTACAGACGACACAAGTACTGTTCACACAAGAATAGCAAGCCACAGTTCATAATTCATAACAGCAGAGGCTCTTGGAAGCTCTAGAATTGCATACACGGATATCATTTCCATGGTCTTACTTTAGTACATATGGGTGGATATCATCAAAACCGTAAAGAAATGTCTGGCTCATATTTCTCTACAATAAATTAAAGAAAAAAATATATAAATAAGTCTGGTAATGGAAAAATATAATTTTTTTTTTTTTTAAAGAACAAAAAGCTTTGGTAAATCCTAATTATGGCATAAAATACAAAATTGTTAGATAGTCATAATAGTGAGATAAAGTCAAAATGATAACAAAAACTGGCAATAGGTCAGAAATAATACAATTTTAGGAACAAAAGGCTTAGGTGAATCCTGATTATGGAATTAAATGCAAAATTACTAGATACTTAGTCTTATTAGATTAAGAGAAAAATTATGATTTTTTTTAGGGGGGGGGGGGGGGGTAATCTTTTAATCTCATAATTTCAATTTTCATATCATTATAACTTGCCAAAGCATGGGTTTTTTTTCCTAATGTGTTGGAAATAAGCTTCCACACAATCTTCCAGTCTATGAAGGACATGAACATTTTGTTTGTAATTGCTACAGAACATGTGTATCCTCTGAGAGCGTTGGTTTCCCATGATGCATCTGTAATCACTAGCACAGCTCAAGGAACGACTTTAAATAAAAATGCATATTAAAGCAGCTGACATGCACTACGGCGAAAAGCAATTTTTCTGTCTGTCATAAACTCCATCCTTTGATTCTGCAAGAACAATAAGATCTTTCAGAAGAAATAAGACGTCGGCAGAGGAAACAAACATAGAATTCATTATAAAAGAGGAAACATTCTCGAGGGGAGGGACGCAACCAGAGCGCTACCGTATTTTCATTTACATTCTGTCTGATGAACACTGGATGTGCACTGACCTGCAGTGTTACTCTTGTAGTCCAGCTCACTAATGCTACATTTACATGCATGAAATGTCCTGACCGTGGTAAGAGTGGGAAAATTAGAATTAGAGTTGGTCAAACATCTAAGAGGTGTGTTTTTATTTTGCTAACAAAGGAACGGTTCATCAAAAACGTGTATGACGTTTAGTAAAACACACAAAAAAGAGATTTAGCAGAATGTCGTAGCTGCTTTTTTCCAAATAACGTAACCAAATAGAACATGCCAAGTTTGTATATACCGAAGAGAATGTTTACACGTTCACACGGATCTGCGAAAACGACTAAACATGCTGTATTATTCATGCCAGGCCAGTAGTTGGCGATGTCACTTTGTTAAGAAACTCTGTGCTCCTCCGGACTGAACACGTAATGCATGTGACGTCACCGCTTTCACAAATTAACATTTTTTTAGTTTACACAGATGATTACGGTATCGTTTTCAAAAGTTTGCATTTTCGGGCATTTTGTGTAAATGAACTGCAAAAACACATTTTTTCCCATTTTCAGTTGAAAATAGTGTTGTGTGAACACTTTAATTTGAGTAATTTCTTGTGTTTTTGTCATTTGTATTTTTAAAAGACTTCTATCTATCTGTCTTAGTTTCAGTACTTACGGTACTTCAACTCATAACTTATTTATCAATTAAAACTTAGTTTTTCATCTAACATTTATTTTATTTTATTTCAGATTTCTTTTTAAATACCAAAAACATTCACAAAAACATTGCCAAAAATAACTAAACTGGCTAAATTTGTTTGGAACTTCTTTAGTAAATGATGTCAGAATTTCGATTTTTAACACAAACCACAACCTTTTTTTGGTATGCCATTATCTTTATCGGCTGACCACCTCGCGTGTGTTATATCTAGACAAAACAGCAAAGGTGCTACCACATTTTCATAACCAAAACAGTTCACAGTTACAAGAATTTGACTTTGGAATTCAATTAACGCTACTCTCAAGACCAGCTTTATCGCGGTGGAAGACAAACGCCGACAACTGGAAGCTGTCGCACACAACAAGAGATATCACCAGAAACTTCAAGGGCTTCAAGGGTTGAAATGAAAAAAATATATAGCAATACCAGTGCGTAATCCTATCCGACACAAATCTAATACAGCCTGTGTAAAGACGCTGTTGACTCCAGCTCTGTGTTTCCAACGCATCTTCCCGAGGATTATCTAGATAACAGCATGACATTGTGCTGAGCTGAAGGTGACTCTTCCATTCACAGAATCTCAATCCTTCATGTTCCAGCTGGAGGTTTCTTAAGTGAATTAATGGAGATCTATATTGCACAGTGAGTGTACGGGTCCTCAAACACCGGCTGCTCTTCGATTCCTCTTGCGAACAGCGTGATCAACTGGCAGTGGACCCTGAGATGGAGAAAGAAAAAGTCAAACAAAATGCAACCAATTCACTGGAAAAAACAACACAATAAAACCCAGCACAGGAATATTGGAAATGTGTCCCTGAGGCGGCGTTTCAGCTAAACGTTATTACGTTTACACACTTTGTGACATATTCAAAGTGAGTGGTGCTAAAAGCCGGATATCTTTGAACGTGAATCTGGCAATTTTTTATTATGTTGGTTGTTTGTACAAATTGAGGCATTTAGTGAAAGAATTGGTGTGTGGCGCTAAAAGAAAGCTAAAAACACATTTGCTTAAGCAACCAGGACATTTTAGCTTGCTTTGACAAGTCTTTGAGCGGTTTTATCTTGAATTGCGTTTCATGGGACTCGTACAGAGCGCTGCACACCGCAAGACCGTTCATTTGGAGCTGGTTATTTGGTACAATTGTGAAAATGCATAGGTTTATAAATCATTCCCTATGGTAAAAGTATTAATTTGTGCGAAAAGGAATAAATGTAGTTTTTTGTTTTACTGCCATTAGTGTTCATTTCAACTGGAAAATGCAGTGACGTGTGTGTATAGGCACATTTTGTGAAAATAGGTTTTTCCAATGAGTAGGTTGCTAAAAACTATTTTACAAAACATTTAATTACAGGGTTTCTGCAGATATTATGAAGGTAAATTTAAGACTTAAAGGATAATTCCGGTATTTAGCACTTTGAGTCTATTTTCTAGTTTGTTTTGGATGAACTAGAGTGGTGGACACAGAAATTTTGACGATGGGTCCTGTCTCGACTTTTTGACTATTTTAGAATCGCCTCTGAACGCTTCAGAGTGGCTGTCTATGGGCATGTCCAAACATGTCCTTAAAGCAACCCTTAACATTCGTTTTCAAAACTGTGCAACTCACCGAGTGGTTACCGGTGTTCGTTGGTGTTCCAAAACAAGTAGCGTAGCAAAATACAGTTTCTGTTGTGTTTTATTTGCATTTTGTTAAATCGCATTATAGTCTGTTGGAGGAATCATTGCTCGTTGATATTACTGCGCTACCGGAGTGTGCTAACACTTCAGACTCAAGACTCAAATAGAGCGGAAGTTTATACGCGGTTGTGAGGTATCTTAAAAAAATAGTTCCACTATAGTAAATAACACGAATTGCACGATATATTTGTTTTTAATCATCAAACGAACACCACTAACCACACGGTGAGCTGCACAGTATCCTTTTAAGACCAAGTATCGAAAGTTTAAGAAATAAATTGAAGGGATTATTAGGAATTATGTTCTCTAAATTTAAAATTTTAAGAGAAACACTTTAGAATTTCAAAATGCATCTTCCAACAGATATGCTACTTTTTAATTAAACATTAAAAAAAAAAAAAAAAATTGAATCGTTTTGCTAAACATCACTACAATATGGAAAATAATTGTTCCAGTACCTTCTAAACAAACTGCAAAAAAGTGATGTTTCCTCAGTATTTCTCTATTTTTCCAGTACTAATATCTAAAGACTCCTAAATCAAGATACATTTTTGCTTCAGCTGTAAAATGACAAAATATGAAGTCTTGCTTTCTGTGAAATTGATCAAAATGAAGTTTATGACTAAAACAAGAAAACTCTGCTTAATTTGATATTTGTTCTTGTTTTAAGCATAAACTGACTTACATTTTATTACATTTTTCAAGACTTCATTTTACATTTAGAGTCATTTTATTTTGATTTAAACATTAAGATATTTGTATCAGAAAAAAGGACAAAAATACAGAGGAAGATATTTATGTTTTGCAATGCATGCAACATTTAATGCCATGATTTTTATGAATTAAAGACTTTCTGCTTCTGATTCAACACTATTTTAAGGCCTTAATGGGTGTAAGGGCAAATTAAGACTTTAAGACTCGCAGAAACCCTGAAGTATAATGGTTCGTTCAAATCCCAAACTATTTGCATTAGTAAAATTGATGCTTGCTTTAGCAAACGCCACTAATACGTTGTGTCCTGGAGTAAAAAGAAGTGCGAGCAAGCGCTGGTAAGCAATAAATGCGTTGTCGTGTTGAGTAAAAAGTTTTGCAGTTAAATGCATGCGCTATTAGGAGGTTCGGGGGCTCTTTAATTTCCTCTAATTCCACTCAATACTCTGGAGGTGAGTTCAGTGCCAGGCGATTGCCTCTTTCGGCCGTGGTATCATCATCAATTATCTCAACAGGTTATTTGCTTACTCATTCGAGAAACAATTACTGAAGCTGAAAATGGAATAAATGAATGGACTTCTATTTTAATTAAAGGAGGTGAGTCTTTAACAGTGAGAGGGCCATTAAATTAGGAGCATTTCATTGCTACGCATTGTTGACACAGAACAATGGGGCGTGAAGGAAATGATGCGTTCGGGCGAGGTGTCATGCTGTATCGAGGAGGAGAACTCCTCCTCAGCGGGCACAATGGAGGGAGTTTTTTAATTTTAATAGCATCTTTTGCACAGGCTCAGAACACAAAAGTCCATTTATTTACCCTGTTTAGTATGCTAGTGCTGAGACAATCTGGTGCTCATGAGACCTTCAACTAAAGCTTTCACTAATCGACCGCCACTTCAGTGAAGCATGTTCATTTTGAGTCAGAGGGACATTTTCTGAAAACTGTTCATATATGGTGACATCTCTTAGATTTATGATGAAGTCTCAGTGTGAGTGGCAGTGATGTCCGAACCCCTTCATTACAATGACAATAGAACTTGCTTGAAGTAATTAGTGCATAAAAAAATATAATGGCACACTCTTACTTTTTGGAAACATGGCACAGTGAAAGAGTTCGCATTTTCACCGCATGCAACTTTTAATTTTTGGTCATTACGCTGTCAGAAAAATCTGTACTTTTACGGGTACAACAGCTTGTCACTTGTGCAATACCTTTAAAGGGACAACTTTGTAACTTAAGGGGCGTTCGCACCAGAGGAACCTTTTCATAGTTTATAGAACTATTGGCGGGAGTACCTGTTTTTTGGCGTGTTCGCACCGCAGTAACTAGGAACGATTTTAGTTCTAGAAACTCCTTTTGGAGGAACTAATGTAGCTCCTACTTCAGAGTCTGGTCTAATCTAGCACTATAGGAACTACCAGTGACATTAGTGTACGCTGATTGGTCGAACACATCGAAACCACTGGCACCCGCCAAATTATTATTTTTTTTTTTAAAGCTGAACACAGATTATAGCCTATATATTTACTCCATAAACTAACTCTACGAACATGGAAAACAGTGATAGATGAGCCTCTTAACCTTTACACTGAGGAGAAAATCCAACGCAACTTTGAGGGGACCAAGCCAAACATGATTATGTATTTCTGCTCAGCTAGCAACACTGGACATTAACCACACGGCATACGCTAATACCTTTTCATATACTGTCTACTTTCTCTGTATAACAGTTCTAGCTAATAAAACGTATTAGACAGGACTGTTAGACATATTGTAAACGATTAAACACAGAGAATGCAATGAATAAAAATGAGCTCAGGCTCTGGCTGGTGTTCTCAGCGTCGTCAAAATAAAGGTATGCCGCACCATCAAAATAAAAGTCACAACAACAAGCGCGGCTTACGTCACTTCAGAGTTCCTACTGGCGGTGCGAACGCAAACCAGGAAAATCCATTAGCTCTTAGGGAAACACCTTGGTGGCTAGTTCCAAGAACTACCCGGTGCGAAAGCCCCTATTGTAAAATGCTTTTGCGGCAGGTTTTGGTTTGTAACATTGGTAAACCATAGAAGATCAAATATCTATCGTTACAATATGCGTTAGATGACAAAACAAGATTTATCGTTTTAAAATACCTACACGCACTACAACTAGGGGTGTGCGATTTTATCGATTCTGCGATATAAATCGATATTTTTTCCCCCAAGAAAGTATCGATTTTTAAGCCGCGAGTATCGTTATATAAGTCCCATTCAAACCCCCCGTGTTTAACTTTGCTCGTCAAGGGGCCGTTCACATATCGTGTCTTTTGCGCGCTCAAGTTCGTTATTTCAAATGTTGGCGCGCGGTAAGCGCGCTCATAATTGAAGCAACGCGCTCATTTTCTCCAGGCGCAGCGAGATGAAAACACCTCAACTTTTCAGAATGGCGCAAGCGCACCGTGACCGCAGTTCATGTGACAAGAACCCACAAGAACCAACCATCAGCTTCACCCTTTCCATAACAACATTAAAAGCTCGGTCAACATGAAGCATGGGGGTGCACCCAAACACTACGGTTGTTTTTCTTTTCTCCGTAGATAAATCTTGTAGCAGAGCTATAGCAAGCGTTTTTCGGTGGTGGAAATCCATTAGCTACTAAAACTTCTTTGTCGTTGTGGAGAGCGCAGGTCATGGTTGCTTAGCAACGACAGACGCCACGGGAAAATCGGACCTAATTTTACTATTAATAATAAAAGATAAGCTAATGTGCATTGTTAATGTCTGTAATTTATCTTTTTTGACTCATTCTTTTTATAAAAATGATTTAAAGGCTGAAATATGTGAGGTTTACCTTTTTATTTAAACCTTTTTTCTCAAAACTTTATTTGCACTTTTTAACTCTCCATTGCTAATTGCAATACTGCACTTTATTTACTTTTCAAAGGCTTGCAAGCTACAGTTTCAATAAATGGAACTAATTTTCTCAACACATCTTTAATTCATTTTGTCCAGCATTTTTTAATGACTCTGTCCAGTCAGAGACATATATTGTGTAATTGATGTTTTTAGTTTTCAGTTCAATTAATTCAATCCAAGTAAATGGAACACTCACAAGATGTCACCAAAATCACTCTGTCCCCTTTAAATCTTTCAGAAAATGATGTAAGTGTATCGAATTATATCGAATCGTATTGAATCGTATCGTTGGCTGAATGGGCCGTCACTATGTTGCTGTCTGGGATGTATCTGCCTAAATGTAGAAGTAAGTATTGGTGTATCTGGACAGGGGCGTGTCTTACCGGACTTGAATTGCAGTGTGTGGAAGGATCTCTCCGTCACAGTTCCAGTTGCTCTGGGAAGGCATACAGCCACATGCTCTGTGCTCTCTGCAGATCTGACTGAGGAATCGCTTGCCTCCCGCTCCGTTCTCTCTCTCTCTCAGGTCCACTTCGGAATCACACTCCTGATGTCTGGGGGTGAACCGGAACTGCTTGACCCGGTACACCTCCACAAAAGAGTGATCAAACTGTTCAAAGACAAAGAAGAACAAGTCAAGTATCACTAAACACTAACGTTCAAAGTAGGGCTGGGACAACGCGTCGACGTCATCGATGAAGTCGACGCAAAAAATACGTCGACGCAAAATATGTGCGTCGATTCGTCAGACCCAAAACAAAGAAGGCGCGCGCACGGTCTCTCGCAAGGTCTCTCGCTCTCTCCCTTTCTGCCACTGTATGTTATGCGTGCAGTATGTTCTGTTTCGCATGCGCGCTCATTCTGGGAGATTTGAACTAATTTGCGGGCATCAGGGAGACGCTATCAATATGCGGGAGGCTCGCTAGATTAATCGTTTAAAAAATAATCGTTTATCCCAGCCCTAGTTCAAAGGTTTTTTTAAGAGAGGGAGAGAATAATACTTTCATTGAGCAAAGACAGATGAAATTGACAAAAATGGGCATTTCTAATGTCACAAAATATTTATATTTCAGATAAATGCTGGTCTTTTGAACTTTCCATCCATCAAATAATCTTGAAAAAGATCAAATATTTACTGGTTTAATTGTATTTAACTGTATTTTTAACCAATTTAAGTGTTTGTTCTGACAAGGACTCCTTTAACAAATGTGAATGAACATTAAATCTGAAATTTGGTGTAATTTGTATTTTCAAAGGAAAATTGGGATCTGTATACTGTGTATTTATTTACAAATGAAAATGTCAAGAATTGTTTCTTTGATGAGAAATAAACGAATATATTGTGTATTCTTAATTAATATTTAAGGTCTGTAACATCGATGCACTGATTTAGGTTAGATCTATCCTAAATATAAATCTCACTGGTTTTTAAATAATAAATAACTAGGGGCATTTGAAATGTGGACTGTTACAACATTCAAATGCTAATGAATTTCTATGACTTTTTCCAAATATTTGAGACTACTGGGTAAAGATTGTTTTGGTAGAGATTGTACTCATAAAAGAGCCATTTCTAGCCATTTTAATATTTTAGTAGTTAAGCATAAGTAGAAAAAGACTAGACAAATTGCCATGACTTTCAAGGTTCTCCATGACCATGAGAACCCTGCTGGGATAACGTACTTCAAAGAACAAGATTCCCTGCTCTTAATTAAAAATACATATGAATCTATATTAATTTAACATGTATAGTAAGCATTTGGTGGACAGCGGGGATACATTTTTTGAAGTGAGTTGGTTAAAGAGTGCCGTTTTTTTCCCAGGCTTTGATTAGTCTCTTTCATTAAAACAATAATTCTACTGCTATCTTCAGTTGTAGATAAAGCGGGTACCTGGTCGTCCTTATTGGTGTGCCGCAGCAGGTGGCGCAGGAAGTCGATTCGGGAGCACTTCCTGACGAGGATGAGGTCAGTAGTACCGTTTGCAAGGTGTGCTGACGGCGACAGACCTTTAGGACTGCGAGGACACGCACAACTCATGCTGGCGGCATTGATGGCCAAGAACTTTCCCCTGATGACCGTCCACGTGTCCTGACACTCTGAAATACAACATCATGTGACTTCTAGTATAGTAAGCAGTTTTGGGGGTAACAGATTACAAATAATGTGAGTTACGTAATCAGATTACTTTTTTCAAGTAACTAGTAAAGTAAAACGTTACTTTTAAATTGATAAAAAGTTACTTTTTCAAATAAGTTACGCAAGTTCCTTTGTTCTCTATTTATTGACTGGCATCTCTCCTGTCTCCATGTTGAGAGAATCGTGAGTAAGTGAAGAGGCATTGACTGCGCTGCGTGAACATGATGCTTATTGTAGGTCTAGACTAAATGTGGCCATGACTTTACTCATCGCACTTGCACAGAAACATTCAGTATAATAGGAACAGTGAAATGCAAAGTCAGAATATTACACAAAGCTGGGATAATTAAATATATTACATAACACAAATATACTTTATGTATTTAATCTCACTTCAGAGTAGAGGGTGCAGCTCAAATAAACCCAACATTGTACAGGAGTGAATTTGCATTTCCTTCAACCAGAGGCTTATTCATTTTACTTTTGAGGTTGAAAGGCCTTTACATTTGCCCAAAAACAAATTTTTGTTAAAAACAAAAAACAAAAAGCCCAGCCCAGGTGCGAAAAAGTAATGCAAAAGCAACATAACATGACTTTACATAAAAAAATAACTAAACAGTGCAAATTACTTTTTTTTAGGAAGTAAGGCCTCTTAATTTAACCAGGGTTTGAAATGAACACCCGCCAAATGCAACAGTGTCGGGTAACGATGTCAAATCACTAGCCAATTTGGCGTGTTACTTATTATGTTTATTCACTTTGCTGGGGAAGTTCAGGTAAGCCAAATCTGCTCAGATTTAGTGGAAATACTCAACTCGTGAGTCATCATGATATATTAAATACAGCATATTGTGCAGAATCTGCACGTATCTGGCTTACTTGAACATGCCAATCACCACGCAACAAAAAACAGCACGCTTGTTCATTTGCATTGAAGCAATAGCGAAGATTAAAAAGCATTTGGATAACAGAAAATACATTGTTATTTTCCAACATCCTACATGTTTTTTGTACTATATTGATCTCTCCACCTAAAACACATTTTTGGCAAAAAGGATGGGAATGAATGAGGAAGGGAGGAGATGGCTGGATGACAGGATATAGTTTGAATAAGAAATGAATGAATGAAATCCAAATTTAATATATATAGTATATATACACATGCATACACATACATATATATATATATAGGAACGATTACTATCTTACTGTAGTTAATTTCTTTCTTTCTTTCTTTTTTGGCTAGTAAAAGTTCTGAATGGCCAGTAACTTAAAAATTTAGTAGCCAAATTGGCCGGTGGGTGAAAAAGTTCATTTCAAACCCTGATTGTAACATTACTTTTAAAAGTAACTTTCCTCAACACTGATAGTAAGTGTATTCTCTGACCATCTGGATAATGAATGAATTTACACTATTTGTATTAAAACAAACAAACAAAATAAAATCCCCAAATATTTTCAGCTTTTCCAAGACTTTGGATGGCTATGAATGTCTAAGCAACAAATCAGAACACCCTGAAAACTCATTAGCGATAGTTTTCCACAGGCAAATCCCTCGCATTTTAAATAGGAAAAATGACAAAGAAAGTAAGGTGACTGTAAATCTCAAGGCATGTATAGCTGTGGCACTGGCTCACTGATGAAGGGCCCTTGACTCTCTTTGTCCTGTTTACATCATTCTTCCCACAAGAATCTATTTATGCCACGCGGTCTAAAAGCATTCTGGAAATCATCACGCACAAATGCCAATTTGGGACTGTGAGGGCAGAGAGTGTGTCTCTGTAAACAGCACTTATCAGTGCTCAGGGTAAACACACAGAATGCTGGGTAACGGAGGTGCCAGTTGTTCGGAGGCTGCTGTGAGGCAGAGATAATATGCTGTGTGTGTATGTGTGCACTCTCTAAATGATCAGCCGGGCGGCAGCTTGAACCATTTGGCCTAATGTTCACAAACAGCGTGCCAGTCGAGCCGACAGATGGGGGCATTACAAATCACGGCTGAAAATGCACTTTGTTGGCCTGTACTGTGGGTGGGCGCATTTACCACAGAGCAGATATGAGACTTCCTGACAATGCCCGAGCTCAGTTAAACATTGGCATAGAGAGTATTCCCAAACGCTCCTCACCAGCATCAGAAACACTGTCTTCATCTTTGCTGACCAGTCTGTCAGACGAGGTTTGCCGGCAGATACTACACCTGCAAGTCAAACAGAAACAGATGTTGCCAACAGAGAACAAAATATAGCCAAAAACACAATTTATATATATATATATAACCATTTTTGTAGTGTGTTTGTATACACATACATATTGAAGGAACCATCAATTTAACCAAGCATCAATTATAGCCAATTATATCCAAAATGCATAACACACACAAGTGCATTTCCATTTTAAACTAATCAAGGCATGGTTTAAAAAGTAGGAACAATGATATTTAGTCGTTATATTAAAATATTTAGACTGTATTTAGGGGGCAGCCAATTTTTTATTTATTTATTAATACTTTTATTCACTAGGGACTGATAAAAAAAGTATCTTGAACATCTAATCTGCATATTCGAATGATTTCTGTAGTGACACTGAAGAATGGAGTAATGATGCTGAATGAATCCGCACAAGAGACTTCTTAAAAAACATACTGTCTCCAAACTGTAGTGTATAATTATCACCAAGCCCTAGGGTAGAATAATAGAAACGCATCAGATGTTCAGCCTCAGTACAGGTTCTGCCATGTTGTGTTCATGTTTGCTCCCTGATTCATATTAATGGGATTGTATTATGACTAAGCAAAAGACACAGTACAGCATTTACCCAGACAGACACTGCATTTTGTCTCTTGGAGTTCCCAGGTTTCCTTCAGCAGGTAAGAAGGACACGGTTCCCTCATAGTAGCGATGTGACAGAAACGTTTTAACACCTGTGGGGAAAAAATAAAGAAGAAAAAATTCCATTGCAAATTGCAGACAGACAAGAAATGCCCCATTTCAGGCTTGAGAGATTTTCCTGTGTACCTGAGATATCGTAACGGGCCGGGCCCATCCAGCGCTTCCTCTCGCTGTCCGTCAGCACGTCTCCGTAGAACCCGTAACCCAACAGTGACACAGAGTAGCGCAGGAAGCGGTCTTCATTGTGCACTGAACAGATGTCCATTGGCTGAGAATCACCTGTAGTAAAAGTCAGGATGGATTTCAGGAAACACAAACTGATGACGTCAGTATTCTGTGCTAGTGTGTCACATCTGAGAATAGTGCATATTACTGTAAAATTAGATCTCAGTCTCTCTAAAAACATAATTTTAGGAAAATCCGGACATTATTTTCAACCTGGTGTAATGCTTTGCTCTGCAATATATATATATATATATATATATATATATATATATATATATATATATATATATATATATGAATGAGAGAGAGAGAGAGAGAGAGAGAGAGAGAGAATATTACTACAATTTAAAACAGCTGTTTTCTATTTTAATATATAGTAAAATGTAATTAATTCCTGTAATCAAAGCTGAATTTTCAGCATCATTACATTAGTCTTCAGTGTCACATGATCCTTCAGAAATCAATCTAATATTATGATTTGCTGCTCAAAAAACATTTCTCATTATTATCAATGTTGAAAACAGTTATTTACATTTTTAATTTATTTTACTTTGATGAATAGAAAGTTCAAAAGAACAGCATTTATCTGAAATGGAAAGCTTTTGTAACAGTAAACACTACAGTTCAAAAGTGTGGGGTCAGTAATGTTTTCTGAAGGATCATGTGACACTGAAGACAGCAGTAATGATGCGGAAAATTCTGCTTTGATCACAGGAATAAATTACATTTCAAAATATATTAAAATAGAACAGTTATTTCAAATTGTCATAATATTTAGTCAATATTATTTTTTTATCAAATAAAAGCAGCCTTGGTGAGCAGAAGAGACTTCTTTTAAAAATCAAAACATTTTGACTGGTAGTATATTCAATTAATATAATAACTAAACATATTTCCCCCAATAATGGTAACAAAGTATTTATAGTATTATTTGCTATTACAAATAACTGGATCAGTGACTGAAATCAGTTTGAAGTCACAAGCCAAGGGAAGATATGCTCTTAAAAAAACTTGAATCAATGACTTAATGAAAATATTATCATCTCTTAATTTGGAACTTGGCGGACACGAACCAAAAAAAAAAAAAAGATTGTCAATCATTCTTTACAAATCTCACTTGCGTTAAAAACATAATAGCAGAATCTAAGTTGACACATTTCTACCCTTGCATACTGTCATACTGCAGTGCTCAGCCCTAACTGTCAAATGCTATAGAGAAATTCATACGTACTATACATGTATCATAGGCAGATATGGAGATGCCAACTTACCCACAACAATGTGAAGAGCTGAGGTGACGGGGTCATTTGAGCCAACTGTGGCGTAGCATACACAGTCAGTCGAACCTGTTTCAAAAAACACATTTCACGGGTCAGGGGTTCAGAAATGGCCTAAATCTATCCTCTCATAATTCACTCTGAAGGTTAACGTATGAAAATCACACTTTCTTTTTCAATTTCAGTGGCATACGGGGGCAGCCGCAATCTAACCTTCAATTGTGAACGCTAACCAAACATCACAAGCCAATGGAGGTTTTGCTCCATTCAGCCCTTGTGAGAATAAAGTTTTTCGATCTAGAAATGATTGTAGCTGAAGCAGTGCAGGGCACTGTTATATAGAGAGATGAGATTTCAGATGAGTTCAGCCCTCTTTCTATCTCTTATATGCTGGTCTGTTAATATAATTTCTCTTCCTCAAATTGCTTAAAAGCATGTGGTTGGAGGTTTAAAAACACACCGACTGCAAACGTGCCGGACTAATTAATACACATATTGGTTTCACGAAGGGGACAAATAAAATAAACAATGTTTTTGAATTTTTGATCAATATATATCATGATAAAACCATACTGTGGCGGTACCATTACACAGTGATAGTGTTAGATACCATGGTACTTTGATATAGAACATGGTATCATATTCTTATACCATGCTTTTTATATTGTACTTTAATAAATATTGTTGTACTACTAAAAAAAATTAAGTAAAATAAATTGTAGAATTTATATTAAACCTTTGATTTTTAATTAATAATTTGATTACAATTAAATCAAGAAAATGTACATGGCATTATATGTATTAAGTGTTATAAAAAACATGGTAAAACCTTGGTATTATAATGTTACATATTCAAAAATATATTAATATTAAATGTACATGTAATTAGAATTAAATAATTAAAATAAAAAAAAATGATCAAAGTAATCATTTTATAAGATACTAAATTATTTAAATAATCAAATCAAGAAAATGTCACATGGAATTATTTGTAGTCAATTATATTAAACATAATAAAAACTTGGTATTACCATGAATATATATAGAATAAAATAAAAAAAACTCAATCTGATTATCACAATTCACTTCCAAAAACTGCACAATATGTTGTATTATCACGACATAAGTCATAGTATTACTTTGCAATGTATTTAAAAAAAGTGTATTATTATTATTATTATGTTAAAAATGGCATTGTAATACTTTTAGGTTTTATCAGTGTTTTCAGTCAACATGTCAAAAGCGGGATTAGTAAATGTAAAAAATAAAAAAAATCCCATAGTAACAACTTGGTACATGGTAAAATCTGGTACACATAAAAAAGAAACAGGGTATTTCCATGCTAGACGGTCAAAAAAACGGTATTAACATGATCATACTTTCATCTATTAACACATAAGTCAAATATGTGTCTCAAATTCCCCTCTTGTTCAGATCAGTTGTCACCACTGCAAGATAAAGGACCAGGAGATGTTCTTGGAAACGGTCACTTGTCCTTGCGTGTCTGGACAACGTGAGATAAGGCCATAAATAGACAGAATTACACACGCTGATAACGTGACTGATAACAACATGGACTCTTAAGGGTTCGACAATGTCAGGTTTATATGGCAAACGGTAATATCATAAAACACGATTCGATAGGCCACAGTCATTAAGATATCAACTGCTGTCAGAGCTTTTGTAAAGGTGTCTACTTATTCTTCGTGTGCTCGTTGAGGCTGGTCTTTATTAATGATGTCTGGGTCGGGTCAGTGAGATTTTTTGGGGAAAAGTGTGTATATAGTCAACATTTCTGGTCCACAAAGGATACATGAAGTGCTTTACATCTGGTCATAGCTATCTGACCTTAAAAACCTCTGAAACGCATTCGAGAGGGATTTAAATCTGATCGCTCAAACCACTTCTGGAGTTGGTTTGAGACCCATTCCAGGCAAGTTTAAATGGATCTGGTTGTTGAAGCCACATATGTAAAGTTTCCTGCTTCCAAAATGGTAAAAACATTAAAGATCTGAGAGTGTGTCCTGAGTATCTCTTCAGCCCAATGCGAAAACTGTGTAAAAAGGTCCTTAGGGTGTCAATCAGGATGCATTAAACCTAGGGATGCACAATATGAACAGTTTGGCCGATACGATAACTCTTATATTTGAAAGCCGATAAATCTAAATCAAAATTTGTATATGATTTTTGAGAGCCTGATTACAAAAACAAACGTCTCATCTCATCAATGTTCTAATAATAATTTTATGTAGATTATATGATAGACTTGCACTTACAGTAACTCTATTTTCCTTTTTGAAGTGATTCCAATCATATTTCAAGCAATTCAAAACCACCATGGCGAACAGTGCGCATCTAAAGCGTCTCAGCTAAAGGAAATTATCCATTATTGATCGGCTTTAATATATTGGCCAAATTATCTTAGAGGGCCGATAACTACAACAATAAAAATTAACATATGTTGGCCGATACCAACATGATGGCCGATATATCGCGAATCCCTAATTAAAACGTGAGAACTAGAGGGAAGATGCAGGAAAAAAAATATTTACGCTTAAAACAATAGTGCACACTTAATGCAACGACATGTTTTGTGTAGGGATGCACCGATACCGATACCAGTATCGGTATCGGGCCGATACTGAGCTCATGTACTTGTACTCGTACTCGTAAAAATGCCCCGATACCAACAACCGATACCAGGCAGCATGTGTACAGTGTCAGAAATTATAATGGGGATAAAAAAAGAAGGCTGTATATGAAATAAATGTATCTTATCAGTGGAATATTAAACAGAATATATTAACGCGTCGTCTATATAACTATATGGTGCGCAAGCTGATAAGAGAAAAACGTGCAGTGGATTGAGCGCGCTACGACACAGACGCGCGAGCTGGTCGAGCGCATTCCTTTTTCACAGACGTCAGTGGAAAGTTTGTAGTTCAGTCGGATGTCAATGGCAAATCAAGTAAAACGAGGCATGTAGCTTATTATTAACGTTAACTGACGAGAGAGAGAGAGAGAGAGAGAGAGAGAGAGAGAGAGAGAGAGAGAGAGAGAGAGAGAGAGCGCACTTCTGTTGAATGCTGTTGATTGCGGATCGTTCACTCAGCACGTGTTATTTGGATTAAAACTAAATCGTATATGTAAGTAAAACATGAACTGTTACCTTACTTATGTTTAACGAGTGGTAGCCTACATTATTACAGGACATTGCAGGTCAAGAATTTCCATGAACTTCAAACATCCACAGCGCGCGCCCCGAAAACCACCAGACAGCGCGCGAATACTGAATGGAAGTCTTTCACGCATTGCGCTTGTACGGAGGAATTCACACAAAACTATGTAAAAACACCTGTCTTGGCGAGTATCCTAGTAAAAGTCTGTTATATCTCAAGTGAACGTAGACAGTATAATTCAAATGGCGTCCGTGCGTCCGGCCTTAAAGGGGCGGCACTTTAATAAATCTGCTGCTGTGTTTTAATGTTAATCAAACAAAGGACAAATAAATGACTGTCTGCTCTTGGCTAAATAGGCTACCTCTATCAACTTTACAAAAAGATCCATATATATTTAATTTATACAGTAATGAATATGCAGTGCATGAAATATATGTTTGTTGAACTAATTAAGTTTAAATTTAATAAACAACTAATATGATTGATATTATTTTGGTTTCTCTACCAATACATTTAAAAATTACAAATGCATGAATTGAAAATTAATTGAAAATTAAAAATACAGGTATCGGTTACAGTATCGGTATCGGCGAGTACCAAAAATGAAAGTATCGGTATCGGACTCGGTCTGGAAAAAGTGGTATCGGTGCATCCCTAGTTTTGTGTGAATGGCTCAATAGAATTTGGTCAAAACATAGTATCTAAAAATGCCTTTGTATCAGGAGTGCACCTATGGTGTGGAAACATGCTCTCTAGGATTTGAAAGAGAGCTATAATCTCCCGCCGTTCTCCTCCAGTATGCAGCTGTGCCCATGAGCAGGTGTAAAACTTACAATGACTTGGAAATATCTCAAAACAAAACGTAATGGAACCGTGAGCAACAGATATTTCCAGGAACACAGCCAAAGAAGTGATGTGCAAGAAAGAGCAATGAAATTCCTGCTGAAAAACTGTCCTGGCTGCACAGACTCTGAGATTTGTGACTGTAGACAGGTGATTCCCAGTCCTGGAGCATCACCAACACTGCACATTTTGGATGCCTCTTTTAAATAGTGCACCAGATTAAACTCATCAGCTTGTTAATAGACTGTTAATGAACTGAATTGGGTGTCGAATAAGGGACAGGCACAAAATGTGTAGGGTACGTGCTCCGGTACCAGGATTGTGAAACTCTGCTGTTGACTAACCTGCAGGAATGATGCCGATGCGAAGTCCACATGGAACGAGGGTCTCCTCTATGGAGTTCTCGTCTAGACCTGCATCTTGCTGCATACGGGAGACGAGGCCATGCATAATTTCGCTGAACATGCCATCTCCTCCTACACACACCACACTGCAGAGAAAAACACTGATTTGTTTAAAAAAAATTTTTTTAAAAACAATTTCTTTAAGTGTTCATTACTTTATGATCTGTCTAACAGTTCTGTCTAATATGTTATTAGATAGAACTGTTATACATAGAAAGTAAACTGTATAAATACTGAAAAGGTATTAGCGTATGCCGTGTGGTTAATGTCCAGTGTTGCTAGCTGAGCAGAAATACATAATCATGTTTCTCTTGGCAAAGTTGCGTTGGATTTTCTCCTCAGCGTAAAGGTTAAGAGGCTCATCTATCACTGTTTTCCATGTACATAGAGTCAGTTTTTGCAGTAAATATATAGGCTATAATGCGTTTACACAGCTTTTTAAAAAAATGGCAGGTGCCAGTGTTTCGCGTGTGTTCGGCCAATCAGCGTACACTAACGTCACTGGTAGGTCCAATAGTGCTGGTTTAGACCCGACTCTGAAGTAGGAGCTACATTAGTTCCTCCAAAAGGAGTTCTTAGAACTAAAATTGTTCTTAGTTCTGCGATGCGAATACGCCAAAAACGGGTACTTATGTCAATTGTTCTAGGAACTATGAAAAGGTTCCTCTGGTGTGAAAGCCTCTCATTTTGGCAAATTAATTCAATCTGGCCATATTATAAAAAAAATGGGAAATGCTCTGCTAAAATAAAATTGACAAAAGGTAATCACTTTCATTTTTGTGACTGAAAGTTGAGTCAAAGAAGGAGTGCTGGTCTTGGCAACAAGAAACCAACAAAGTACTGAAAGAGCTGATGTAGTTAGTCACTCTAGCCCCTCTACTTGTAGCTTTATGTGACATCACAATTCAAAGATTTAAGAGTGTGCAAGGTAAGGATGCAACTAACCATAGCTAGTTAGCTAAAGGAAAATTTGAACAGCATTTTAATGGAAGTGCATCACCAAAGAACTAGCAATGAAAATCAGCAAGGAAAATAGACTGTGTTGCAACATAAGTTACTTGCATCTGTGCCAGAGATTTGTGCTTGAACACACCACAATAACTGAGAGGAAAATAACTATATATCATACTATAACTATATACCAAGTGTCAGAAGTCTATTTTGTCATTCAAAAAGGGAAACTGAAACTATGCTACTGTCAGCTTTGTGTGTCACAAAGCGGTAGAAATAGTAGTCAGACGGAATTATTATTGCTTGTGAGAGTAACAGAGGTCATACCTGTATCATAAAGTGTATTTTATGATTTTACAGCATTTGAACAGCTTTACTGTGTAAAGGTGGATTGCGTCTAAACTGTTGTTAACAGAAATGCATGTTAAAAAGTACAGGAAAAAGATCCAGACGCAACAGTCAAGAGTTGTTTTCTGAATCTAGCCCCTGGCCCAGGTTTGAAGCAGCATCCATGTTGTCATCACCAAAAGCCACTTTACTTTAAGTTGTCATTTCCCAAGCTGCCCGCCGTCATCTGCCGCAGTGCCAGACCGATGTGCATTGGTGTGCAAATGTTAATCTGAGCTTTGCTGCAGAGGACGCTTTCCTCGCTGGGCAAATTAAAAGTCGCCGCACAGCGACCACAATCTCCCAGCAGGATACCCACTCACCCATCATACTTCTTCAGATCAGCCTCTGTCTTCAAGTGGTCCCTGGCATGATTTGCACGCTCTGTAACTATAGAAACAAAAGGGAAAAGCCATCGTTAACAGGGCGATGACAGCGAGGCTGAGCAAAGGGGGGAGGGGGGCATCATTATGTTCATCTGGCAGTTAAATTGCATTTTTCTGCTGGCTTGATGGAGACCATCAATCAGCTGCATCAAATGATAAAGCTGAAGTCACGGTGAAAAACAATCCCTGGTACATTTCATTACCGGTTCTTTACCATCAGCACTGATGTAAAACCGTAACTCGGAGGGATGTGCTAAAAATGAATGGGGCCTAGCACAGAGCCCTGTGGATCACATTGATGATATATGCCAAAGGTGATGTATAGAGCTTATTAAACCGTCGGCAGAACATCTTGTTTGGCTCCTCTAATGATTTGGTTTGAATGGTATTTGTCCAGCCAGACATGTACTTTACCATTTACGAAATGTTCTCATGGTCGTAAAAAGAAAGACCCTCAAGCAACTGCTGAGTAAGCCTGTAAGCCTCAGCTCTAACAGCCAATATTCACACCAACCCAGGGTCTTCCTCTCTTCCAAACTAAATAAATAATGGATGTCTTTGCATTCCTATGTTTATCGACTATCACAGTTTGCATTATGTCCAGCTCGGGTGATCGATGGCGCTGTAAATAAAATCATATTCCTGGGACGGGTTGGCAGGTGGGGCCATTTGCCAACGGGATCTATTTGTGAAGCATAAAAGCTCATTTTTTATTTAAATGTTAATGCAGGCAGCTGACAGGCGCTCACCAATCACGTCGGTGGAAATGGTAGCCTGGGAAAAGATGGGGGCCACTTTGTGGTCGTAAATCTGCTTCCCACGTTGTTTTCCTCCGTAGGGGTTGATGTACACCAGCAACCTCTTTGGTCGATTGGCTGTGGAATTAGAGGCGGGAAGAGCATTAAAAGTGAGTTGTTTTTGACAACAGTCTTTCTAGGTTGTCAAAACTACTTCATTAAATTGCTTTGACAAACTTCATCTGATTCAACAATAAAGAGAAGACCAAAACTGCACTAGTACATATTACTACATTCAAAACTTTACTTTGGTTTTATTTCTTAAATAAATATTCTGAGTTATTTTAAATTTACAATTATTTTCCCAGTCTAGGATTTAGTCACACAATTTTTGGCTACAGAGCACAGCACAGCTTAAATAGAAACAAAGCAACTAACAAAAATGCCAGCCATCTTGAAAGGAAGAGAGTTATCATCGTGTTATGTCAATAAGCAATTTGTGTCCATAATTTATAATATAATACTAAGCATTTACAGTACCAGATGTGTGGCAATAATTTACTCTAGAAATGAAAAAATAAATAAATAAATAAACGCGTCTACAGTAAATTTATCCATAATGGACACTAAGCAATGATTACAATTTTCAAAAGTAAAAACACTTAACCCTCTAGTCTAGTGCTAGACTGAAACATTTTACGTATTCAAATTTTTTTTCTTCATTGGAATGGCACGAAAGGTTAAGGTAAAGGTTTTGCACTTGCTATATGAACACACAAAAAAGTTCGAAATGACTCGAAAAGGTTAAACGGTCCTGTAAAAAGTCGTCACACTTGTGTTGTGATCTTCGTGGTCATAAATGACCGCATTGGAAATGAACGGGAGACACATTTTATCTATTGAAAACTTTTGGTACTGCAGCCAAACTAAATCTTACTGAAAGCTAATTTTTTGAGATATCAAAAGTTGGAACACAACTGGTTTAGAATTTTGAAAATAATATACATTTCATTTAAAAAATTTAAATTCTGTAACTTTTTTAAAACTTTTTTCATGTCAGCGATAATCTGCCTAGTTTCGTCTTTGAAACAAAATCAAACTTAAGTCTGTGCTCTAAAGCATTCAAGAGTTACGACAGTTTAAGTTGGGAATTAAATGTTCAGGTCTATGCTCAAAAAGTGAATAAATAGGTTATAAATACTGTGCAAATATACTTGGGATATATATATATAAAAAAAATTAGGTCATTTTTGACCGACATGCGAAGAGCATCAGAGTAAGTGGTGTAAAAATCACCAACCTATAACAATAACTTTTGTTTGCTATAATTTATTTTGTAACAGAAAATAACCCAAAAATCAGTAGTAAGGACGTACTCAACAATCCAAGCTGCTCTCTAATAGTTTGGACCCAGAGCAGACACAGGGATTGTTCAGAGCAATGGAAAGTCACGTTGCTGCACCGCCAGCAGTGCTGCCTCGTCCTCTCTATGTAGAACACTGCAGAGAAACACAAAGGAGAATGCCACATTATTCTAAAGGTAAAAGGTGACCTGTATGGTCCAAACTGATTATACACTCACAGCATAGATAAAACTTAATCTATGTATTCCCCCCTGTTAGATTAGGCTGGTGTACCTGTGAAAGCGTGCTGGCAGTCCACTGGGCTCTGAGGAACCTTCTGCCATTTCCCAGTGTCTTTACTGGGAGAGTCATCTTCCTTTTCCTGAACCGCTATAATCTCACACACGGGAACACAGTGACTACCTGTGTACAGAAGAGCATTGGGTCACATTCACATAACATTAAATACATAAACACACACACATAACAAAAACTGCTACAAAACCTAAAAAAAAATGCAACCTTAATAAGTGACAGGTTTAGAAGACTTCGGAAGAGCTCGACTGTGAGGCTAGACCAATTAGCTTTTATTTGTATATTTTCAGTCATTAATTCAATTTTAGTTTAAGTTTTATTAACTTTGTTGTTTTTATTTTTTACTATTTTTTTAGATTAAAGATTTTTTTATTGTTATTTTTTACAGTTTAGTATTAGTACTTCAACTTTTTTTTTAATTTTAGATTTTTAAAGTTTGATTCCAACATTAACATGCAGAAGGCAAAAAAAAAACCAACAACAACAACAAATATTGGGTGAAAGCCCATTTTAATTAAGTATTCGAAGTGAGAATATTCATCAAGCATTGCTTTATTTAAATTATCGAGTCAACAAACATTGAACAGACGAAATATCAAGACATATATTATTTAGCAGTTATTGTTGACTTGGCATCTATCAATGGATATTAGTCAGTAGAAGCCATATATAATTTTTGGCAATGAAATAGAGGCTGAATTTTTTCGCGCCTTTTTTTTGTACGCGCCTTTTAACCGTTTATGATGCCTTTCAGTAAATTATTGTAAGCTCATTTCTCTCAAATCATCTGCATATAGTGCCTGCATTTGTATATGATTCCAGAAAATGCTTTAGAGACTTCAGTTTTGAGATTTCTTGGTGAAGTCGACTGCTTCATTTTGTTTGTTTTGCACTAAAACACTATGCAAATGCCAGTTTCCATCATCTCTGTGCTATGGAAAATATCTCTAAGCAAGGGAAGTGTTTGCATTCTGACAGCTTGTGCCCAAATGAGTCAATCTTATGTTGTTACATAACGCAGGCATTCCAGAAAACCCCTAAGAGAGGAAGTTAATGAGGTCTGACCTTATTCAAAAGATCGGAGAGTTATGCGGATTAGAATAAAGTGTTGCTTCAGAAACTTTACTTAATACCCAGATAAAGCTAGGGTGATGATTTATCTTCATTAAAACTTCATGAAACATTTACATGAGACATAAGTGCATTTCATTTTTATACACCCCTAATGATACGCCCAGATGTAGCCATAAACTTAGCATCATAACACGGAAACAACAACCTGATAAAAGTTTCATGATACTTGCATTAGGGAGTTATTGTATAATGCATGAATACTTCATGAGGAAAAAGCTGAAATGTAAAGGTGTTGCGATAGAGTTATAGAGTTCATAAGGGACACTAGAAGCTTGTTGCGTGCGTTCTTGGCTTTTTGCCCATGTTCTAGCATCCACTGACCAATAAAAAAAAAGGGTTTAAAATACTTCAAGATAAACGTCTGGTCACATTGGCCAAATCTTAGCGAAAGGTCAATTGTCAAAAGTGAGTGTGTGCATGCATGTGGGTTCAATTACTGAATGCATTCAACCGCATCATTTGGTTAAATATAGAGAATTACATTTTTTTTGAGTATAAAATGTGTCATGTTGTAACAAAAACAAAATATACTCTTGATCTGATCATTTAAAATCTATTCAGCTCATTTCCATTACACTTCTCCCTGAGTTTAATTATATCGAAAACCAATGCAGACACTCATTTTGTTCTCATTTCCACATCAACTAGTAAATTGTGTTAAAAAGAGGCAGTAAACTTGAAGGGGATAGAGGAAATACCACTAAAAAATAGTTGACATCCCAGGGTTCCTTGATCACTACATCACAGCTTTCTCATAATGTATTTGGCAGACAGACTAACAATCACAGGCACACAGAATTACAAGATTCCACAAACCGAGTTTAGTAAAATAAGCTTTAGTTTGCTGCCCTCAATCAAACAGCATAGTTCCCTTCCAAGTGACCTAGACACTATTTGTAGGCGTCATAGGCTGTTCCAAACAATAGGGAGCAAAATTATGCAGCACTATTCTTTGTGGCTAATGCAGAACTTAAATGCATTTCTGCTCAGTTTTTAGTAATTCTGTTGACTTATATTTTATAAAACCTTTTAAAATCATGCAGAAAATATATTTATTTGGTTGTTTTATGCCATGTCAGCATCTAAGATTGTATGGCATGTAGTGAAAAAAGGCAAATAAATGAATTTAGGGATAAATAATTTTCATACAGAAAGATAAAATCTTTAGAATATTTGGTATACATGATAGAAATCTTAACTGACTGACATATTTCCATCATTGCACGGCAGTTACACCTCCTCCCAGGCATGCTTGTTATTAATATCGCAAGAAAACATAACTGTGATTATTGCAGTAGCACAGTTGAGTATTGCACAATTATGACATTATGCGAGCCAAAAATTAATGTCTTGAGGGCTGCGTGTTTAATACCTAGCTAGTGGAAACCTGAATTTTATGGCACAATTTGAAATAACAATCCCAGTACATGTGCATTACTTATGGATCCTGATGCAGATTATGTTACAGAATATAGCTTGTATCCTTCCGGGCAAGTATTACCATGGAGACATGAGTTTGGGACCAAGCATTTATACCCTTCTCGCAAACTTCTGAAGCACAATGTTTGACCAGTACACACCATTCATTCATCCATCCAACGTGACCTTTCCAGCAAAACCAAACATTTGTTTAGTATGAAAGGGCCCTCTACAAATAACGTCTTTTGTGTCCCCCACTACTTCAGTTACCTGCATTCTGAGAAAACTAACTCACGCTGAAAGGGGTTAGATTACATGGCTGATGGACATAGTATATCGCACACTACTACAGCCAACGCTGACACAAGTCACACTGACAGCCTGAAGCTCTCCGTCTCCGCAGTAAAAACTGGTTCACAAACGAAAAAAAAAAAAAAAAAAAAAAACATGTCTACATGGGAATAAAGCATTTCAAAGAGTTGGAAAAACGTTATTTGCAGTCAAGTGATCTGGATGCTTTTCTCCAGAAACTACATTTTGGAGTCAAATCAAAACAAACAACCAAAAAAAATAGCACACAAAAAAAGGCAAAACACAAAATAAAGACGCAACAAAAAAGCAAGAATAACCCAATGAATCGCTCTCACCTCTCATGAGCAATAGTTTTGTTCAAGTCAAGTCAAGTCAAGTCACCTTTATTTATATAGCGCTTTTTACAATACAAATTGTTTCAAAGCAGCTTTACAGAGATAACAGGAAAACAATGTTGTAATAGTATTGTTCAATTGAAAATTAAATGTCCCCAACTAAGCAAGCCAAAAGGCGAAGGCAACAGTGGCAAGGAACCAAAACTCCATCAGGTGACAGAATGGAGAAAAAAACCTTGGGAGAACCCAGGCTCAGTCGGGGGGCCAGTCCTCCTTTGGCCAACGAATGAACAGTGTATGATTATGAGTTAGGCAGTATAATGTCAGTTTTAAATTTCATGTGAAATGCTTTAATTAAACTACGACAGGGCGCCTTGAACCACCTTAACCAGGGTGGAAACTTCATTTCATATGTGTCACGGCCCTGAGGAAAACATCCATCAAGACCTTTAAATAAAAGCCGGCTTTGTGTAATGTATCTTAGTACTGGAATTCACCCAGTTTTACACTTCTCCTCAGCATTCAGTATTAAACCATTTCAAAAACTGGAGTAGGTTTGGACTCCATTTTTATGTGGCGTAACAGGGAGGGACACAGTTTTGAACATGTTCCAAAGGTCAAAAGACGCAACCTATTTTTATGCAAGATATCAACCACTCACACTATTGTTATTACAAACCTCTATGAATTGGAACATAAGATTTTTAGCAGACTCTTTTATAACAACGGTTCACTGCTCCTAATGAATATCACTGATTATGATTATTAAATGAAGACCATTTGGATGGACCCTTTTTCACAACTTTATTTATTTATTGTGTAAGCTTTATTCCTGACCATTAGCAATTTGTTTCAATACACGAGATAACACGAGAAAACACGAGGCTATTTATGTATTATACTTAAAACTTTATTCATTTTCTTTCTAAGAGCAAAACTGCAGCATCAAATGGTTTTAAACTTTAACTGATTGGTATTTTACAGAGTAATCGGGAAAGGTTGTGTTTTGTGAAGCATATTATTTGTGGTGGTCACTCTTTTGACCATGTTGTTCTTCTGAAAAAGTCTAGGATTTTCCCCAGTGTAACCCGGAAAAACCCGTTTCATGTTGAATAAGGGTGATTTTCTGAAAACAATGATTAACAACCCAAAACCTGGAGGTTAAAATATGACAATTCATGACAGACATTTAACAATTCATCAGAAATAAGAGTGTGTGTAGCAGACAGGAGAAAACACACAATCCAATTCCTCTAGATCAGTGACCTCCTCTGACCTTCACAGTCTGAGAACTCAATACACAGCTTCACTGTTACTGAATCTGCAGGTCCGTAGCCAGCCTATTGAAAGGGGGGGTTCTTTTTTTCAAAAAGTGGACCTTTTTTGCAGTTTTTTTCCCTATTTAATTATGAGGTTCAAATACTTCCTTTTGGTGACCTTTTATGCACCAATTTGTGCTGGATTAGTTTATCTGCTGGTTAACGAGCACGCTTTTTGATGCACCTAAAATATTTTATTATTATAATTACGCTACGTTTAAATGGCTGTTATATTGTAGCCTAGACTATTGAGTGGATAAAATATAGAAATCCTTTTAATAAAAAAAAAAAATATATATATATATATATATCTAACTCCTCCCCCAGGTGAGAAGGATATTACCCCTCTAGGGGGGTCCGGGGGCATGCTCCCCCGTGAGAAAATTTTAAATATTCCATATTTTAAAGCATCAATCTGATGCATTTTGAGATGCATATTTTGCCATCTATCTATACAATAGTTTATTGAGCCTTTTCTTTTAACAGTTAAATTTCAGTTTTAAATTTCAGCTACTGTGCGCGTGAAGAATGATAGTGCTCTCCAGTGTTGTGATTAACAGACACCCGGTAAGGAAAGGAACATGGTTAAGATACAGCAATACAGTCCGGCAATATAGTCATTTTATGCGAAACCATAGAGCTTTATCTACTGATCAAGTATAATAATATTAACATTGAATCATCTTGGAGAGAGTTTCATCATGTCGTACCCGAACGCGACGCGCTGTTTGATGCTGAATGGAGAATGACAGACAGCCGCAGCGCCGGAGGGAAAAGTTTACGTGAACTTGAATTTATTGACCTAAAAATGAATTTGATTGTTTTTGATCAGATTTATTACTTGTCCTAAACTACAACGAGTAAGATCATTCCCCTTAATGGAATCGATTCCAACCTTTGCATTTTGAAACTTTGGAATCTACTCTCAGATTCTTTTTGGAATCGATCCCCAGCCCTATCATTCAGAGGCGATGCTTCTTCACCGTTGCTTTGAAAAGTGTATTGCGAACTCTCTCTGAACTGCACGCGCGGCACACACACACGTCCAGCTACAATAATCATATTAATTTGAAACAGCAACCTAGAATATTTGTCACAAGCATTGATTAAAACAATGATGACAATAATCACATGGGGGGAAAAAACGACTTAAATTCTGGACCTTTGTCAGTGAGGAGGGGGGGTTCGTTCGAACCACCCGAACCCCCCCTGCCTACGGGCTTGATCTGATGTTATTACCAGCCACTGAGTGAGTGTATGGAAAGAAAAACTGACCCCACTTTATATTAAGAGTATATAACAATGTGAAAAGTGGGACAGAAAATGATGCAAGTATGGACTTGCTACTGCTAATAGATACTAGGGCTGGGCGATATATCGATATAAAAAATATATCGATATATTTGTAAATGCGATATTGAATTAGACCATATCGCATATATCGATATAGTTCAAATTTGCGCTATGATCCTTGCTCCAAGCAAGCTGCTGACTGCTTTTGTAGAAATATGTATATCGTGCATTCTATCAGTTGCAGTTCTGGCGCCTCCGTCTCAATAGCATTAGTGTACAACGCGACAGATACTCACATCAAATATTAACGCAGAGGAACGGAACACATCAGTTCAGTGAGTTCACAAAAGTTCATTATTTGCATGTGCTTTAAAGCCTTGCCGGTTAAACATGTCATTCACTGCTGATGCGCTGTTCTGAGCGCGAACACCCGACGCGCACATGCACTAAAAGCCTGTCTAACAGCGCCTGGTTACTGGACTAAGTTATCTTTCGAGTCTTATTTTGCTAATACTCTCAAATACACACAAGGTTTACATAAGGATAGTTGGTTATGTCTAAACTGAAAGCAAACTGAGAAAATTGAGAGAAATCTGCTTGTCAAATGCGTGTAGACATATGGTATAGACGCGTCGCGTACAGGTCTTAAAGAGACAGTAGCCCTAATAGTAAACATGCAGCGCTTGTCCTTAAAGGGATAGTTCACCCAGAAATAAAAATGTTGTCATTATTTATTCACTGTAATATTGTTCCAAACCTGTATTAATTTATTTCTTGTGCTGAACACAAAATAAGATATTTTGAAGAATGTGGGTAACCAGACAGTTGCTGGTCCCCATTGACTTCCTTAGGGAAAAATATGGAAATCACTGGGGTACATCAACTGTTTGGTTACCCACATTCTTCCAAATAACTTCAACAGAAGAAAGAAACTTATTCAGGTTTAAAACAACTTGAGAGAGTAAATGATGACAATTAAATTTTTTGGGGAGAACTATCTATTTAATGTTAATAAAACCACAAAACACAGGAAATCACTCACTGCTCTTGACTGATAACTTTAATAGTAGCTTTAATAAGAATCAATGTATAATTTATACAGTGAGACTATATTTGGCTTTGACTTCGACTGAACATTTGCTCTCACTTTGCGGAAAAAATATCGGGATATATATCGTATATCGATATGCAGCCAAAATATATCGGGATATGACTTTTGGTCCATATCGCCCAGCCCTAATAGA
This sequence comes from Chrosomus eos, assembly GCA_036326025.1. Lineage (NCBI taxonomy): Eukaryota > Metazoa > Chordata > Actinopteri > Cypriniformes > Leuciscidae > Chrosomus > Chrosomus eos. The sequence continues at coordinate 22,565,253 of CM070822.1, forward strand.
TACACATACACTCTACAGTGAGTATAAGATATTTGCTGCTACTGCATAAATAGACATGCATAAATCCTGTAGCAGATCTAGGCAGGTGGAGCTGGGGAGGTGGAGGGGAACTGATGCAAGACAAGCTTACAGCAAACACTGAACCAGACTGTTTAAATGTTGAGCAAGCAACAATCTCATTGGCTGCAAGATCAGCAGAGGCCAATCAGCTTGTGCCATGCGGTAATGATGTGATTGCTTGCAGATTGCATGTAATAGGTGTCTATTCTATATTGAGAATATTGCCCATGTGTCTCTATTCTATTCTTAAGAGTGACCCACACTAAAACATTTTTTAATCAGATTTTTAAAATGTGGTAGATTATAAACATAGATGATAAAACCATAGATTTAACAGTTTTGTTCCTATAGTGTGCAAAAAAACAGAACAAAACACACCAACAGATTCCATTCACAAAAGTCACGACTGTGAACACAGGAAATCTTGTGATCATGACTTTAAATTAAACAAGACATGGCGATGATAGTGTGATAAGGTAATCGGTAGAACCATCAAAATAATCAGGACTTTAACTAGGATTGTCGGAAAGAGAAAATTGGGCCCACAATCAGTCTAATTATCTAGAAGTGTGTGGGTGCCTTAACTAATATAAATGTTCATCACAGATTCTCTATTAAACTAGACCGAAATGTATTATTTCAAGAGTATTGATTAATGAGGCCAAATAATGGCTGCAATTCAAACCAGCCTACCTTGTAGACAGCACGTTAGGTCATACGTGTTTGCACAGAACGGCCCAGACAAGATACTAGAAAGCATGTTTAGAGTGTCATAGGCATTTTCTGAGTCAGTAGTGTTTTGGGCATCATACTAGACCTGCATTTCTCTGGACCATACATCGGAGCATTTCTGGGCATTATTTATGTATTGTTGAGTCAGTAGCAGATTCCTATAAATGCTCCAAATCAACAATGTTTCTGGGCATCACAGAAGTGTTATAATCCAGCAGCAGTTTTAGGCAGTGTTTTTAATGTTACTCATTACAAGTAAATTTAGTTATGTAATCAGATTACTTTTCAAGTAACTAGTAAACAAATCAAAGTGCAGAGGCGTTGTGAGTAAACATGACGGTTATTGTAGTTCTAGACTAAATGTGAGCGTGCATTTACTCATCTAACTTGCACAAAAGAAAGATTGAATATTCCTCAAAATGAATAAAATCAGTGAAATCAGAATATATGCGAACCTTCAATAACTAAATGTTAAACAAAACATAAATTTTTATGCATTTAATCTCACTTCTTTGACCAATGTATTTGCTTCTGACCTTCGATGATTCAGTTACACCAAAGCAAAAATTACTATAGATTTTTTTTTGTTTACTGGTGGAGTAAGTGTTAATTTTTTCTCCTGCATTCAGGTTTGTTTGAGCGTACCCCTCTACACTCGGAAATTTACATTTCCTTTAGCCCGAGTCTTATTTTTTCACTTTTGGTGTGAGAGGGTCTTTACATTTGCCCCAAAATAACGTTTTTGTAAAACAAGCCCAGCCCAGGTGAATAAAAGTAGCGCAAAAGTAACATAACATTACTTTTCAAAAAAAGTAACGTAACATTACTTTTCTAGAAAAGTAACTAAGTAACGCAATTAGTTACTTTTTAAGGGAGTATAACGCAATGTTGTAATGCATCGCTTTTCACAGTAACTTTCCTCAAAGATGCTGAGTCAGTAGTGTTTGTAGGTCAACAAAACTGGGTTCCAAGTCAGCAGTGCTTTAGGGCATCACAGACGTCTTCCAATCAGCATCCATTTTTAGAGTCAGCAAGATCCTACAGAAGTTCTCAGTCAGACTCAGCAATATTTAGTTTGCAGCGTTTTTGAAAAATGCTGCGTACTTCGGTTCTCTGCCCTGTAAGATGCCCTAAACTGCGGTCTACTAGGTAGGCAGCTCCGTTTGCTTTGAGACACACGCCACTAGAACAAACAACAGCAGCGAAAACGCATTGTAAATCTATTATAGTTGTATTATTGTATTAGATATGTAACTCACCAGCTTTGACAGCTCCATATATGGCGCGTCCGGTGTGTTTTTGGCCGATTTGTACGTCTTTCCACGCGAGAATCGCGCAGTTTAATATGACTTCATATGGTCTGCGTTGAACATACAGCTCAGAACACAACAGACGCGGCTGCTTCTCCATTTCTGCTCTTAACAACACAAGCACGTTAGTTATCTCACTTTCATCTTCAAATCGGGTTTATACTATACCAGCCGACGCTTTAAATTATTATAAAAATGCTACAATCGCTATAATGGTGTTCGTTTTCTCCTGAGCAGTTTGGCTACATAGCGGTTTTCTCTTTCCTGATAAAGTGGGAGGAGTTTAGAGATATGCGTCACTCATTATCCCATTGAAGGAGGGGCGATGTGGGTGATTGACATACTTTCATAAAGTCATTGACATGAAGAAGCAAAGTTTTGATTCTCCTTTATCTAAAGTAGTGGCATGATGTGGTTTCCAGCCAGTTCCAGATTGTGAATAGCAACAATGAAACAAATCAAATATATTTTTCTGATGAATGGTTCTAAATTTATTGCACTGCTTGCATTTCACTTTATTTATTTATTTATTTATTTATTTGTTTGTTTGTTTGTTTGTTTGTTTGTCTTTTTTAGACCCTGACAACACCAGTTCTCTTTCACTTTCATCATATGGAGAACACTTTCAGTTTAACCCAAACAATAAATTATGATATTTTATAATTTCATATATTCTATATAAGTTTTTGGCTAATGTTTTTGTTGTAAATAATTTTCATTCGTTTAGAAATAAATTCCTTAATAGAAAACATTTTAAAAAGCCCGTGAAAGAACTGAGAGGGAACTACATTTCCACTTGTGATTGGCTGTTCAACAGCCACTCTTGACACCCTTTGGCCAATCACAGCTGCGCTTATGTGCAGTGGGTGGTACCAACATGGCGGCTCTCTGAGTTTCCGAAGAGGAATTGAGGTGTAAATAAACTCTTCGTGCACAATTTGCACAACTTATCAGCATTTTTCTCTAAATTAATTTATGAGCGAGTACTCTGAAGCCAAAAGATGTCAGCTGACGGCAACAAAAAACAGTTCTGGAAGAGAAACACAGCCAAGGTTCCTGGGAAGTGAGTGACGTGTTCATGCTAATGTCTGTGTGTTAGCTATGTGTGTGTACTTATTTGTGTTTAGTTAGAGGTTCAGCTAATCGAACAATATCTGTCAAAGCTAGATATCACCAGAGGAGCTCCAAATATGCAGAATAACATGTGTTATCCAAATCTGACCCTTTTAAAGGCTGTCTTAAACTCAGGTAATGTGTGCTAGCTGTACACATCTATGTTTGGATTGATTTCAGTGATGTATTAAGTTTATATTGATCATGATTATATTCTTCTAGCACTGACATCTGATCAATGTGTATATAGTGATAATATTTGTAATACTGATTTAAGCTCTAGATTAGTTCATAAAGGCATGAATTAGCCTGTTGTTAGCTATGTGCTGCTGGGCCCCTCTTTTGAAACTTACAGATTGGTACAATGATTGTAATACTACGTTAATAGTAGTATTTTGATGTATATCACGGTACTGGATGATTACTGTATTCAAATACCATTATTCTTACATGATACAGTGGTGCAATTTGGTTGGTGATGACAGCAACTTCCTCAAATGTATACACATATATATTATATTAATATAAATATTATATTATATTATATAGATATACATGACAAATTTATCTAAATACTCTTTTAAATGATGCCTAGTTGTGTTTTTTTTAAATCAAGAATGGCTTCATTACGTCTTGAACCTTGACTTGTCAAACCAGTTTTCAGTTCATAAATAAAGGAGAGAGTTAAAAATAGAGACAGAATTTTCTGATAAACATGCTTCGTAATGCTTTTTTTCTTTTTTACAGTATCCAGCATGTTTATGGAGCCCAACATCCTCCCTTTGACCCTCTGCTACATGCCAAGTAAGTGCAGCTATGCCCATATTTAAAGGAAAATGTGTGTATCACAGTGTATTTTGGCATATTTAAAGATAGAAGAGGATCTTTTGCAAATTGTTTTCATGTTTTTGCTTTCACTTTCATTTTTTAAGTCAGTGCTGGTTGCAACCTATATTTCAGAGTGAAATTCAACAACTATATATAGGCTATTTATTTCAGTTTTTTGCAAAATCGAGTTTTTTCGCTTACTCACATGCACACTTTTAGTATGAAATCTATGGAAAGTTGTATTCATGAGGCCCCAGATCTTAATACTTTTTGAGCCACTTTTGGGTATTTTGGAGGACCAAGTCAGAACTTTTTTTCTCCATCAGCATCACATAGTGACCTGGCCACTGTTCTGAAAGAGGAAAGCTCAAAATTTCAAGCACTTGAACTGATGCTGTATAGCCAATAACAGAGTCCCTACACCATACTAATAAATCAATAAATGATTGTGGTCTAAAAGCAGGTGTTTCGGTTTCATTGACTGACCCCTATATGTAGATATAGATAGATGGATAGATAGGTGGATGGATGGATTATATATATATATATATATATAATATATATATTATATATTATATAGATGGATATATATTATATTATTATATATATATATATATATATATATATATATATATAATATATATATTTATATTATATAGATGGGTGGATGGATGGATGGATGGATGGATGGACAGACAGACGGATAGATGGAGGAGTGGATGGATCGATTCAGATGTTCCAATTCGATTCGATTTCGATTCTAAATTCGATTTTTGAATTCGACTCAATGAATATAGATTTAATACAAATCCTATATCTATAAAAAAGTGGTTAATAAAAAAGAAATAAAGAGCCAAAAACCTTTATTTTAAACTATTTTTATTTTAGGTACACTTGGGTACATTAAAACAGAACCCAACTCTATATTTCAAATGCATACAATAATTAGACAGGATTTTGATGCAAGATGAAAAATTGATGCTGAAAATTGGACAAGTCAGAACAGATGCCTTGATCAAACAGGATGAGGTTATTTTATGTTTAAGATCAAACAAACATCAAATCTCACTGTAACATGGAGGTTGCAAGCCTGGAACAGTCAGTGCTGTAAAAATAATACTGGCTTTTGGATGATAGATACATAAATATGGAAAATAACAAAAAATGATTTTTTTTTGGCCTTTGAGAATCGATTTTGAACCGACTACATTTTTAAAAACGATTTATCGAAAAATCGATTATGAATCGAACCCTGATGGATTGATGATAGAAAGTCAGACAGATGGGTGGATGGATGTATACATGATGAGACAGACAGTTATACATATATGTGTGTGATATCCCATGTAATGTCACTATAACACAATAATCACAGAAACATGATTTAAAAATATGAATAGGGTACATTTTGATTGTTGACTTTGCATATCATTGGGAAGTGTAAATGCAGTGATCATACTCGTCATGTCACACTTGTTGCTGTTTTCTTTGTCACAAACACAGATGTTGCTACAATGAGTCAGCGTCAGCAAACCCTGCCCATTAAAGTGCCACGTCAAGCTAGAACAAAAACAGTTACTGTGACTTTGTGCGTTTAGAATGAGATGCTTCAGAGCCAGACTGGCAGTGGAAACATGATTTTTAGGTTAACTAGCTATTAGTGTGAATATAACATCAACCTGAACAGAACACATTAACTATTGTATCTCATTTCCTTATTTAAACTATTCTTAACCTGTAATGCATGTTAAAATATTAGCAATACAATGCTTGGGAAATCTGGTTTTGAGTAGCAGCTCATTGTGCATCAATTTAATCAATTTCTTTCACTCAAAAATAGTATGAATTTATATAATTAAAGCACCATTTTGTGCATTTTGTCATTTATTTATTAGTTTAGCTTTTTAATAGTTTTATGATTCTGCATATTCAGTGTTTCCCCTAGGATTTTTTTTAGGCGGTGTTACGGATACGGTGTAAATTTTTTAGCAATCAAAAAGCATGTCAAATTAATTGAAATCATGTATTATGAATCATTAAACTTTAAACTTTTAAACAAAAATATATGAAAAAAAAGTTCACACTAATCCTGTGTTTTGTTTTTTCTGGTAATAAAATCAAGACATAAAACACAAATTTTCAATTTTGACATAAAAAACATCAATTTTAATCATATGAAATTAAATAAACTTTGTCAAATAACGTGCTGCACAATGAGCTTACTGTTAAAATTAAAACATGGAAGAAAAATGTATTATTCCTTAAAAAAATCAGTTTTGATGATAATTTATTTTGATTAGTGTTAGTATTATTATTACATTGGGATATATCTAAATTCTACTGTACAACAGTAATATATTTCTGTCAAGTTAAACCGAACTTTTATTTTGACGGGTTGCCGTGAAGACCTTTTGAGTTTCTGTGTGTTTATGTCATGATGATAGTTTTTCTCAAATGAAGCGGTTAAATGATCACGAAGTGACTTTCGGACTGGATCTAGAGCCTGGAGAGAAAGTTCATGCATTTGTGTCTTCAGTGTGTGTGTGTGTGTGTGTGTGTGTGTGTGTGTGTGTGTGTGCGTGTGGTAAATGAAACTGCGCGTCGGCTGCACCATTCATTCACACCAAACATGCAGGATTCGTCTTTCACACACACTAGTCTACATCGCGATTTGATTTCAAGTGTACTGAAGTGCTTTTTATTCCTCAAAAAATGTACAAATTCCGTGAAATTTTACGTTATACAATACAGTAAATTCCTTTTTTATGACTGGATTTCGCCAGCATTTTGGGGGGGGGGGGGCTGGTTTTCCCCCCCAAAACAATGGTAGGGGAAACACTGATATTATTTAGTCTTAAAGGGATAGTTCACCCGAAAATGAAAATTCTGTCATCATATACTCGCCCTCAATTTATTTCTGTTTCCACTTTATTTCGATAATCCAGTTTAGATATTCTAACTATAAGTAACTTTGCAACTACATGTCAACTAACTCTCATTAGAGTACTAGTAGACTGTTAGGTTCAGGTTAGTAGAATAAGTTGCAGTTGCCGAGTTAGTTATTGTCAGTATAATGTCTGTTGGGGAGCATCACAATAAAGTGTTAGCAGAGATTAAACAGTCTACTAATACTCTTAATGAGAGTTAGTTGACATGTAGTTGCAAAGTTAATGCATCATGAAAAGTCAATGCATCCATTGGCAATTGCGCCTCGTTCCTGTTGCGTGTCTTCAAACTGGGAACCCGCGTGAGTGTCGAGTCTGAGGAGGAGGAGCGTGCGTGGGAAACAATGATCTACGATATTTTGAATTTGGACTGCAGTACCTATTTCAACCACTAGCTGTCATTCTTACAGACTGCACCTTTAACAAAGCATTATCTAACTCTTTACATATGAGCTAATTAAACAATAACACGGTTTTCATTTCAGTGACAGACAGTGAATGAAAAACTAGCTGTTTGTATATTGGCCTGGTTTCACAGATAAGGCTTAGATTAGCATTGCTACTTAAACATTACTGATGTGCATCTTGAGAGAAAAGAATGGGCCTGAGTCTGACATATTTTATGATGTATCAGTGAAAGTTACTTTCTGTTAAAACAGCTTAAACATGCATTTTAGTCTGGGACTAGCTTAAGCCGTGTCTGTGAATCCAGGGGATAGTCTATTAATGTATAAACTACATTTTATAAACTATTAATTAACTAAACGAATAGTTTGCTAATGATTTATTAGTGCTTTCTTTCTGTATACATATTCTAAAGTGTTAACCGAAATTCATACAACTTGAGGGTGAGTAAATGATGACAGCAATTTGCTCTGACAGCTGCTGGGATAAAGTGTACGGAAGTCTTCGGATTTTAATCAGAGTTGACAAATTGTGACAACATAAGCTGGTTATTCACCAACATTGAGAAAAATTGTACTTTTTGTAGGTGAGCAGCGATGTAGCAACCAATGGGAGTCAGAGAAACTAGAACAATATCCCTGTTGTTTATGAGTTGTCTTTCCCCACATGCAGGGATATTATTAACCATTATACGTGGAACACCAGCGTTTGATTCATATACTGTATCTATTTTTTTGCAGTCTGATAAAAGCAGGAAACAAGCCTCCGTCTTCCACTACGCCAGGAAAACCAAAGAAAGCCACCACCTTCCAAGAGTTCGAGAGCATCACCAGTGACGCCTGGGATGTGGGAGATGATGATGATGAACTTCTCGCCATGGCAGCCCAAAATCTCAACATCGAGGTCGTCATGGAGACAGCCAATAAGGTGATAGAAAACCACACTAAGCTGCAGGAAAGAAGGCAGCTGGAGATGGATAGCATGACTAAGCCTGATGGGAAAGACGGAGAGGAAGCGCACGAAGAAGAGGAGGAAGAAGAAGAGGAGGAGAGGGAGGAAGGGGCAGAGACGACAACTGATCTGTCTTTCGGTTCAGAGGCTCTTCCACTCAGTGACAACAGACTGGTGAAGTCACACAGTGAAGCTCCTGTCGGCTCGCCTAAAGGTGAGTCAAACATCTGTCTCTCTGACATTAATCTTCGGCTGTTTTCTTAATAACATAAGACTTACATGAAAGTTTAGATTTTGGATCTGACCTGTGACCTGTTTCTAAACTCTAGCATTTCTTTTTCTCCTCGTCCTCTTCCTAGCTAATTAGCACGACCTTCATTAAATCGGTTTTATTTTAACTTCTGGTAATTAACCGAGAGTCTGTAACTGACAAATTGGAGTCAGTGAAATGTCAATCAATTGTTTTGTTTGCCGCTGAGCTTTTTAATGTTAATATAGGGTGTATTTTCCCGCCGACCTGTCACTCAGACTTTTTCTCTGATGCTTCTGAAGCATAGAAAACTAAGTGAAAGCAACTTTGTTTTAATACTGTTAGAATCCCAGATCTTTATGACACTAAAGGCCGAAAAGATTCAATGTTCTTCAATTGAACACAACGTCGTTTTGTACAAAATCTGGCGAAAACAAAGTTTTTGATCTGCCATTGGTCCATGATATTGACATAATAGCTCTGTGTGGTCCAAGAATTCAGCTTTTTTGAGGTTCATTTTTTCTACGTCGTTGAGCATCGGCTAGTTCAGTTTTGTTCCGCACCATCTGCACTAGTCGGACCCTGTTGCTTAGTTTTTTTGGCCAATTGAGCATGTTGAATCGCCGTCCGTCTGCAACTCTGAGAGAACTCTGAGAGAACTCTGATTGGCTGTTCAGTATGCAAGCTTGTTTCCTCCACAGAATAAAACACTTTAAAAGATAATTGCGGCTTTTTATCTCACAAATGCGAGTTTACATCACAGTCAGAATTGCGAGAAATAAAGTATTTTTTTTAATTGGACTTTTTCTCTCGAAATTGCGAGTTTATATCATGCAATTCTGACTTTTTTTCTTGCAATTGCATGTTATAAAGTCAGAATTGCGTGATATAAAATCGCAATTGCGAGAAAAAAGAACACAAACACAATTCTGACTTTATATCTCTCAATTCTGACTTTATATCTCTCAATTCTGACTTTATATCTCTCAATTCTGACTTTATATCTCTCAATTCTGACTTTATATCTCGCAATTCTGACTTTATATCTCCAATTCTGACCTTTATATATCTCGCAATTCGACTTTATATCTCTCAATTCTGACTTTATATCTCTCAATTCTGACTTTATATCTCGCAATTCGGACTTTATATCTCTCAATTCGGACTTTATATCTCTCAATTCGGACTTTATATCTCTCAATTCGGACTTTATATCTCGCATTCTGACTTTATATCTCGCATTCGGACTTTTATCTCTCAATTCGGACTTTATATCTCCAATTCGGACTTTATATCTCTCAATTCGGACTTTATATCTCGCAATTCGGACTTTATATCTCGCAATTCTGACTTTATATCTCTCAATTCGGACTTTATATCTCTCAATTCGGACTTTATATCTCGCAATTCGGACTTTATATCTCGCAATTCGGACTTTATATCTCTCAATTTCGGACTTTATATCTCTCAATTCGGACTTTATATCTCTCAATTCGGACTTTATATCTCTCAATTCGGACTTTATATCTCTCAATTCGGACTTTATATCTCTGCAATTATTCGGACTTTATATCTCAATTCGGACTTTATATCTCTCAATTCGGACGTTTATATCTCTCAATTCTGACGTTATATCTCTCAATTCGGACTTTATATCTCTCAATTCGACTTTATATCTCTCAATTCGGACTTTATATCTCTCAATTCGGACTTTATATCTCTCAATTCGGACGTTTATATCTCTCAATTCGGACTTTATATCTCTCAATTCGGACTTTATATCTCTCAATTTCTCGGACTTTATATCTCGCAATTCTGACTTTATATCTCGCAATTCTGACTTTATATCTCTCAATTCGGACTTTATATCTCTCAATTCGGACTTTATATCTCTCAATTCGGACTTTATATCTCTCAATTCGGACTTTATATCTCCATTCGACTTTATATCTCCAATTCTGACTTTATATCTCTCAATTCGGACTTTATATCTCTCAATTCTGACTTTATATCTCTCAATTCTGACTTTATATCTCGCAATTCGACTTACTATTCGACTTATATCTCGCAATTCGGGCTTTATATCTCCAATTCGACTTTATATCTCTCAATTCTGACTTTATATCTCTCAATTCTGACTTTATATCCATTCGACTTTATATCTCCAATTGACTTTATATCTCTCAATTCTGACTTTATATCTCTCAATTCTGACTTTATATCTCGCAATTCTGACTTTATATCTCTCAATTCTGACTTTATATCTCTCAATTCGGACTTTATATCTCTCAATTCTGACTTTATATCTCGCAATTCGGACTTTATATCTCGCAATTCGGACTTTTTTATCTCTCAATTCTGACTTTATATCTCTCAATTCGGACTTTTTATCTCTCAATTCGGACTTTATATCTCTCAATTCGGACTTTATATCTCTCAATTCGGACGTTATATCTCTCAATTCGGACTTTATATCTCTCGGACTTTATATCTCTCAATTCGGACTTATATCTCTCAATTCTGACTTATATCTCTCAATTCGGACTTTATATCTCTCAATTCGGACTTTATATCTCTCAATTCGGACTTTTTATCTCTCAATTCGGACTTTATATCTCTCAATTCGGACTTTATATCTCGCAATTCGACTTTATATCTCGCAATTCGACTTTATATCTCTCAATTCGGACTTTATATCTCGCAATTCGGACTTTATATCTCTCAATTCGGACTTTATATCTCTCAATTCGGACTTTATATCTCTCAATTCGGACGTTATATCTCTCAATTCGGACTTTATATCTCTCATCGGACTTTATATCTCTCAATTCTGGACTTAATATCTCTCAATTCGGACTTTATATCTCTCAATTCGGACGTTATATCTCTCAATTCGGACGTTATATCTCTCAATTCGGACGTTATATCTCTCAATTCTGACGTTATATCTCTCAATTCTGACGTTATATCTCTCAATTCTGACGTTATATCTCTCAATTCGGACTTTATATCTCTCAATTCGGACTTTATATCTCTCAATTCGGACGTTATATCTCTCAATTCTGACGTTATATCTCTCAATTCGGACGTTCTATCTCTCAATTCGGACTATATCTCTCAATTCGGACTTTATATCTCTCAATTCGGACTTTATATCTCTCAATTCGGACTTTATATCTCTCAATTCGGACTTTATATCTCTCAATTCGGACTTTATATCTCTCAATTCTGACTTTATATCTCGCAATTCGGACGTTATATCTCTCAATTCTGACTTTTTATCTCTCAATTCTGACTTTATATCTCGCAATTCTGACTTTATATCTCTCAATTCGGACGTTATATCTCTCAATTCGGACGTTATATCTCTCAATTCGGACTTTATATCTCTCAATTCGGACTTTATATCTCTCAATTCGGACGTTATATCTCTCAATTCGGACTTTATATCTCTCAATTCGGACTTTATATCTCTCAATTCGGACTTTATATCTCTCAATTCGGACTTTATATCTCTCAATTCTGACTTTTTATCTCTCAATTCTGACTTTATATCTCGCAATTCTGACTTTATATCTCGCAATTCTGACTTTATATCCCGCAATTCTGACTTTTTATCTCGCAATTCTGACTTTAGAGCTCTCAATTGCGACTTTATATCAGAATTGCGAGGTAAAAAGACACAATTACCTTTTTTATTTTTCATTCTGTGGTGGAAACAAGCTTCCATAGTTCAGAGTTCAGTGCACTAGAATAAAAGTGAATGCAATGAAAGTGAGTAAAGAAGTCAAGACGTTACCGACAACACTCTGCCTGGAGTGAAGAAAGAGGGCAGCGTGATTAATGTTTAAAATGGTAAGCAAGCGCTGCTTTATTTACAGTTTGTATCTCTGCAATCTTAGTTATTTTTCCCCACTAGTTCTTGTACGTCGGTGTGTCACGGCCTTAACTTGGGTATTTCACCAACCTAGGGATAAAAATTTCCTCTGAGTGAAGAACGAAACAATTTTTTGCAGTGAGTATTTGAGTATTTCAGACAGGGACTGTGTACTTCCAGCAGTACCTGCACTGACAGACAGTTCTGCCAGTCCTTTGTTTTGCCAGTCAGAGTGGCGATGGATGACTGTGATAATGGACTTCCTGTTGACGTGTTCTGCCTCTATTTTAATAGTACCTTGTGTTGACACTGTCAGCAGCCGTCACGCACTGTCTAATTTCTGCAGGGATTACACGAACATATGTAAACGTTGACGATGTTATGATGCTTAATGCAAGAATGATATCTCAAAGTCATCCATTTAATGCCTCTAACAAGCATACAATCACATTTTACAGTGACTTACAGTGTTTGGACTGCATGATTATGAAGCATTAGGACAAAATCAATTCACTGATGCATTGTGTTTCTTTGACAAGTGCGTGCAGGACTGCCAAAATAGCAACTTATACCATAGAATGTACCCGTAAACCCATACTTATTCGGACCCACTAATTGACACAGAATAAAGTGCATGTTTGTCGGTGTATAATATATATTTTACCTGAGGTAAAAACAATGACCTGCATATAGACTGGCTGTGTAGAACTAAATTGTGTCTCTGGGACTAAACTTTATTTATGCAAAATATCAATAAATCATTCGATCAATCAATAAATGTGTGTATTTATGGCGGTATGTTTTTGTAATTGCATGACAAATCAGAAGAACAAAAGCACAAAACAAAAATTATTAAACGAAAATTAATTAATTCAAAACTGACAACATAAAAACAAGTTTTTTAAGATAGTTTTAAATAAAATAAAATGATCAAGAAACTTTTTTTATGAAGTGAGAACACACAAAACTTTTTTTAAAGTCTTGACGTTTGTATTAAATGTACAAAAGGGTTGCATAAGCACACACTTATGAGCCGTTCAATTCCAATTCAATTTCATTTGTTCACCCTACCTGGCAGTTTTAACACTTTTTATTGTACACATTGTTCCAGCTGTAAGAAAAACAATATTAAATAAAGCAATATATATATATATATATATATATATATATTTTATAATATATATATATATATATATATATATATATATATATATATATATATATATTTTAAATGCCTGCTATCGGTGAGCAAACTATTCGGCAGGAAACTCTAATTTGTGTTTTTTTAATATTTATATGGTATTAATTACAGTAAGTACTCTGGCATGTGCATCTTCTCAGCCAACCTCCCCTGAAATTCATCTAATAGGATTAAAGTGCGCTTGCTTCCAAAAATCGAGATGTGCCAGGTTTAACTCACAAATGATTGGTCCCTGTGCTGTTGCTGAAAAATGTACGTTGAGAATCATATCGTATGCAATCTCGTCATGACTCCCCAAATTGAAATTAAAATAGAATCTAATCTGAATGAATTTAATTGTGTGATTCTAAAAGATTCCCGCTCCTAATGATTATGGCACTTCGTTGTTAGAAGTGTTTCATTACCACTAGCTGAGCATCTTGGGGTAACTTGGGGCAAACTGTGTCATGAATGGCCTCCATAATTAGAGGCATGTGTAGTCAGCGGTTTGTTCTCATTACAACTGTGTTTTCTCTTGTTTGTGGGTCAGAAGTGGGCGTTGAACAGGCGGCGCTACACAGACAGCAGTCACTCCCGCACAGGCCCACGATTCCACTGGTGGCCCGCATGGCGGATCAGAACACATCTGGAACTCCTGCCATGACCGAGAGAGAGGCGTCAAGACTCGACAAGTTCAGACAGGTTCTGGCTGGCCCTAATACTGATCTGGGTAAGATGCTGTTTTATGGCTTTATGGCTTGACTATATGAATGCTTGGGCAACGCATCACAAGAACATACGCAGAGCAAAGTCCAAAATATACACATGAATTGTGTTATGGCATTTTTGAATGCAGCATTTGAAACCGTGCTTGCAAAGATAGAAGCGTTAGTGTTCACACATATAGGGTCATATGATTTCTGTGATGCAGATAATGTGGACAGAATTGCGGAATACAGTCCGGAAATATAATTTAACTTACAGCACAGAATGTCATGTAATTGGTTAATAAGTACAGTTAGTCAAATTTAAATTCCTGATATTGACTTAAGAGTGAATGAGTGGCAAAGTCTGATTCATTTTAGACACACAGTCTAGATGACGTTTAGATGAATATGCAAATATGTGCTGTGCTCTTTCCTCTTAATAACAAAATAAACACGCAACAAAAATGCCAGCAGTTAAGAAACATGATTATAGCGATGTGGATATATTCGCATCAGCTCTGCAATTCACCGGCATCATGTTCTCAGATGCATAATTAAAATGTCACTTTTATGATAGCTTAATTATGAAGTATATTTAAAATTATAGACTTTAAATCTGGCTATGTGAGACTATAGTTTTAATTGATGCCATTTCTTTCATGACACATTGCAATACAGAATGAGCTTTTTCGGCATTATATCCTGAACATTGTATATAGCATTCATTTCATGTGTTTTTGTAGTTGACGTCATTGAATCGTTACAGATTAACAATGTCACTGTGAAACAGAAACATTTTTATTTCAGTTTGTGTTGGAGTCTGTTTTGTGCTGTTCACTTGTTGACGTTAGTGGATTTGATGTCTAGCTAACGTTAGCTAGTGTTGCACACTTGTAGAGAACGGAAGACAGGCTCTCCGGACATTTATTGCAATGTTTACATTGCAATAAATTATTAAATTGTTAATGTTTTATGAACGAAATTGATTAGACAGACATGCTTTTTGTTGATTTAAAATACATTTTATTGAACCATTAACTGGAATCCAGAAAAATAAAACAAAACGGAAAACAGAATTTGGGGAAAGAAAGGAAAACGCACTGTATCCTAATGCATGCCATTTGTTGGCCAAGCTTTCTTGTTTTCTTGGATTATGTTTTGGTGCAGATGCAAATGCAAATTTTATCATTATTTTTGTTGTTCCAAACTAATATGCCTTAAACTGTTTTTGTTTTACTGTTTGCCAACAAAGCTATCATATTTCTTGGAATATAGTGCATACATTTTATAGACCACTTTAATTTTTTTTTTCTCTCTCTCCTCATCCTTTGTGGACATGGATAGATATGGTTGCTGTGAACTATATTACATTATAAATAACATGCATGTTATTCAGAAACCACTAACAGGTTTGCAATGACATAAGCGTCTGTAAATAATTACAAAATTTTAAAATATTAATCAATAGATTGGTTTGTGAATTGTGCACAATAATTCGATAATACATTTAAAGGGATAGTTCACCCAAAAATGAAAACTCTGTCAGTAATTACTCACCCTCATGTTTTTCCAACCCCGTAAGACCTTCGTTCATCTTCGGAACACAAACGAAGATATTTGTGATTAAATCTGAGAGCTGGATCACTCCTCCATAGGCTTCTAAGGGATTGAAACCTGACAGCCCGAAAAGTTATTAAAGACATCGTTAAAATAGTCCAAATGGCTACAGTGGCTAGATCTTAGTTTATCAAGCGACGAGAATATTTTTGCGCGCAAAAAACCCTAAAATAACGACTTTATTCAACCATCTCTTCTCTTCTGTGTCATTCTCCTAAGCTGTTGACGCAGTGTAACAGCGCAGCGCTTCTGTGTTATACGTCACACGTAGGCTCACTATTGGCCGACGCTGGTCATGTGTGTGTGATGCGTATGACGTTCAACCAGAAGCGTTGCGCAATAACACTACGTGAAATCTCTAAGCCCAAAGAGAATACTTGAATAAAGTCGCTATTTTAGTTTGTTTTTTGCGCTCAACAAGTATTCTCGTAGCTCGATAAACTTAAGATCTCCCACTGTAGTCAGTTTGACTATTTTAACGATTTCTTTAATAACTTTTCGGAGCTGTCAAGTTTCAATCCCTTAGAAGCCTATGGAGGAGTGATCCAGCTCTCAGATTTAATCACAAATATGAAGATGAACGAAAGTCTTACGGGGATGGAACGACATGAGGGCGAGTAATTACTGACAGAATTGTCATTTTTGGGTGAACTATCCCTTTAAGGAAGTAAATAGTGAAGTAATTGCTCTCCCTGTAGTCAATAATTTTATCCTTTAAAACTCATCTTTGATCAGCAATTACATATTTAAAAGTTTTTTCCTTGAAATCTATTTTTTTTCATGCCTTAAAATAGCTTGAATTTAACTTTAAACCCTTGCCTCATTTATATGTGGTTCTATGAATATGCAAATTAGCCCCGCCTCCACTCACTTACAGTAGCTCAGAGATCCACTCATTGGCGATCACACGTTGAGCTGATTGGTTACAAGGTAATTTGTGATGTCAGAAACACCAGCGATTTTAAACAGCTATTAAATACTGAGTTGTTGACTTATGAATTTGCACATGGGTTGTCTTAAAGCATATTACATTAGAAGCCTGATTTTTACCACAGGGGGGATTTAACAGTTTGTAATCTCAACTGTCTCTGCATAGATCTCATATCATTGCTCAGAAACATCTCTGGGGTTTAAGCATTGCAGATCCATGAAGTCAGGACGGTGTTGGTGTTGACAGGCCTCTGGACGTGTGCGTGTCAGTTCTGGTTTCATTTGACTGGCTCTCAGGGCGTCCCTGAATCAGTTTGGCTGCTGTTGCCGTTATTAGACATCTGAAATTATGAGTCAGACATGTGGCAGCAGAATGAAATATGAATGAAATCTATAATTAAGCTGGGGTCTCCAACATGATAATGAATTCCCATCCATCCATCCATCCATCCATCCATCCATCCATCTAAAGCACTGATGACTGCCCTCTATTGGCATAATAACTCAAAGACCACGAGAAATAGCACTGAGCCTCCTTTCTTTCCCCTGTATTGATGTATTTCTTATTATAACAAGGTTTAGGTGAAACTTTAAAAAAATAGGAACCCTGCGTCTTGAACTACACATGATGTTCTTCGATTTACCTCATTTAATCAGTTGTTATAGCTGTGATTTGATCTTTGATATTCTTTAATATTCAGAATGTTTTTTTAGAACTTTATCATTATCATTATGGTTTTTGGTGTGGACGGGCCTAAAGGAAATTAGTCATTTAAAATACATAACAATCTTTGTGTGACAAACTTTGACCAACTTTTAATGGGACTCCAGCCAACTTCTTTGTATTCACTCTCTGCTACGTACGTTTAAGTACGCATATAAAGTAAGTAAAGGTTATGCAAGGTTTTGAAAAGAGAACTTAAGTAGGCGCAGTTCATTTCTGTCTACAAAATAAATGTCAAGCATTGAAGTGTGAGCCTTTAGATCTCCTTTTTTTTTTTAAGATCATAAGAAACGTTTTAGTCTAACATGTCCAAACTTTTAATGTGTCGTGTATCGGAGCATTGTACCAAAGCGTCTTTGAAAATAGATAGAACAGTACGTAGACATTTAATTTGTTATATCTAACGCACAGTAATGAGCAAAAGTCGTTTTTTTTTCCTTTTCAAGCTCTTGTTTCTGAAGCGTTTGGTGCCGTCTTTGTCTCCAAATTAATGAGTACCTGACAAATGTGTTTTTAAGAGGGATGCCATCAGATGGTCAGCTTTTACCTCCCTGAAATAGAGAGAGAGAGAGAGAGAGACTGCTACAATCACAGGAAGCAATTACTCGCTGATGCTATCCACAGTTGCCATGGCGATGCATCACCTCTATTGAACCCTTCTCTCTACCGTTTGACTACCTTTTCTCTCTGTGTGTCTCAGATGGGGGAGCTGTGGTGCGCTCGTGGTCTTAACACAGCCGATTCTTCTGTTGGTACTCAACATCAATATTATAAATGCAGTCGGATTCAAATGAACTAGTTCAGTGGCATCTGTGGCACAGATATTCTTTAAGAAATTCAAAAATATTATATTGAGAATCTGTCATTGAGCCATTGCACGCATTCCTGGAGACATTTCATGTTCTGTGAATGAATCTAAAAACATTTGAATAGCGGTTTATGTAAAGTAATGAAGTAGAATTCCTCTCGCTTTTCTATTCTATCAAACTTAACATTGACAAAAACACATCAACTTAATGTTTTAACTTGCCGCATCGCCATTCAAATATGCTGTTTGATCTTGCTGTTTAAGAATGAAAAAGGTATGCAAAGTCCACTCCAAAGGGGCTTTGGGTTCACAGGAACTGGGAATGATTTCTGGGAACACTTCCTAGTTTTAGGAACACTTTTTGGGGGAACTAAAGCCTCGTTTCCACCAAAATTACCTTGAACAATTTGTCCCAGGAACTTTTTTTCCCCTCAAAGCTGTTGCTGTCTGCGTTTCCACTGCGGTCTAAAGTACTAGGCAAATTAATCTTTGTAGGACTCCGCGTTGGATTTCATCCTCTGAATTTAATCTTAATAAAGCCTGAACCTCGTTGTCGGCCCATAAGTCTTATTTTTTAAACTCCATTGTTGAGTAGAATAGCAAACAAATCTTCTGCACGCAATGCAACAGATTTTTAAAAATGGTGGTTGAAATAAAAGTCAAAATGGGTGGAGTCAACTAATCAAAATGCGGCATGAACTCAACCAATCAGCATGTTCAGCGCCCAAGTCCCACCCCCGGAAGTTCCTGAGGGGGACATTTTTACCCGGAACTTCATTAAGACCCTGATTCCTGTGGTGGAAACACACAGAGTACCACCCCAAAGTCCCTGGTTCCTGGGTAAAGTTCCTGCGGTGGAAACGCAGCTTAGACCCTAGAGTAGGGTGTGTAACCCAGCACAATAGGAACTAACAGTGATGTAAGTGTATGTTGATTGGCTGAAAACATGCGAAACACTGGCACCCACCATTTTTAAGTTTATAGCCTGTATATTTACTCAACAAACACGGGGAAAAAACATGACGATAAATTAACCGGCACTAAAGTGTGCACTGGCTCTGGCCAAGCCGCTCTCAGCGCTGTCAAAATAAAGTCTGACGCACTGTCAAAATGAAAGTCCCACACAACAACCAAGAGCGTAGGTGACAGCTTACGTCACTTCACAGTTCTAACTGTTGGTGCGAATGCAACCAGGAAAATGGTCACTTTTTGGGGATTGCCCCTGGTTCTCTATATAAGAAAACACTGTTTCTGAACTCCCTGAAACGCCTCGATTGTAGTCTTGAGTTTTCTGTAGACTTTACAAAGTGCCTGACTCTTGCATTGTCAATACAAGATCTTGACCAAAAATTGATGCACCTCTTGATGTAAATATAACATAACATTTATTCCCATCAAGAGGTGCATTCATTTTTTGTCAAGATCTTTTATTGACAATGCAAGAGTCCAGCACTCTGTAAAGTCTACTTCAGCACATCCCAAAGACTTTCAATTAATTTAATGTCTCTGGACACAGAGATGCTAATTCATGTGTGAAAATTATTCTTCATGAAATTCTCCCAACCTTTCTTTCACAATTTGAGCCTGATGATTTGACTGTGATAGACAGGGCCAGTAAGCAGTTTAAACTTATATCAAACTGCAGGATATCTAGGGATGTCCCAACGTTTGGTAGCACGGTCCCAAGTAAAGCATATCACAAATTAAATGAATATAAAAAATTCATTTAAATTGGCTCATACTGTACATTATTTAGTTATCTCCTGAGACTTGTGATTGACATTTTCTTGGAGGACAATATTTTAAAGTGTTTTGGCTCTGTTTTGTATTATATTTGTGGATAGTGCTAAAATGCAACCATTTTCTTAGTGTTTTATTGCAGTGTCAACATTTCGCAGCCTGTGTTAGCATTCATGTTTTTTTTTTATTTGTAATTACGACTCCGTGGCAGTATCTTTTCATCACAGAGTCTTTTGAGAAATCGAGAATATTGCTTACAGATATTGCTCACATCATGTTCTCTGTTTAAGCAGTCTACAAGGTCACCTGGATCTGATCTACAGTCATGAAGTACTCCAGACAGTTGTTCAGATAACCTTGGTGAGCACTCAAATCTTAACAGGCAGCACTCGATGCATAATTAACTGTGGTAAACCAAGTCCCAGAAGTGGAGGAAGCAGCAGTTTGTAGATTCTGAGACTTACTTATTCATCTCGATGCATTTAAAGGTAGTATTTGGTCTCCCATTTTTGATTTCAAGAACGGCAGTTTCTTTCAGTTTTTTCTACCTCCATTTGGCATTAAATACAGTATTCATGGTCATTCAGTATAAAATGGTGACATCGTGGCATTTTCTCTCTATTTAGTTTTTCCAAAAATGTTTGTCCTCCCTTATACAAAGTTGCTGCCTTAATCAACTTGGATGAAAATTGCTTATCTTACTTTGATGAGTTAAAGTACTGTCAAAACATATGCTGTTAGCAATTATTGATCATATATATTTTTTTACAGTGTAGACATTTTTTTGTAGCAGAGAATATATTGAGTTCCAGTCAAAGATTTCTTGATTGAAGGATTTAGTTGACTATATCTTAAGCTTTTTCTTTATCGTAAATAAACACAAATACATATTCGTTATATTGCATTGTTGAGATTTGCGTTTAACATTGTTTTATTTGAACAGCCATGCAACCTATTTTTTAGGTCTCTACTTTGTTAGAATATCTTACGCCCAACTTTAGTTCTTTCAGAGATATCTGAACTTGTGAATCCGATGCACTGGCCTGAAATCTGCACTGAAGGCAAAGTTTGCACTTTTTTACTAACTTTATTTCTGTCCAGAAATGTGTCACCTGGCTTTGGGTGTACCTGGCTCATGACGCAATTCATATGAAAGAGAAAGCAAATTCATAATGCAATCAATGAAATACAACGGCGCAGTTATTCTAAGACCCCAGAGGAAGAATCTACTGTACGCTCTCCCCAGACACCTGAACTACATATCATCCTCAGCAGCCTGCGTTAATAAAGAGAAGTATCTCTTTACCAGAGCTGCATTACTTTATGGCTCTGCCACGTTCTGCAGTGTCCTTTATATGACTTTTCGCTGCCATTCAATCTACCTTACAAGTTTTAGTGTCAAACTTAACTTTTAGAGCTCAGAATAAAGACACTTCATGTTTACGAGAGTACCATTCTTTCAGGACTATTGGTGATATCGCGTTCCAATGTAATATCAACATTTCACTCGGCGGCCATCTTTGAAACGTGCAAGTGCAACTCCTATATTTTTGAATGGGTAAACATCAAATTCTTCAAGACGCCAAGCTTACGATTAAATTTCATATTTGAAATCACCAATGAAATCTGTCAACATACATTTTTAAATTTAGTTTCTAAACTCGAATCATGAAGGAAAACGACATTTTACAGGCTGGATCAAGCTAATGTGCATGTGCAGTGGAAACACCCGTCTGACTGACTCCGGAGCTTCTAACACAGCTGCATTGACGCGATGACTTTACCAATCGGCGATTGGCTCTTATTTAAAAGGCGGGACTTATTCCGCCATATTGAGCATTGCACTTTTCCCCATTCAAAACAATACGAGTGATGCGTCTTGTGTCATTCTAGTCTTTGTTCATATTTTGTGGCCACAACATACTACATTGTGAAAAATATTGGGACACCCCTCCAAATCATTGAATTGATGTGTTCCAATCACTTCCATGGCCACAGTTGTATACAATTTCTTCAACAAACTTGCTTCTACAAACATTTGTGCAAGAATGGGTTGCTCTCAGGAGCTCAGTGAATTCAGGCGTGGTATCGTGATAGGTTACCACTGGACTCTAGAGCAGTGGAGACGTGTTCTTGACGAATGTGACGAATCACGCTTTTCTGTCTGGCAATCCGATTAACAAGTCTGGGTTTGGCAGTAGCCAGGAGAACGGTACTTGCCTGACTGCATTGTGCCAAGTGTAAAGTTTGATGGAGGGGGGATTATGGTGAGGGGTTGTTTTTAGGCTTGTCCCCTTAGTTAAAGTGAAAGGAACTCTGAAGGCTTCAGCATACCAATACATTTTGGACAATTTCATGCTCCCAATTTTGTGGGAACAGTTTGTGGATGGCCCCTTCCTGTTCCAACATGACTGCGCACCAGTGCACAAAGCACTGTCCATAAAGACATGGATGAGCGAGTTTGGTGTGGAGGATCTTGACTGGCCTGCAGAGAGTCCTGACCTCAACCCCACAGAACACCTTTGGGATGAATTAGAGCGGAGACTGCGAGCCAGGCTTTCTTGTCCAACATCAGTGCCTGACCTCACAAATGCTCTTCTAGAAGAACGGTCAAAAATTCCCGTAAACACTCCTAAACCTTGTGGAAAGCCTTCCCAGAAGAGTTGAAGCTGATACAGCTGCAAAGGGTTGGCCAACTCCATATAGGGAATGTGGAGATGACGTCACGCCGTGTTGCATTATGGGTCCGCCGCCATATTTACAGGATCGCGCCCAATACCGCTGTATTTAAATGCATGTGTTGGAGGCTGTGTTTGGATTTTCTGTCGAGATTTTAATAAACGTCGATATGGTTGTTCAGTTCAACTGCCATAGCAGGTCACACGATCGTTCAGGGAGGAAACTGAACAACGGAATACGTTTTTTCACCTTTCTTTCTCGGAAAAAATAACAAGGGAACCAGGTCGAGGAGCTGACGAGAAGACGCCGGATCGCCGCAATCATGAGGAAAAACTTACTTACTGTCCTCCACTGCATGCTACGTTCGTTAAAAGTTGTACAAAGCAAGAGGTTGTGTATTGTATATTCATAGATGACTAAAATTTAGGAGGATAGTTGATGAATGATGTTGAATTTGCGGTTAATGTTAGCAGCAGATGATAAAGCCAGGACACATTGCATGAATCAAATTATATTTATTTTCAATCAACAATTTGCTTTGATGTTCTGTACATCTTTTTACATGCCTTTTTAAAAAATGTCTGTGAATCATGATTTTATATATCTGCTAAATAAATACATTCAGTGACTTCTCTGTTTCTGGACTGATTGCAACCACAAAGACCCTTTAAGTACACATAACAATGGGCAAATATACATCAAACGTTTAAAATAAACGACCAAATACTCTCATTTTTACACGTGTCAACATTAAATGTTGACAATAAGGCACAGTTGTATTTAACAAGTTACCACATCTTGTGGCATTATAAAGTAATGTACTTTTTTTTTTTCTTGCACAACCTATGAAAACTTAACATATGCTGAAAATAGCAAGCTAACATTAACTACGAGAGCAGCTTTTCAGGTAAAATAGCTTGAACTTTATGTACACTAGTAATCAACTTAGCATAGGCTTCGAACACCAACACTAAATCAGATGTATCAACGTTTTTTATCGCGGATAGTTTGTCCAAATAGTTTTTTTGACAGTGGCATTTAGTTTATCCCAGTAGGGCCCCTTCTCTTTTTCTTTAAACATCTCCATTTCTTCCGTTCTTCTTCAATTTTACCTCGATTTAGCCAAACACCCACTATTATACCGAAGGTAAACAAGAGATCGTGCCTGTAAAGATGGCGGCCACGTCCCATAATGCAACACGGCGTGACGTACCTCCGCATTCCCTATTAAACCCTACGGATTAAGGCCCCATCCACACTACTACGTTTTCGTTTAAAAACGTAGACCTTTTGCTACGTTTGCACCTCCCGTCCACACTAAAACGGCAAAAACGAAGACCTAAAACGGAGAAGTTTAGAAACGCTGCAGACCCGTTTTGCGTTTTGAATCTCCGGAGGGCGTTTTAGTGTAGACGTGTCAAAACGGAGGACTTTAGAAACGATGACGCAGACGCTCGCGCTCGGCTCTCTGATTGGGTGTCATCAGGCATGACGTATCCTTACCTGATGCTGTAACGTTAACTGCCTACATGCGCCGGAGGCAAGCTATTATTCCAGCGATCTGTGACAATTCCCGTGCCGTGTACAGCGGCGGTATCGACCGTACATGGAGCGTTGGTTTTGGGTTAAGCCGGGAAGAACCAGCGCATGGCGGGATAATTTTATCAATGAAGTGGTTCCTGAGTAATGGTGTTTACACCGGCACGCGCATGCCCAGTGTAGGTGAATGGTCACGTGATCCGCGTTTTCAGTCGTTTTTATGTGGACTGAGATCGCAGCTAAAACGCTGGTGTGGACGGAGATCGTATTCGTTTTAATTCTCCGTTTCTAAACTAAAACGCAGTAGTGTGGATGGGGCCTAAGAAGAGGATGTCATAAAAGTTTATGTGCATGTCAAAGCAAACATCCCAAAACTTTTGGCAATATGTGTAACTAAGTGAAACGAATATGTCCTGTTTCGGTCACCATAATGAATCATATGAATGCAATGTTGTTTTGGGTAAAAGTATCTGCCAAATGAATAAATGAGAATGACGCTATTAAAATATATTGTTTGGTTGTATTGTGACACACGCTTCTTCTCCTGCCACTGACTTGAGGGAACCTAATAGCCAAATATGAATACTGGGTTCTGACCCTCAAATGTTTATTTTTCACTCCTGATGATAAGCACTGCAGTGGGTTTGACTGAGAACCCTCTTGTCCCATGGCGAATAGAGTTTGTCATTCATTTTTCTTTATGTCTCTCTTGCTATTTCCTTTGCTGTCTCTTAAATAAACTCTCAGATGAACCATTGCAGTCCTGTATGAAGTGGCATTATATGTTTTCTTTTTAGTAGTTGTAGTGCTTCTTTGAGGGATTATAGAGCACATTCTGCCTGTGCCGATCTATTCAGAGTTCTTGTGTTTGATTCAGTCTGCGGCAGTGTTTGAAGCACACAATGGAGCACTAGACGACTGTTGCGCAGAGCCAACACAATGTACAGGCTTGGTAAGGCATTCTAATCTATAATGTGCTCCGGAGACTTGGTGTTCTTTATAAAGAACATATAATGGGATGTGGTTGTGTAATAGTCATGCACTCATACTGGAGAACTGCATGAACATTTTAAAGGAATACATACATATTCTGTCATCATTTTGCTTAGTCATGACTCATGTTGCTCCAATCCTTTTTTCAGTTGTTGAACGTCAAAGGAGATGCTTTGAAATACACAAGTCATGTGGACTATTTTTATGAGACTTTCATGATGCATTAACTTTCATTGTATGAATAAGAGTAGCTTGAATATATAGCAAAATCTATTTTTAGGTGAATTGAATGAAAGTCATATGGGCATGCATGAGGGTGTTTTTAAATTTTTTTTTTTTAATGACTTATGTTTACATGTATTTATTTATGCACTTATTTTACGTATTTATTTCTATTTTTTCTGTAAGGGTTGTTTGTGGAGGGATTGCCAACCATGGGTTAAAAAAGATAATAGATTTGTGGAAATGGCATGTATTCTTGAAAATGAGATGTGGCGCTCTATTGAAACGCTGTTTTTTTTGTGTGTGAAATATGTTTGTTTATTTGCTCTCACCCACCTCATTTTCAGTATGAATATCTCATTATGTATGAGATGGAGAGGTTTAGCTCATTGATGTCGAATATGATTACAATATGAACTTTGCGTGTTGTGTTAGCGAAACGTAAACCGCAATAACAAGAGGAAAAGCATCTGTCAAGAAATCCGAATGACTCAAAATAATCATTTAGTTTTTTGAGAAAATATCTTTATTGCCTACTTGGCTTTTTTTTGGTAGAGTTAACAAAGAAAGATGTGTTGTGGAAACAGTATTGGCACAGAAATAAACAGCCCTCACAGAAATTAGATAATGAAAATGAAACGACTGCCTTCAAATGGTTTGGCATGGATACTACTGTCCGCAAATGCAACCTGCACACAAAATGGGGATTACATACAGTTCTTATGAAAACATCACGCTAATAATACTTTTTGTTGTTGTTAATTTTAGATACCATGCCACATGAACACTGTATGTAATGTAATAATATAACATGGTATAATATAATATTTTAATGTAATGCATAATATAATATAAATTCATATAATATAATGTATTATCAATTAATATAATTTAAATTCATATAAGTTTCTTTTTTTCCTTCCACATTGTTGTAATTAGTGAGTTTTTTAGGATTACATTGATATGAATTTTGGTGAAAATGTGCTTGCTTGATTAATGCAAATCCATTTTTTATTAAAGCAACAGATTTGATAGTGCTTTTTTTTCCCCTGGCTTTTTGATTATTGGGTTAAATACGGCCCAGGCATATTTTATACGGTTTTCGTGAGACTCATTTAGCTGGCAGCCATAGACGCTTTTCAGGAGCAACTGTCCGGACAATCACAACCTCTTTTGAGGTCACCGTCTCCAGAGGGACAAAGACAGCAACAATGAGCTGATGAAATAGTGAACGTCTAATTCCTCTCTCTCTCCCAACCCCCCTATTGTGAGATTAATGCCACGTTGCGGAAATATAACAGATAGTTTAATTAAGTGCCAGGGCACAAGATTCATCGACTAATTTCTGCAGCTGACAGCGCAAATGAGGGTTCAAAGGTGCGAGCCGAGGAGACACCCTTGAGTGGCTCTGTGTTTAATGAATTGAGCGCTTTCCCGATAAAGTTCCCGCGTAAAGCAGCACGCACATTAAAGCTAGCCTTCAATGTGTCAGGACAACCTACCGTCCTCATATACTACACCAGCATACCTGCCTGGAGAGAACACACACTCATACCTCCGTCCTTACGCTTTAGCTTCACAGGTATTTGCACAATGAAGACCGGCACAAATGCATTCATTAGACTGGAAATGGTGTCTTTTATAATGATGTATAGCTTAATGAAGACTTTGGAATGACCTGGATTACTTGCCTGACGTCATCATACTCAGATTTTAGTCAGAATGTGAGTCTGATGCTGTGATTATGGGGTGTGTTTCAACCGAACCAGGAAAGAAAATGCCCCTGCACTCAATATGATCGACAAATGCCTTGATCGCGGTTCTCTGTTCCTCATTTAAAATGAATGTGCTGTCTACATCTTCTATAACAGACGCAATGGCTAAATCTACACATCTAAACTCTCCAGCGGAAGCCATTCTTTGTTGTAAGAATTCAACCCAAGCGCTTTTTGTTGATGTGGATGAGTACGTTACTGTTGATCATCTGTCCATCATCGTATAAAGCCCGTCCTGACAATTTGATTGGTCCGAACAGCTCTGGTTCGGGCATACTTGCCTCTCAACGGATCAAGCCCAGACCGAACTTCCCAACCTTAAATGTTGTGGGCGGGGCTAAAGGCTGGTTCACACGGGACAATTTTAAAATTGTCGGTCGATTTTTCCAAACCTGAGAGACCCCACACACAGCGATTTAAAAAATCACGGGTCTAACAGTTTTGTCGTACAGTGTGTGGTGTGCAGCCACAAGGCAAAATCAACACATCACACTAGAACCGATTTGACTCCTGAGCATTCCCAGGTCAGACGGTAAATCTCGCAAAATCCCTCGAGATTAAACGGTACTTCAGAGTAAACAATCATGTTGTACAAACATTCACGGTGCTGCCACAGGTAGACGACTTGGTCCTCCATCTCCGACGTCCAGCCGCCGGCTGTTTTGACTTTGTTTCCCGGTGCTTCCTCTGCGCCTCGTCATTCATCCATCCATCTGTTCTTACGTCCATCCATCCATCCATCCATCCATCCGTTCTTACGTCAGTCCATCCATCCATCCATCCATCCATCCATCCATCCATCCATCCATCCATCTGTTCTTACGTCAGTCCATCCATCCATCTGTTCTTGCGTCAGTCCATCCATCCATCCATCTGTTCTTGCGTCAGTCCATCCATCCATCCATCCATCCATCCATCCATCCATCCATCCATCCATCCATCCGTTCTTACGTCAGTCCATCCATCCATCTGTTCTTGCGTCCATCCGTCCATCCGTCCATCCATCCATCCATCCATCCATCCATCCATCCATCCATCCATCCATCCATCCATCCATCCATCTGTTCTTACGTCAGTCCATCCATCCATCTGTTCTTGCGTCAGTCCATCCATCCATCCATCTGTTCTTGCGTCAGTCCATCCATCCATCCATCCATCCATCCATCCATCCATCCATCCATCCATCCGTTCTTACGTCAGTCCATCCATCCATCTGTTCTTACGTCCATCCATCCATCCATCCATCCATCCATCCATCCATCATCCATCCATCCATCCATCCATCCATCCATCCATCCATCCATCTGTTCTTACGTCAGTCCATCCATCCATCTGTTCTTACGTCAGTCCATCCATCCATCTGTTCTTGCGTCAGTCCATCCATCCATCCATCTGTTCTTGCGTCAGTCCATCCATCCATCCATCCATCCATCCATCCATCCATCCATCCATCCATCCATCCATCCATCTGTTCTTACGTCAGTCCATCCATCCATCTGTTCTTACGTCCATCCATCCATCCATCCATCCATCCATCCATCCATCCATCCATCCATCCATCCATCCATCCATCCATCCATCCATCCATCCATCCATCCATCCATCCATCCATCCATCCATCCATCTGTTCTTACGTCAGTCCATCCATCCATCTGTTCTTACGTCAGTCCATCCATCCATCTGTTCTTGCGTCAGTCCATCCATCCATCCATCTGTTCTTGCGTCAGTCCATCCATCATCCATCCATCCATCCATCCATCCATCCATCCATCCATCCATCCATCCATCCATCCATCCATCCATCCATCCATCCATCCATCCATCCATCTGTTCTTACGTCAGTCCATCCATCCATCTGTTCTTACGTCAGTCCATCCATCCATCCATCCATCTGTTCTTGCGTCAGTCCATCCATCCATCCATCCATCCATCTGTTCTTACGTCAGTCCATCCATCCATCCATCCATCCATCTGTTCTTACATCAGTCCATCCATCCATCCATTCTTACGTCAGTCCATCCATCTGTCCATCCATCTGTTCTTACGTCAGTCCATCCATCCACCCATCTGTTCTTCCGTCAGTCCATCCATCCATCCATCCATCCATCTATTCATCTGTTCTTACGTCAGTCCATCCATCCATCCATTCTTACGTCAGTCCATCCATCCATCTGTTCTTACGTCAGTCCATCCATCCATCCATTCTTACGTCAGTCCATCCATCTGTCCATCCATCTGTTCTTACGTCAGTCCATCCATCCATCCATCCATCCATCCGTTCTTACGTCAGTCCATCCATCCATCTATTCATCTGTTCATACGTCAGTCCATCCATCCATCTGTTCTTACGTCAGTCCATCCATCCATCTATTCATCTGTTCTTACGTCAGTCCATCCATTCTTTCGTCAGTCCATCCATCTGTCCATCCATCTGTTCTTTCGTCAGTCCATCCATCCGTCCATCCATCCATCCGTTCTTACGTCAGTCCATCCATCCATCTATTCATCTGTTCATACGTCAGTCCATCCATCCATCTGTTCTTACGTCAGTCCATCCATCCATCTATTCATCTGTTCTTACGTCAGTCCATCCATTCTTACGTCAGTCCATCCATCTGTCCATCCATCTGTTCTTACGTCAGTCCATCCATCCATCCATCCATCCGTCCATCTATCCGTTCTTACGTCAGTCCATCCATCCGTTCTTACGTCAGTCCATCCATCTATTCATCTGTTCTTACGTCAGTCCATCCATCTGTCCATCCATCTGTTCTTACGTCAGTCCATCCATCCATCCATCCGTCCATCTATCCGTTCTTGCGTCAGTCCATCCATCCGTCCATCCATCCGTTCTTACGTCAGTCCATCCATCCATCTATTCATCTGTCTTACGTCAGTCCATCCATTCTTACGTCAGTCCATCCATCTGTCCATCCATCTGTTCTTACGTCAGTCCATCCATCTGTTCTTACGTCAGTCCATCCATCCATCCATCCGTCCATCTATCCGTTCTTATGTCAGTCCATCCATCCGTCCATCCATCCATCCGTTCTTACGTCAGTCCCATCCATCCGTCCATCCATCCATCCGTTCTTACGTCAGTCCATCCATCCATCTTACGTCTGTCCGTCCATCCATCCATCCATCCATCCATCCATTCTTACGTCAGTCCATCCGTCCGTCCATCCATCCATCCATCCATCCATTCTTACGTCAGTCCATCCGTCCGTCCATCCATCCATCCATCCATTCTTACGTCAGTCCATCCATCCGTCCGTCCATCCATCCATCCATCCATTCTTACGTCAGTCCATCCATCCATCTGTTCTTACGTCAGTCCTCCATCCATCCATCCATTCTTACGTCAGTCCATCCATCTGTCCATCCATCTGTTCTTACGCCAGTCCATCCATCAGTCATCTATCCGTTCTTACGTCAGTCCATCCATCAGTCCATCCGTCCATCTATCCGTTCTTACGTCAGTCCATCCGTCCATCCATCTGTTCTTACGTCAGTCCATCCATCCGTTCTTACGTCAGTCCCATCCATCCATCCATCCATCCGTTCTTACGTCTGTCCGTCCATCCATCCATCCATCCATCCATCCATCCATCCATCCATCCATCCATCCATCCATCCATCCATCCATCCATCCATCCATTCTTACGTCAGTCCATCCATCCGTCCGTCCATCCATCCATCCATCCATCCATTCTTACGTCAGTCCATCCATCCGTTCTTACGTCAGTCCATCCATCCGTCCGTCCTTACGTCTGTCCGTCCATCCATCCATCCATCCATCCATCCATCCATTCTTACGTCAGTCTATCCATCCGTCCGTCCGTCCGTCCGTCCGTCCGTCCGTCCGTGTCCATCCATCTGAATTTACATGGTGATTTCAAAATCATGATTTCTATTTATCTGCAGATCATTAAAAAAAAAAGTCTGGGTGGTCTTGCGAAGAATGTAATGCGAAGAATAATTTGGGTGAATATTTCATTCAACATTTCTTTTTCAAATATTGCCATCAATATTAATGAATTGTGTAAATGAGTAGATCACGTCTGTTTTTACAGTCACTCATATTTGCATGGCAGTCATAACAACACTATTCATTATATACTCTTCAGTCTTCATTTTGCCCTGACAAAGAACATGCACAAGAAATATCCAGCTCTGATATCAGAAAGGTTCGTTTTTTTAAGAAAAATATAAAAACGCTTTCCCCAGAAGGCTCTTGTTGTATTCATGGCACATTTGGTCTGTTGTATGAATTTTTAACCAACCTCTGATTTAAAATTCAGATTTATCTTTGATGCCAAATAAAATGCATGCGCATTACACTGCAGCCTATTGTCAAGGCTCTGAGAAATGACTAATCCACGTTCAACACATTATGATCGCTGCCATCAACCCTTGAAATATGCAATACAGATACGAAATGAGAAATATTTGCTATTAAAGTTCTTTTTCACTCTTTTAAGGCTCTGCAGGGACTCTTTGTCCATTTTAAAAGTCCAATTTGCCTCACTGAGATTTATTCACATTAGCACTCTTGGGTTCACATATCCACACTTATGCAGCGCTTTTTGAAAGCATGGTGTGACCATATAATTCAAATGTTATAGGCTGAATCCTTTTTTGGAGGCTATCCGCACTATTAAATTTAACTGATTATTGCGTCTCAAATCATTAGATGTTGAAAACAGTTTATCAGAGATGCCTTGATGACAGACTATTTACTATTGAGAGCAAATCTACAGATGTTTGAATTAAAAACTTTGTCATTATACTTTTTTCTAGTATATGTTTATACAGTATGTAGTATGTACACTTTCTTTATTCATCCTTCTATTTGTGATGCAAAAATCACCCATTATTTTTAACAACTTTGTTAATTCGATTGGATCGGAAATTTGTGCAAAATTAAATTTAATGCAAAATAGGAATGTTTATTTCCAGGATGATAATATAATTATAACTTGTCTACTATGGGTGTAAACGGTTCACAAAATTCACGGTTCGGTTCAATACGATACACTTGTGTCACGGTTCGGTTCGGTACGTTTTCGATACAGCAAAAAAAAGAAAAAAGAAATGCCAGTGAAATTTCCTTGATTTCATTTTTTTCATTATATTTTTTATTTAAACTAGCATCATAAAGTATATATTTTTTTACTTTGAGCAATTATGGAGCTATACTCTTCTTAGGAGCATATAAAACAAAACAGCTCCTTGGACAAAATGAAATGTTATATTGTAGTAGTTCTAAACTTATTTTAGTGTGTAGTAACAGTGCTGCTTAATCAAGATCGGCTCGCATTTTGTAAGAACCTTTAGTAAAGTACATGTTATTTTATTTAGTTTTCTTTTCAGATCTCTCTTTAAAACTCTCTCAAAAACAATGTATGCTTCTCAATTTATCCAGAATATTGCAGCTCTAATATAGTGTGTGCTGTTTATTTTTGGAGTATACTGTAAGTGATATTACTTTCTGAACATGCTGTCTTTTTCGTCAAATATTGCCCACAGTCTTTTACATTATGGTTCTCTGTGTGAATGTAGGCAGTGTACTGGTGTTATCAAAATCTGTTTGCTTGATGAAATTAAAATTGACCCTATTTTTAAGGCACCATTCATGGTTCATGTTGTTGTTATTATTATTCAAGTCCCCCTGTGGTGAAAATCAAGCTTTTAATGTTGTTTATATGTCTATGTGGTGTTTTTAATATGCTTTAAGACAAACCATGTGCAAATTCATAAGTCAACATCATTGCTGAGTATTTTCTTCTTAAAACTGCAGTGAACCAAAGACAGTCTCAAAAACACGGTTTGAAATTGCTGGTGTTTCTGACGTCACAAATTACCTTGTAACCAATCAGGTCACGTGTGATCATCAATGAGTGGATCTCTGAGCTAGTGTGAGTGAGTGGAGGCGGGGCTAATTTGAATATTCATAGGACTGCGTATACTAAATGAGGCAAGGGTGTAGAGTTACATTTAAGCTATTTTAAGACATGATTTTTTTTTTTCATGAAAAAAAAAAACGTTTAAATATGTAATTTGGATGATCAAATGTGAGGTTTAAGGGATACAATTATTGACTACAGAGGGACTTTAAAAAAACAACAACTGCAGAACCACAATTAATTTCAGTAATTATGCCCAAAAAAATCATTTAACTAATATTAATTGCATAAAATACACAATGGTTATTAGTGGGTTTTTACTGCAAAGCAAAACAGAACATTTAGAGGACACCTGCAGCATTTTGTCCTGCAAATTTTGATGGTATTCCTTATAATTCAGTCTATTCACAAGGGATAAACTCATTGAACTATTGTGAGTTAGTGAGTTTTTGTCTAATACAAATCTTTCCTTTCCGCAGATGAGCTTCGGAAGTTGAGCTGGTCTGGAATTCCGCGGCAGGTGCGCCCAATCACATGGAAGCTTCTCTCAGTAAGTAGAACGATCTCAGCGCACAGGCAAGTCCTGCATCAAATGGTCAAACTCATTAGAGAACTGCAGCGCACATCAATTACAAGATGAATCAAAGTATACATAATGCATTCTACATAAATACACATTTATAAGTAATTAGGCTTCCTACTAATGACTTTTAGGATGACATCCGCCTGGAAGCTCAGAGGTCCAGTCGTCTGAAAACAAATGGCCGAACTCTTGGACTGCCTGAGCTGAATCCTTTACATATCACTTGCTTCTTTTAAATCACGCATAAAGCTCTTTGGAAAGTTCTCAAATCATGCTGGGATATCATAAATCATGCTGGATTTTTTTCATGCCAGCTGGAGTGTCTGCTGTCATTAAAGCTCTTTCTTTCCTAACTTTACCCTAACGCTCCACAAACAGGAGTTTTCATATATATAATATATATATATATATATATATATATATATATATATATATATATATAATGGAAAATTAAACCATAAATTAAATTAACACCAAGTGGGGGAACATATGTTTCTGCACCTAACCTCGATAGATACCTGTGTGTCTCTCTTGGTAACTGAACATGTCCCTACTATACTTCATTGGAAATTTAATAATAACACCATAACAAAAAAAAAACTGAATAAATAATAATAATGATAAAAAAGTATTTCCTTTTTGTTTTCCTTTAATAGGGATTTGAATTCTACATCCTTTGAATTCTACAAGCATTCTTAGTGCGCAAATGAAGATGTGATCGCTTGACCAATGCACTTCAAACATGTGGTGTTGTTGAACATACTTTCAATTCAATTCAGTTCAAAATTATTTGTATAGCGCTTTTCACAATACACATTGTCTCAAAGCAGCTTTACAGAAAGTGCATTTCAGAAATGTACATAGAAAAATACAGTTAGTTAATCATGTATTAATTTAGGGCTTAAAGGGATAGTTACTCAAAAATGAAATTTGTGTCAATAATTACTCACCCTCATGTCCTTCAAAACCCGTAAGATCTTCGTTCATCTTGTTAAAGGTCCCCTGACATTAAATTTTCACTTTCTGAGGTTTTTAACATTAATATTAGTTCCCCTAGCCTGTATTTGGTCCCCCTCGTGTCTAGAAGTTTCAATCGGTGTAAACCGAGTTTTGGTTATCTTTAGAGCACAGCCTCAGACGATCTGATCTTGAATCTCCTCGTTATGACGTCATAAGGAGGAAAGGTTACCTCCCCTTTCTCTGCTTTGACCGCCCAGAGAATTTGGCTCGTCCATGAGAAAATGAGCTAGGAAGTACGAACGCGCGAGCGCGATTTGAGTTTTTCCTCAAGAGATATAATGGCTTGCAAACGAGCGAAGCATGGCAGTTGATTAGTGTTCGGATGTACAAATGAACACAAAAGTATTTTTTAGTTCCTTCATCCGAGCCTCTGAAGAAACAATGGGTTCATTTTATTTTCTCTGGAACTGCGCCGACACAACTTCCCAAAGTTTTGGATGGTCCAAACATTTCACCGACGACTGTTTCCTCAACTTGGGCCAATACAGAGCTGGCCTCGATGAACGTCTGAAAATAAATCATCGAGCTACCAACAACAATTCAAGTTCAAGTTCAGACAGGTAATCTTTCTCTCAAAATCGTTCAATACTGTTTTAAGCATCAGTAAGTCAAGCCAGTGACTAAAATATCAACTTCACATCGTTTCTTTTAGTAGGATGAAAGTAATCTTATTTAAATTGTGAACAAATTGTATACAGAAAGCGATCAAAGAAAATCTTTCCACACAGCGCGAGTTTATCTGGACAACTCGTTATGAAATCAATGATGTTACACTGCACCACAAAGCTCTTACTGTATGTACATCATCGTGTTTGCATTGGTGAAAGCATTAGAGAGAGTGCAGAAACTGCATTGCAATAATAAGATCTTCAGTCTCGCGATCAACAGACTGTCATCTGCTTGCTCAATTCTCATCACGGCAACATTTTATGTGATGGGAATAGATCTAAATATTTTAAAAACTTCTCACGATTCGTTAATCTTGATAGCTGTATTAGTAAAACGTATAATAGCTGTAGTAAAAGTATTTGAGAGAGTTTCACATGTAATACGTAGCTATTTCATATGCAAGCATATCAGCCAATCACAGCAGTGGCCGGTACACTGAATCCCACAGCAGACACGCCCTTCAAACAGAGTGTTCAAATCAGTGGCTAAAATCAGGCTAGGAAAAATGCCTTTTATTTCTAAATTATGACTATTTTTGATCTAAAAAACATACTAGCAT
This sequence comes from Chrosomus eos, assembly GCA_036326025.1. NCBI lineage: Eukaryota > Metazoa > Chordata > Actinopteri > Cypriniformes > Leuciscidae > Chrosomus > Chrosomus eos. Next base: position 22,601,378 of record CM070822.1, read on the forward strand.
TATATGGGCAACCCAGGAAACATTATTAAATTATAAAATAACCCCATGTTATTTAAGATATATTTTGATGAAATCTGAAATTTTTCTAACCCTCATGTGTGTGCCATTTAAACTGATATTTTTAACTCTTTTACTTAAAAAAAAAAAAAAAAAAAACCTTTAACTAGAGAGATAAAATGGTGCATATTAACAAAACCTCTGATGTAATGTGATGTGCCACTTTCTGTTGTCGTTTTTCGTTTTTCTTTTTTGGTATAATTGGAGATGTTTTGTATACCACACTGAAGATTTTTAAATGCAGTCCAGCTGGAGAAACTATGGAGATATGAAAAACATGTTATTGCGAACTGTAAATAGGAAACATATTCAAAATATTTAGAGGGATTCAAATAGGGGTGTGACGAGACACGAGATTGGGTTCACGAGGATGAGATTTTTGAGAAAATGTGAAATTTTATTTGACTAAATAAGTCAAAAAATGCAACCATAATCAAAGTACTCTTTCAGTATTCAAAGTGCAAACAGAGACCAGAGCCACAACTACACAGTTCAGAGACAGGTTTGATATCAGGGATCTTGCGTTTTACTCTAACTTTTGGATTCGCGATCGCACGTACTCTGTGTACAGGGAGCGGTGGTGCAAAGCGCATTCATAGCGATATCGCAAGACAGATTTTCGCCTCAACGAGAAATCTCGTCACACCCCTAGGATTCAACCTTCAAATGTTTTACTACAAATGGGCATCTAGGAAGAGCAGTGTAGATAAATGTCACTCCACTCCTTTGCCTTTATGTTGGTTCGGATCTCTCTCGGAGCGGTGTGAGTAGGACCAGTTATATTGGAATTTGGATGGGCCAGCTGGTAAGAACTGTGCTGGTAAACCTCCCCCTGACCCAACCAGTGTAACCAGATGGAGGGGGGCAGGCTCACACTTGCTAGTACGCGCACTTCCCATGCTGGTTGACATCGAATCCCACTCTGAGCAGTATAAACAGGATGCATACATTTTTAAAAAGGGAAAAACTTTTTAAGATTGGCATAAAATATTCACATTTTACCTTTTATAATAGATGAAAGATATGAAGTACATAACTGGTGTAAAGTTTCCCCCAGGACAGGACTGGCGTGATGAGGGGGGTTATGTGTGGTCGTACCCTTTGACACACAGACAGGCGGCAGTATGCCCTCCTGCCACACTGATATATGATGTGCCAGTCTGAAACAGGATGGAATGGAGGGGGATATTTGATATTCTGACCCCCTTCTAGGCTAGTGCGCGGTCACACACACACACACACAGAAACATCCAATTTACCCGTGTGACCTTCATTTGCCTACGGCTACCTCATCTGTCATCTTGACTTGAACCCTGGACTGCAGCCCCACTCAATCAAACCTCATCGATCCACGCTATTGAGCTCCTGCACAGGTGTGCACATTGTGAGTTCATCGGTGTGTGTGTATTTGTGTTTGAGTGAGTGGAGAGCGAGCGTGAACAGCTGGAAAGCATCCTTTAACAAGAGTAATGACCTGCGGAGGGCGGCATCACTGTTTGAATGGGCGCTTTAACGCGTGATCAATTCTGTGCATCCTGCTGACGTCTCACAAACTGCCACCGAACTCCGCTCAACGCTTTCATAAGAAGAAATCATTTCTCTTTTGTCAGGTAGCCCCTAGACAATAAAGATTTCATTAGTGGTGTTTGCTAAGGTAAGAATCATTATTGCTCGTACACAGGATTACATTTTGTACAAGTATTACATTTTTCAGAACAACACATCCAGTATTATTTCTGTTTGTTATGCAGAGACCAAAATTTCATGGAGACTTGAGTTAGTTATTTTGTCTTTGGCCAGTAAGCAGCACCCTAGCAACCACCTAACATTAAGCAACCTCTTAACATCACTTAACAACCACCTGGAACACCCCAACAATCACCTGGCAACACCCTAGCAATAACCTAGCAACCACCTTACATCACATCAGAACCCTGGAAATCACCTAGCAACTGCCTAGAAACCACTTAACATCACTCTATCAACCATCTGGAACACTCCAACAATCACCTGGCAACAACATCAAACAACACCCTAGCAATAACCTAGCAATCATCACACCAGAACCCTATAAATCACCTAGCAACTGCCTAGAAACCACTTATCATCACTCTAGCAACCACTTATAACACCCTAACAGTCACCTGTCAACCTCTTAACATCACTCTATCAACCATCTGTACCACTCCAACAATCACCTGGCAACAACATCAAGCAACGAACAGTCACCTAGCAACATCTTAAATCACTCTATCAACATCTGGAACACTCCAACATCACCTGGCAACAACATCAAGCAACGAACAGTCACCTAGCAACCTCTTAACATCACTCTATCAACCATCTGGAACACTCCAACAATCACCTGGCAACAACATCAAGCAACACCCTAGTATACCTAGCAACCACTTTACATCACACTAGAACCTAGAATAACACACTAATGCCTAGAAACCACTTAACATCACTGCAACCACTTCTTACACCCTGACAGACCTGGCAACCTCATAACATCACTCGAGCAACCACTGGAAACTTCAACAATCACCTGGCTACAACATCAAGCAACACCCTAGCAATAACCTAGCAAATCATCACACCAGAACCCTATAAATAACACTAGCAACTGCCTAGAAACCACTTAACATCCACTCTAGCAACCTCACTTATAACAACCCTAACAGTCACCTGTCAACCTCTTAACTCACTCTATCAACCATCTGGAACACTCCAACAATCACCTGGCAACAACATCACTCACGAACAGTCACCTAGCAACCTCTTAACATCACTCTATCAACCATCTGGAACACTCCAACAATCACCTGGCAACAACATCAAGCAACGAACAGTCACCTAGCAACCTCTTAACATCACTCTATCAACCATCTGGAACACTCCAACAATCACCTGGCAACAACATCAAGCACGAACAGTCACCTAGCAACCTCTTAACATCACTCTATCAACCATCTGGAACACTCCAACAATCACCTGGCAACAACATCAAGCCACGAACAGTCACCTAGCAACCTCTTAACATCACTCTATCCACCATCTGGAACACTCCAACAATCACCTGGCAACAACATCAAGCAACGAACAGTCACCTAGCAACCTCTTAACATCACTCTATCAACCATCTGGAACACTCCAACAATCACCTGGCAACAACATCAAGCAACACCCTAGTAATAACCTAGCAACCACCTTACATCACACTAGAACCCTAGAAATAACACAGTAACTGCCTAGAAACCACTTAACATCACTCTAGCAACCACTTCTTACACCCTGACAGTCGCCTGGCAACCTCATAACATCACTCTAGCAACCAGCTGGAACACTTCAACAATCACCTGGCAACAAAATCAAGCAAAACCGTAGCAATAACCTAGCAACCACCTTACATCACACCAGAACCCTAGAAATAACCTAGTAACTGCCTAGAAACCACTTAACATAACACTAGCAACCACATATAACACCCTGACAGTCGCCTGTCAACCTCTTAACATCACTAGCAACCACCTGGAACACGTCAACAGTCACCTGGCAACAACATCAACCAACACCCTAGCAATAACCTAGCAACCACCTTACATCACACTAGCAACCACCTAGAAAATTCTAGCAATTGCTTGGCAACCTCTTAGCTACTGGATACCAATCACTTAAAATCTTCCTCACAACCACCTAGAAGACCCTAGAAACCCAGACTGTTGAAGAGAATGTCACATCCGAAGCTGCCGCACAAGTCCTGAAAAGTGAAGCCAAAGCATTTTGATCACCCCCTTGTGGCTGGCTGCAGTATATCTAATAAACCATTGTCCATTTTAATAAAACAATCTGTCATTTTAGGTATTTCTTATCATGCAGATGTATGTTCAAGCGTTAATTTCTCCAATAAATTTGGTTTCAGGTAGTTTAAAAACGGTGTAACATGCTCACGATTGAGTGACTTAACTATGTAATCCGCAACGACCATTACTGGGAGATTGTGGCTTCGTTTTTCTACAGTGGAAGGAAGTTTGAGACATGTTGTAAATCTTTTTTTTTTAACTTTAATTTTTTTTTATGCAGTTTATGGTTACATCTATCTGGTCTTTCGACTTGATGCGAACACTATAGAAATGTTTGCCTTGTAACACAGGGTTTCATTATGTGAGGTAATGGCACTGTCGCCATGACAAAAAGAGCTGTTGTTTTGCTCAGATGAGTTGAAATTTTACCCACAATCCCCATGCTGCCTTGTTTATTTGTAGGCATGACAGCAATAACTGCTGAAAGGTACTAGCTTGTACTAGTTAAAAAGTGCAGTTATGAGTGTTGTAAAGTAACATTTGTAAGTGTGCGATAAAAAAAAAAAGACTTACCTCAGTGTCTCATATTCTCTGTGGTAACTATTTTTTGGAGGTGGAAGACCCATCTTTTTATCACCCACCCACACTCAGTGAAATAGCACACGGTGGGCTTTAATAAATAAAAGGGATAAAGCTGTGTAGATGATTAAATGGTGGTTTCAGTCGCACTAATACGAGGTGTTTGAGTAATGGTGTCCCGTCGTGAGCAGGTGGGAGCGGGTTGATGCAGAGCCAGTGCCTGGACACAGACCTTACGCATGTGTTCATCCAAACCCAGCTGCTGGGAAACATTTATTACGGGCCTGTTGTTCCTGGACCTCTGCACCTGCTGTGAACAATGCCATGTTCTCTCTCTCTCTTTCTCTTTCTCTGGCAACAAAATGAGAACAACAACTTCATTTCATGTTCATTTCACCTCATGCGGTGTTAATACACGAGTGCTAGCTCAGTGTTGTCTTCTTTTGTGGGTGTTGTTAATAACAACGGTTCTTTTTGTAGACGAAAACACTTTCATGCAGTATGTAAAATAGCTGTCTTAATGAAATAGGTCTGCAATGTTTTAAAGATCAAAGTGCGTGACAAATAAAGTTACTGTCTTGTAATAGAGAATCGATTCTGAACTGCCGAAACGAGTCGTCATCAATTCCAGTCTCACTTTCTGTTACATGCCTATGTAACAAATTTGGATAATTCCTATGGTTTTCATTGGCCTCCTGGGAACGACGTCTACTTTGATCCGCCTCAAACACTGTAGTTGTAGCTGAGGCCTGGAAGAGATTGGTTCATGTTGTTGACGTGTCGAGAAGACGCTGTTTTCATTTCAAAAGGATGAGGACTCGCTCGGTAATTTATACGGAAAAACCGACGTCACCGTTACTGTTAGTATCATTTCAAGTGCTGAAATTCATATATGGTAGTGGAAAATTTGTTTCTGACACCTGCTGTAGCATTAGACCAATCACATCAGACTGTGCCATCTGACCAATCAGAGCAGAGTAGGATTTCAGAAAGGAGGGGTTTAGAGAGCTGAATCTTTGATCAAAACATTTTCAGAGTTTTGGGGAAATTAAGTGATGTGCAATGTTTATTAAGAGAGAATTTAAAGTGTTTTTAACCATAGGTACATGTAAACCGATTGTAGAAAACATCCAAAACAAAATTAGGAACCTAAAATACTTTACTTATGGAAATTGGCACTCGTGTTGGTCTAAAGAGGCATTGCATTGATGCCGGAATCCAGACAGTGTAAATAAGACTTTGGGACCCAACCTGACCCCGTATTGTGAAATTGTAAGACTAAACGCATATTTTAACGTATTTGTATTTATTTTCAGTGTGCAAAAACAGACGCACAGATTTTAATGATTTTTGGTAATAGGTGTGTGAACATTTATTGTAACAAACATTGGGGAAAAACTGGAGAGAAAAAAATGGTAAGGTCATTTGACATTGTCATCAAATTTATGACCATTCACTGTATATGCGTCCATTATTATTAGACAGTAAGGGGACATCATTAGGTTATTTACATTTTATTTTCATCTCATGCCGTGTGACCTCTCAAGTAAAGATTTTAAAAGATCTTGTCCAGTAATCAGTGTCTGACAAATTTTGTCCTGCCTAAAATTAAATTTGAGACATAGGATGTGTGTAGAAAATAAAGAATATTTAAGGCACATGTAACTTGAACATTTCCAAGGACGAGAATCCATGAACCGCATTATTGGACCGTTTTCATACCATAGCCGTGCTATTTTTAATTTAAAAAGGTTGCGATTCAATTAAGTAAATATATGCCCTGTGGGTTATATATGCACTTTAATTATTCTACATGCGTATAGGTTTACATGCATCTCAGAGCTGCTTCGTTCACAGTAAATGCTGCTGCACACAAACTGTTTTCATTTACATGCGTGAAGCGCGCCTCAAACTCCATCTCTGGGTTTGGATTGCTTATAACGTTTTCTGGGTATGCAATGTGCGCCATTTTCATCAGATGTGTAAGGTAAATCATTTATAAACCTTCACCAACACAAGAGAATGCATCAATACGTTTCTAAATATGCAAACTGTTTATCGTGATTTCAAAATAAGTCCAATGTCCACATATAGATGTGGCCAAATATTAAAGATTGAGTAAACATTTGAGTTAAATGTTGTTTGGCCAATAGTGAGCAAGGATTTGATCTGCTGTTAAGTGTAACAACAAAATTTTGGAACTTTATATGGTGGAAATAACATTTAGTTGGTTTAGAATTTCCTTATGTCTCCCGTGATTCATATGCACACTGTTGGATATTGTTAATAGAAAAAAAAGCATTTTATAAAGGCCATAGGGTCACACATGCCTATAAGATAAAGAAAAAATCCCATGTACCCCATCAAGTTTAAGAACTACCCTTTTAACTCTTTGACTTTCTGTTAATAATGTGAACGTTACTTATTACTTATGTCCGTGTGTTCGACTTAATTACATATACATATGCTAATGGAGCGTAGAGAAGAACGCTGCTTGGCACACATACATCTTGTCACAGAACTCGACTGAGTGTGGAAGTAAAAAATAGCCACATGGGGGAGCGTCTTGTGTGATAAATGGATTTCTGTGCTTGTAGATTTTTGTGCAATCAATTACTTTATCAAGAGACTTTCTTTTCTGGGCCTGAACATCTGCTGTGTTCTCATTCTCTTGCTATGGCAGTAATAAGAGGAAATGTAACTTTTAAATGTGACTGATATCAACTTAGTGGCTCCAAACTCTTGGAAACCTTAACTTTTCTGAGTGCAGGCAAAAAAAAAAACGTTTTGTTGGCGAACGCAGATCTATATCAGATTGATTTCGAGGTATCTCGTCTGGGCCGGTGTAAACATTAGTTTTTGTATTTACAGGGGTACCTGCCTGCCAATGCAGAGCGGAGAGAAAGCACTTTGCAGAGGAAGCGGCAGGAATACTTTGGCTTTATCGAGCAGTACTACGACTCCCGCAACGACGAACACCATCAGGACACATACAGACAGGTAACTGACTATATTTAATTCTAGATTCGACTCAAATTTGTGTTTTATGACTTATTTTATTAGCATTAGAGTCAAACTGTTTGTATATTTGTTTCAGAACTATGAGGTATGTTAGATTTTTACATCAAATTAACTTAGCAGAGAAAAAAGAAACTGGTCTTAAACAGTAAATGTGTATCATCCCATTGAAGTGAAAAATAAGTGACTCCCTCCCTTTAGAATTTTATGGTTTTACTGTACACAACTGAACATAATAAAAATCATCTGGTCATTAGCAGGTCTTAAAATTAGGTAAATACAACCTCAGATGGACAATAACACCATGAATAAAGCCAAAATGGAAAAGCCATGCGTGATAAGCTAAGTACACCCTATGATTCAATTGCTTGTAGAGCCAGCAATAAGTCGAAGGGATCGGTTTCTATATGAGAATATCAGTCTTTTTATAATGTTGCTTCAGTTCAGTGAGGTTTTTGGGTATCTGTTTATGCAGCACCGCTCTCTTAAGGTCCCGCCGCAACATTTCAGTTGAGATCTGGACTTTGACTGGGCCATTGCAACACCTTGATTCTTTTCTTTTTCAGCCATTCTGTTGTAGATTTGCTGCTGTGCTTTTTTGTAATCATTGTGCAGTTGCATGACCCAAGCTTTAGCTTTCGGACAGATGGCCTCACATTGACCCTAGAATACAGAGGTGTTCATGGTCGACTCATTGACTGCGACAGGCTGCAAAACAAGCTGAACACGATCACCCCTCCACCAGCGTGATGGACAGTTGGTGTGAGGTGTTTGTGCTTATATGCTGTGTTTGGTTTTCGCCAAACGTGGCGCTGTGCATTATGGTCAAACATCTCCACTTTGGTTTCTCGTCCAAAGGACATTGTTCCAGAAGTCTTGAGGTTTGCTCAGATGCAACTTGGAAAGCCGTGCTGCCATGTTCTTTTCAGAGAGAACAAGCTTTCTCCTTGCAAACCTTCCAAACATGTTATACTTGTCCCATCTTTTTCTAAACTTTTTCTAACATTTAACATGTTAACTGAGGCCTGTATAGAGTCTAAAGTGTAGTTATTGGGGTTTGGCGTTTTCTCTGAGTAATGAGCAGTGTACGGCCTGACCTTGGGGTGAATTTGCTGGGACGTCCAGTCCTGGGCATTGGCAGTTGTCTTGGATGTTTTCCACTTGTGAATAGTCTAATAATGGACTTCAAATTGTTTGGAAATGGCTGTATAACCCTTCACAGATTGATGGGCAGCAACAGTTGCTTCTCTTTTTTCTTCCTTGGCGTTGTGTTAACACACACCTGCATGCTCCAGACCAGCAAACTGCCAAAACTTCTGCTTTTATAGAGTTAGTCAGTCACACATGCTGATGATAAATTAATCAATGACATTTGATAAGCTGGCCTCACTGCTACTTACCTTATTAATTCCCATTGAAGCATTAAGGGTGTACTTTGTCACCCATGGCTTTTCCATTTTGGCCTAGTTTTTGTTAAATAAACAATGACCTGGTGTAATATGTCATGTTTTTTTGTTCAATGTGAGGTTGTATTTACCTCATTTTAAGACCAGCCAAGAACCAGATGATTTGTTATGTCCACGATATATAAAACCCACATAATTCAATAGGGGGTCCTTTCTTTTTCACATGACTGAGTGTATATATAGGAATATGTATGTAAGAAAATAGGTTTCATACAAACTGTATTGGTAACATGGTTGAAATCTAACATTTATATTTATCGAATTGTTATTTATAAAATGATAATATCTAGTAGTCTTTTCACTGACCATTTTCTTTGGGAAAAAAAAGTCACTTTTGTAAAAATTATGGGTCTCATTCACTAAGCCTAGACAAATTTGTGTACGAGCAAATCATGACTCTTGTGTACTAAAATGTATTCTACATTTACACAAAAAAAAATAGGAACTGAATTAACCACTTGTACGCAAAAAGCACCTAATCCTTTATATTTCATCTTAACATGACTATAATTATAAGAAATTATAAATTAATTATATGATATTAATTATGTATACAATTATATAATAAATGAATAAATAATACAATTTAATTATTTCATCATATATTTTACCATATACAGTGAACAAGTTTGACTAGAGTGAAAGGAAAGTTTGTGCCGAAAGCTTTTATATAGAAATGGTTTGCATGTGTCTTATGCAAATGATTAACCTCATGCAAACGGACACTCATTTACAATACTCCAAATGCACTAACAATACAACAAGATTAAGAACACATTCATGTGCGTACGCACGTGTTGTGAATTAGGCGAGATTTTTCTCGAGCAGTTCTCCCCTCGTACAAATACGAAATAATCCACGCAATTATTAGTGAATGAGGCCCAGTGTTCCCATTTTGTACCTTTTTGTGGAAAAGGCCTCCCATGTCTAGATAATGCTGCTGACTGAACTTTATACAGCAATAATTAGCTGAATCAAAGACTCTGGAGATTATTCACAACTTTCCTTTTAACTTCCTGTACAGCCAGTGCTAATTCTGCTATAAATAGAATCATTTTTAAGTTCAAAGCCAGCAGTTGAGTTTTGCCAGGGGTTTAATGTGATACAGTCAGGGGTTTTGGTTGCGTTCTACCTACTGTTTGAGGTCTTGGCAGCAGCAGTATGTTAGCTTTGCCAAAAACACTGTTATGTTAGAAGCTCCGAGTGTTTAGAAATGCCACCAGGAGATAGTGTTTGATATTTAGATGCTGAAGAGGAAAAGATGACAAGGAAATGTTTAAAGCTCCACTGAATTGGCAGGAGGATGTGAAGATCAAACTGTTGCTGTCACTCTGATCTGATAAATGTCTACCTGATTTAAGACTGCCGTCTAGTGATCGCTGCGATGTGAGATTCACGCGTTTGTTTCAGCTCTCGCTAGCTATATCTGGGTGATTCTCGCCGGCCTGTTTAGAACAGTTCTTATATATCACTCCAGAATTATAAATAAAGAAGAAAAATATATTTAGTTGCTTTTTACAATCATTAAGGCATTGTGACATTTTCATAGGAAAATAATGTGGATATTTTACATAAATAAAATATTGGTTATATATTAAAATATCATTGTGACATTAGTACAACAATACATTCTCATTACAATAATGCAAAATAATGTTTAAAAAAAACCTCATATTGTAAATGCATCATTTTAGTATTTGTACTGTGTTTTTAATTTATGCAGATTTAAAAAAAAAGATAAATCCAGACTTAATGAGAATTAAGACTTAATTATCATGAAAATATTATCATGCAAAAACATAAAAACATCTAATGTAACCATCATAATGATTAGGGATGCACCGATATGAAAATTGTAGCCAATAATCGATATTTCTTTATATTTGAAAGCCAATGACCGATATATTGGCCGATACATCTAAATCCAAATTTTTATCCAAAAAGTCTCACCATTAAAAGCCATGTCCCGAGCACACAATTATAATATTCTCATTATAATTTTATGTAGCCTATATGACAGATTTTGCACTGTGCATGTTGATTACAATCATATTTCAGCAAATTCAAAACCATCATGGCGAACAGTGTGCATCTGAAGTGTCTCAGCTGAAGGAAGCAAATTGATCGGCTTTAATATATCGGCCAAATTTTCTTATCAGGCCGATAACAGTAAAAATGAACATATATCGGCCGAAACCAATATGGTGGCACATATATCGTGCATCCCTAATAATGATCATATTTGTGTGTTTGTCATCTCTCAGTTCCATAACTCTATGTTCTTTACATCAACATTTTGTACATATATATATATGTGTGTGTGTGTGTGTGTGTGTGTTTTCTGAACCATCAGATTCACATAGATATTCCCCGAATGAGTCCGGAAAGTTTAGTTCTACAGCCCAAGGTGACCGAGGTAAGAGGACTGATGGTCACGCCACATGCTTCTGTCCACCCCAAAGCATGTCACTCAATCATCATCCATCTGTCTGTGTGTCTGTCAAACTGTCTGTCTGGTCTCGATCTCCATTTTTTGGGGTTGGAAATCTTGCGTTAAGGTGCACAGGAAGTAGAAAGCAGAATTTAGGAAGTCGAATCCAGTGAGTTTCTTCTCAGGTGCAAACCTCAAACGGGCAAACCCCGTTTCTCTTCGAGCTCTCTCGCTAGTCCGTTCTGTCCTAACCTGCTTGTGCTCCTCTTTTTTTTGTGTCTCTTCCCTGCAGATTCACATTGACATACCGAGAACTAATCCTCTTATACCTCTCTTTCAACAAGCTTCTGTGCAAGAGGTGAGAAGTTCGCACTTACCCATTTTACTCAGCTTGACTCGTTCATCCTCACAAACTCACACCCAGACACATAAAGTAACTTATAGAAACAATCCACCTCAGAATGAGCATTATGTCGTACCCGTATCTCATTGCAAACCCATATGATTTTATTTCTTCAGTGAAACACTAGCGAAATCTGAAGACTGGTGGACAGTGTTTACTGCAGAATTTAGAATGATTGGAAAATAAAGCTTTCAGGTTTCAAAATGTATGCAGCTGAAACACACAAGTGTCATAGAAATGATCTATACATATCATTGATGTGTGTCGGAGAACAGACTAAAACCTAAGTTGGTATTTAATGGTAGTTTGAAGCAAATAAGTTGAGGACATTTTTTATTATTATTATTTAAAAATGTTATCTTAAATAAAATTAAAGAAAAAAATATTGTGAATATGTGACAATCAAGGGAAAATTCTCAAAATAATGCATAAAAAACCATTTTATTTAACATTTTATATATATGGTTAACAAATTTGGTTTTCTGGAAAGTGTTTAATTGTCATTAAAATATAATATAATATAAAATATAAGGGCTTAATTTCCACTCTGTTCCTTTAGAAAACATGAATATAGTGCACAAGTCCTTTGGATCACTTGTGATGCTTTTGCATCCATTTTGAAATTGAGTCCCGCTTCATTATAGTCATGTAAGCGAGTGCGAACCGTAGTAAAAAAAAGAAGAAACATTTCCTTCTGTATTCCTTGGGAGAATATCATCTCATACAGGTTTGAAATGACATGAGATGAGCAAATCATTTTCATTTGAGAACGAATCCTTTAAACTAAGTTCGAGCTCATTATGCAGGAGCAGGTGGTGTTGCCTCAACTTTCCGTAGGTTGCATGTTGGCTTTGAAATGCTATGTATATTTATCACATGATAGCATGCCAAAAAAAGTCTTGTAACGATGTCTGCCACTACTGATGCATGCACTAACAAATTTCTATCAGCGAACACACTTTCTTTATGCACTCAAACACACCGCTATCCACAAATGTACTATGCACTCAAAATGGACAGCGTGTAAAGGGAAGTGTGGGACCAATGTTCTGTTCCAAACCCTGAGCTGCTTTGCTTTAACTGAGAAGAACCTTTACATTTTACAGATGTAGATTTACAGATTCAGTTTAATCTAAACAACTCTGCTCCTGGAGGGCCACTGTCCTGCAGAGTTTTGCTCCAACCCTCATTAAACACACCTGCACCAGCTAATAAAAATCTTCAGGATTACTAGAAAGCTACAGGCACGTGAGTTTTATCAGGGATTGAGCTAAACTGCAGGACAGGACTGGAGTTGCCCATCCTTGGTCTTACTAGAGAGAAACAAAGCAATTCATCAAAGAGCCAACAATATTCGTGATATAAAATGGCACATTTGTTTGACAACTAGATTAGGAGGCACCTGATAATTATGTCATTTTTTATAATGTACAAAATGTACGAAATACAATATGTCCCAGCCAGGGTTATTATCGTTAACTGAAATTTGAAAACATTTCTGTTAATAGAAATAAAGTTGAAAAAAGTTGATGAAAAAACTTTGCCTTGGCAATAATTTAGATGTTATAAAAACTAAAGTAAAAACAACATTTAAATGATGTCAAAAGCACAATTAAATTAATAAAAAATATACACAAATTAACATGGGAATTAAAATAATGTATTATTAATGTAATGTACAATATTCTTAAAACTCTAATGGTAACACTTTGCAATAAGGTATCATTTGTTAACATTAGTTAATATATTAGCTAACATGAACTAACAGTTATACTTTGACATTTATTAATATTTGTTAATGTTGGTTAATAAAAATACAGTTATTCGTGTTAGTTCACACAGCATTAACTAATGTTAATAAATACAACTTTTGATTTTAATAATGTATTAGCAAATGTTGAAAAGAATATATACTAATATTAATAAATGCTGTAGAAGTATTGTTTGTTTCTTAGTTAATGCTATCTAATTAGTTAACTAATGTTAATAAATCGAATCTTACTGTAAAGTGTTACCACTAAAATAACACTGGTCTCACCTCACAAATATTTAGAAAAATGTATCAACATCTTTTGTAATATAAAACATAATACATATGGTTCATTTGAACGCACATACGTGTTATTTATTTATTTAGATTTTTTGCCCTCATGTTTACCTCATTTTTCTTATTTTTTTGCCTAACTTTCAAATCAGACGTGAATTATTCTTCAAATATATAAAAATATCAAGCAAAAAAGAAACGGAGCAGATATCATAGAGCTGAGAATAGAGAGTTCCCACATTCGATGAAGGATGTCCTGTGATTGGCTGAGGCTGTGACCTTCAGTTTCTCACCGCTCTAGTGTAGCAAAGATCTTTGCGTGTGCCGGGCCAGCGTTTTTGTAGGCCTGCCGCCAGAGTCGCACTTAACTAGCCTTTCAATTTCATATTCAACGTATTCAATTTAGTGTGATGGGCTCTCAAGACATGAATTTCCATCGCAAACACAAGTCTGCCGATGCATCGTGGCCCTGAGCAAGATTCCTTCTCCATTTCCCCCCGCTGCCTTTTAAATAAGAATTTCACATTTAAAAGGAGAATTAAAAACAAGCAGTCTTTGGAGTATGGCGATCTTCACTGTGGATGTCTCCTAACCAAATAAATGGATAATATTTACGCTTCGGGTGCTTCAGTGCACTCGAGCTCGCCCATTGATTTCTGCTGCCTGGTTTAGTGTCTAATTTCCACTACGTAATGGGCTTCTGGAGGAGATCTTGCCATGACTACCTCGAGGAGAAGAGACGGAGTGGGAGGGTTCGAGAGAGAAAAGAGGCAGGAGATGTCAGCTATGTGGAGAAACTCACATTATCAGTCTAAAGTCTTTGATAAATGGAGCTTTGATCATAGAAAAGAACGCAGATGAGAAAGCCGCTCCATTTGATCGACACAATCGGGGAAAAAACGAGCGCGAGCTGCCTTGTACACATTTATTGTTTAGGGCTCAACGTGAGAGATGAGTTTATTTGGGGATGACAGATACATTACGTCCTGAAAGGAGCGCGGGAGATGTCAGTTGCATGCGTCAGAGAGAAGAGAAAGAGAAAGTCTTCCATTTTCCCTCTTGATTTAAGTCAAACTTCTTGCTTCTTTCCATTGTGCTGACAGCTAGGTGAGAGGAAAACACACAAAAAACTGTCACCAGCACTTTGAATTAAGGTATTGCCTTCATAGAAAGGAACGCAAAAAAAGTCCCACAAAAAGTTCTTGGTTTTTTTTACTGTCAAAAAGATCAACTTAAAAACAACATCTGGAGTTAAAGAGCTGAAGTTACTCAAAACTCAAGACAAGACGACATAAATGTATTTAAAGAATGAACACGGTTTTACGGAGCAAGTAGGAAATGCTCCTGAATCACATTTTTTACTCAAATTACTGATTAAAAAAAAATAACAATAAGACAGAATATGCTATGTATCATGATAAAAATAAAACATTAAACTGAAACTGTTGACGGAAACAACAATACAAAATAATACTGACAGACATTAACATTGCATCAACATTGCAAGCACTCTTTCCTTATAACACTAAAACACAAACTCATGTACAGTGAATATTGTATGACAGCGGTGCACATTATTATGTTTTTTTGGAGCTCAGGTTTTCACAACAGCAAGGACAATTTTCACATGTTTTTGTTAAATATTGAAACATTTTGTGATGCTTAAGTATGGGTTAATGTACATCCAGCTGGTTGTTATCGCAAAAATAAACCCAGAGAGAGTTATCAGTTAGTGGATATACATGCTACTTGCAACATAAGTAAATAATTAGGCACAAAATATTGAAATATTTTATTAGCTCATTAAAAACAAGGCTTCCACTAACAAAAACAGTTGCTAGCAACGAGCTTTGAGCCTAGATGAATGAACAAGTTCAAACAACACAAACATTTCAGGGATAATGTACTGTCGAATCAGTTGTTACACAGCTTTTCAACAAATAAATAATGACGGGGGCATGAAATATTGATTTTAAAAGTTTTAAA
The DNA here is from genome assembly GCA_036326025.1 of Chrosomus eos. Taxonomy (NCBI): domain Eukaryota; kingdom Metazoa; phylum Chordata; class Actinopteri; order Cypriniformes; family Leuciscidae; genus Chrosomus; species Chrosomus eos. The sequence continues at coordinate 22,617,165 of CM070822.1, forward strand.
ATCTTACCCGTTTATGGTCTTTAATCCATAACAAAACAATTGTGTACAAAACAATTGTTCTACACCAACAAGACAAACACTTCAACGATATTATCGCATGCCTACTATTAAAGGGTTAGTTAGAATCTGTGATTCAGAATGACAGTATCCACACCGGCGCGGTGACTGACAGTCGCACATTCTCTTTAAAACATTGGATTCATCCGCTCTGTGCCGTGCCGAGGCACAACCCACATAAAGTTGATAATTCCGCGAATAATTGCAATTGCAGATTCGAACAGATATGGCGACAAAGAGGAAAAACTACAGACTGCACCTTTAAAAACAGAATTAGCATATCGCATATCAAAACTGAAATATACTTTGGGCTAAAGTTTATCCGTAGGCCTCATTTAAAGAGAGAGCGCCATCTAATAATAAATATGCACACAGCTACTTGTAATTTCTCACCTTGCTGTCTACGCCATTGAATTGAATTGTGATGTTAATGATTAAAAAGCTCAGAAGGCTTAATTGATTTTCTTAATTGATTGCTAGCTGGGGGTGGCTGATCCCACTGTGTCTCTAATTAAAACCGTTTGAGTGACCTTGTACGTTCAAATTCTGCTACTAACAGTTTTCATGTTGTATTGCATGATTCAATGTAATTGCTACTTGCATATCAATGTTGAACATATCCTGATATCTTCTTTTTTTGCAACTTTTTTTCTAGATCTTTGAGCGAATTCTGTTCATCTGGGCGATACGACATCCAGCAAGTGGTTACGTTCAGGGCATCAATGACCTTGTCACACCCTTCTTTGTGGTTTATGTTTTTGAGTATATTGGTAAGTCAATAACTCTTTTGCAATATGATATATGCATATGAAGTCTCATAATTATGTATGAGGCCCTTGCAGACTCCTAAAACAGCACAGCTGTGTAAACTCACAAGTTTTTCTGTTCTTCGCTTTTGGTGTTTAGCTAGCGTTGGTGTTATACCAACTGAGTTATGCCTAGTGGCATGAATTTTAATGTCATTTCTCTATCATATTTTTTCAATATTTGTCATAACCTGCCTGTTTAAGCTCTTCCAAAGATCTTGAGTTTGTCAGATTCAATCTTTGTGGTCGTACCCAATGTCTTTCTATTTCTTGACCTTTACACCTTTGAGCGTATGATTTCTAGTTGACTAAATGGGCTGTCCAGACTAATGATTCTGAAGGGCCCAGAGGGACCCTTCCAATGGACTTATGGGACAGTAATATCCTGAACCATGCAATGAGCAGGGCTCGGCTCAATTGATGCACTCAACGGATGGAGGATAAGGGTTTTTCCCCATGCTCTGCTGTTGTTGACATCTATGAGGATACTTTTTTCCTGGGTCATTTGACCTTGTCTGGTCTTCGAGGAATCAAATCCCCCAAGTTCCGTCTAATTTGTTCTTCAGGCCAAAAACATACTCTACACAAATGCTTTGCATTTGTTGAAAGAGAAAGGTTACATCGCTTCACTGCTCATTTGCACACATTTCTGATAAACTTTGATCATGCAAAGCGATCATGTCTCTTCATTTTTTTAGACTCAGTGGAGGGACAGAAATCCCTCGGGTGTCCATTTAAAACATCTTCATTTTTGTTTTGAAGAAAAAAGTTATATTGGTTTGGAGCAACACAAGTTTGTTTTGGGCCTTGAATGGTGCACAACATTTTGTCGTCAGAAGTCCCGCAGCGATGTTGCTTGGTTTTAATGCACCATTTGTTATTTCCTTATTGGTTTTCTTTCTCCCAGCAGAGTTTCTGCTGTTCACATGGTAAAATGAGATTCTTAATTGCTCTCTCTCAGAAAGGCATACTTTATTTGTTTGGTATGCCTCTGTGTTTGTATACTTGTCAGAAGACAACGACAATGCCTGAAGAAGGCCCCTGTTCTCACAGGATAAAGATGTTTGGGACAACTCTCTCTCTTCACTGTGTGTGGAGGAAAGTTTGCAGGAAAATGTACCTGGACCAAATTTCTTAGCAATGTATTTCCCACAACTCCACCAGGCGCAATAAGGCATGGTGCCATGTGTGACAGACACTCATTCAAAGTGTGCTATGTGGGTCAAGTGGTGACTGTTGAGGGAAAGCAGTTGCAAAACATCACGGCTTTACTCTGACGAGACAATCATATCCATCAATGTATGTAACGGCACACGCCAAGTAACGTACTCGGTTACTAACGTAACCTCGGTTCTCTCAGTGGGCACAAACCTGTGGACACATTTCTTATATTCAACACTCGAGCGGCTTTTATGCGCTTTATGAGAGTGTGCTCTGTGCATGACATGAGTTTTGGTGTGCTTGTGTGTAGGGGTGAACACTGGGGCGTGGGCACTTTCACTACACTTAAAACACCGGCGGCGTGAGCCGGACCAGACATTATACTCTTTTTGAGATTTCTCTGGGTCGCCGTGAAAACGGCGTTTGTGTGCAGGCGAGAGAGGGTACATGGACCGGCTCGTTGGCTGCCAAATGAGACACTGCAGTAGCCTGTTTGAAGGGGACTGACAGGGAAAAAACTTTTGACGGCGGTCCGGCCGCAGCGGGAAGCGCGCGTCTCTTCTCTCTCTGGGTTAGGACGGCCTCGTATGCTCAGACTTCAGCTTGATCTTTTGCCGAGGCCCTCTGGGGGGCTGTCTGATCGCGACCTAGGGCGGCCGCCCTGGCGTCGCTGCGAAGGCTGAGGCTGTGCTGGGCCCTGGGCGCCGGCTCGCACCGGAGGCTGGCTCTGTTTCTCGCGAGAGCGTCCCGAGGCGGAGCTCGAGCGCCGCGGCAGGAAGAGGTTCATAGCCTGCGTGGTCTTCTGTACCTCAGAAAAACGGTCAACGATCCCGTTCACCGCTGGGCCGAAGAGACCAGTAGGAGAGAGCGGCGCGTTCAGGAAGGTGGCGCGCTCAGTTTCCCTCATATCCGCGAGCGTTAACCAGAGGTGCCTCTCTGTCACAGTCAACGCGGCCATGGCTCGTCCAATGGCTTGGGCTGCGGTCTTGGTGGCGCGGAGAGAGAGATCCGTCGCGCTTCTCAGATCCGTAATCGCAGCTGGGTCCTGGCCCTTCTCGTCCCATTCGCGGAGGAGGTCGGCTTGCAGGATTTGTAAGACAGCCATGGAGTGGAGAGCAGACGCAGCCTGGCCGGAGGCGGCATAAGCGCGGCCGACCAAGGCGGACGTGGTTCTGCATGCTTTGGACGGGAGGGCTGACCTTGAGCGCCATCTCGCGGAGGGCGGGCAAAGGTGCGCTGCGACCGTCTCTTCCACGAGAGGAATAGCCGTGTACCCTCTCTCGGCGGCGCCGTCCACTTGTGAGAGTGACGCGGAGGCCTGAGACTGAAGCCTCGAAGAAAAGGGTGAATTCCACGACTTAGTCAACTCCGAGTGAAGCTCCGGTAGGAACGGAGCGGGCCTGCTCGCTGGGGCTGGGCGGCTGCGGCTTTGAAGAAAACATCCGTCGAGCCTGTTCGGCGCGGTTTGCACTGGCAGCGACCACTCGAGCCCGAGTCGGTCAACAGCCCGCGTCAGCAGACGCAACAGCTCCGCATCAACTCCAGCGCGGGTACGGCCAGATTCCTGGATCGACGAGGCGGAGGAGTCAAGCGACCATTCCTCGCTATCCGATGCCAGGATGGAGCAGCAGTCTTTCGTGGCGTGTCCTTCGGCCTCATCCTCAGATGCGACGGCAGTGAGGCTCGAGAGCGGCAGCTGCGCGTCGGTGGAGGGAGGCGGAGAAGGCGAGGGCGAGGCTCGAGGGAGGTCCTCCGGCGAGCACGTCGCTTTGGCCACGGGTTCCGGCCGTCTCTGGGAGCGGCGCTGCTTCTTGCGCGGCCCCAGGAAGGGCGGGGAGGCTGAGGCTGCATCTGGCTTGAAGGCTTCGATCCGAGCCCGTAGAGTCGAAAGCGGAAGCGCTTCACAGAGCTCGCAGCCCCCGGACGAGAGGGCGAGCTCGGCGTGTTCCTGGCCCAGGCAGAGAGCGCAGATCACGTGGCGGTCTCCGGCGCTGAGCGGGGCCCTGCACGAGCCACAGGAAATGCGAGGCATCTTTAAAAAGACGCTCGCTGCTCTTTTAGGAGTACAAAGAAATACAATTTTGCAATATGAAAAGGATACGTCGCCGGATAGCGTAGCTCGCACGGATGGCTGAAGGTGGCGAAGACGGCCGGCTGTCCTAATCTGGCTGTTCGCTGTTCGACGGCGGCGCGGCTTCTCTCAGATCCAGCGATGCGAAAGGCTTCGCTGAACAGACGAAAATCAGGGAAATTACAGCCTACAGCCCTTTTTATGCGTTTAGCCACGCCCATTCTGGCGGGCTATGACGCTATGAAGGCGCGAGCGCCCATCATTGGGCGTGACGTCACGCGGGGCTCACTGGTAGGCTGCAGCAGATGCCCGCAGGGCAGCCAATGAGCACGCAAGACTGCCTGCTCTAGGTCTGCTAGCTGCTGCACTGCGTTGACAATGAATACAAAATTAGGATAATTTTTTGGCTTCAATATCTCGAGAAGATGAATCTTTCCCGTAGCGTAAGCTAAACTTACGCAATACGAGAGAACCTCTCGTAAGAGAATCCTTCCTTGTCTACAGTGTTTAGGAAGCTACTTTAAATTGTGATTAGCTTGGGTAGATTCAGTTTTTAAGTAGCTTAACTACATTCAGTCTCAGGATGAACTACGGATGAATAGTTCATTGAAAAATAAAAATTCTGCCATCTACTCACCCTTATGTGAGTAATGAGAGTCCACACCTTTGATGTTCATTCTACTGTGAAACACATGCAGTGCAGTTACAATGAACCGGGACTGAAGCTTTCAAGGTTCAGAAAATCATACAAATGTTCCATGACTTGGGGACTACATTCCATGTCTTCTGAGTCGTACAGTAGCTTTGTGAGAAACAGACCCGAATTAAATTGGTTATCCAAATAGAAGCTTGACCTCGCCCTAGCTCTGCTTGGCTTATTTTATAGTTATGACTGATTTAGATGGATCAGTTTCTCTAGTTCAAATTTGACTTTGTCAACAGATTCTCTGAAAAGATTGGACTCAAGACTATGACTCTTTTATAAATTGCTCATAACTCACTATTTCTGTGGTGGATGTCAAGGTTTTCAGTCTAATCTTATATTCTGCTCTGTTTCTTACAAAGCTGTTGTATGACTTCAGATCACATGGAATATATCGGCACTTTCTTGACTTAAGGGTACTGTTATGAATGTGAACCTTGTTAGTTATTGCATGGGAAAGAATGACCACCTTCAAAATGTGTTCTACAGATTTGAAATGACATAATGTTGAGATGAAGAATTTTCATTTTTCAAATAAACTATGAAGTTTACAGCTACTTTTAATTAGTTGCTCCCCAACGCTGCTCGTCTGAAATACTCTGATTCAGAGCATAAGCCCCTATTTAGTCAGTCCAGAATGAAATACGCCCACAAATTCCTTTTAGCAGAATTGTGTTATTTTCTTTAAGCCACAGATCGTTCTTGATTCCAGCTTTAAAAAATGTATCATGACAGGGCTGAATTAGGGGCCAGTTAGTGCTTTGGCTGTGTGTAACTTGCTGTTAGGGCATTTCATTATTAAACAATCATTTTCATTACGCCTGTAAATAAAGGCTAGAGGAGACAGGGAAAGTCTTCATTGGGGCTTTTCTGCCCTTCTTCCAAGAGCCTTCAAAATACATTAGAATACAATTTGCCTACAACAAATGAAATTTCTAATCTGCTCTGTGAGTTTTTGGACTTAGAGGGTCAAGGTCTAATGGAAGAAAAAACAAACTGAAGTTAAATTCAATCCTATTGATTTCTTCTAGAAGCAAGGCTGCAGGGAACCCTTCTCGTTGTAGTCAAACTATTGCACAGGAAAGAGGGCACCTGAATGTTTTTGCAGTTTTTGATTGAGTAGTTTTACAGAGCAGTCGGCAGCAAAACTGGCCCACATTCATGATTCTGCTGGCCAAAAAAAAATGGCAGCTTGGACTGGAAAAGCCAGACTGGCCAACAGGAAACAGTTTTGCTTTAATATGGTGTTTCGTGGTGGTTGTATCTTTGTATCTAGAATGATCAAACATTTATAATAATAATAAAACATTTAATAAATAATTGCATGAATACTCGGATGGGTGAATTCAGTGCAATGGAACCTAAAAGTATCAGCAAAATAAGTGCATGTAGCATGATGATCATTTTCTGAGTGTTCCAATCACTTTTGTTGAAGAACAACCTGATAAATAAACCTTTTTTTTAAACGGTAAGATTGGGTCAGACATGCTTACTCTCCTGTGCATAAGAAGCACTTAATACTCCAGTCCAGGAGGATTTTGCTAATACCGGTGACTAAAATAGAAAAAATATGGCCAATTAATGTCAGTTATGTTTTAGAATTGAACATTGCACTTTGCACTTATGTTTCTTTTGCGCATAACCACTTAAGTTTTTTTTTTTTTTTTTTTTTTTTTGTAAAAACAGGTTTATAACTGCAGGTTTTGCACAATTATGCAGTTTGGTTTTGTCTAATGAAGCAAACGTTTAGATGTTCAACAACAAAAACCGAAGGATGCCCTCCCTGAACACGAAATCATACTGGATCGGCACAAAGCATAAATGAATTTTTTTTATTTAAAACTGTGTATTAAGATGAAAGGCAATTGTAACTGTTATAAGGATTCAAACAGCTAATGTTATCTTTTAACCGTGTCGACAAACATGCAGTTTGAGCAAATTAATTGTCTTTAATTGCTGTCTTATTGAATCATATACATACCATTCTCTGCGCAATTTAAATCCACTTCTTCATGTACAAAGCATGTCACTGTAAACTCCATGCGAAGCCTGTGACAGCGATGTTTTATTTTATTATACAGTCATTTTTATTTGGAACAGATAGTTCCACAAAGCTACTATCAGTGCTGATAAATCAGTAAAAATTATATATCGGCAAACCTCTAGTGGATGGCGCATAAGAAAGTAACTCCCATGGATTTGCAATAACAAGAGTAAATTGACACATTTACATTTTTGGGTGAACTATTCCTTTAAATCTATGATACCTGCAATAATAGACTGAATCAAAGGCTGTCTGCAAGCTGTTTTACATACCTCAGAAGAAAGGAGCATACAATTTTGTCTGTTTAAGTGAAAATAGTTCTTCATCAGAAGCGCTAATTCCACAAGCTAATGTAGAAACATGACTTGGTTTCCTGGTGGACTGATTAAACGCATCTGTTGAAAGCACTTTTGACTTGTGGAAGTTATGTAGAGATCTGATTGGAGCCATTTTCTCTCTGCAATATACATCAGACATTTTTAGTTTTAAAGTCATCTTCATTTGCCTTGGTTTATAGTTCTCTGTGTGAATAAAAGTTTCAGAACCACCAGACCCTTTCAATATACCCATTCATTACTCTTTTAATCATTCGGCTTCATTTGCATAGCTCGTTAAGCTACATATGTCTATTCTATCGATATTTTTAATCTACAGTGCCGTTCTTCATGGAAGTCTCCATCTAATCAGGCAGCCACTTTGTCTCGGAAGGTTTGTTCCTCAGCTCCTCTGTTCTTTCCGTTTTTTTTCTCACACCGGAGCTGTTTTCCCATTAGGCGACTATAAAGTTGTATAATTAAAAGGAATGAGTGTGTGATGAAATGTAACGTGGAGTAGTGTGGTACACTATTGATTCAGAAGGAAGATAATTTACATCGTCTTCATGTATAGATTCCACATAATGTTCTGGAGGGCAGATGTGGATCAGGTGGTTAAAGATCGACTGGATTAGGTGAACTATTACTGAGGAGGACAACACATCAGTGCTGGTTGAAGGAATAAAGAGTTAACTTGGTTATCTGAATAGTGGAGAACAAAGATTTAAGACGTTGGTTGAAGATGGACACCATGTTGTTCTGTTGAGCTGGAAAATGTTCTTCATTGCGCAAAGATGGGGTTACCTTGCAACCAAGACTCTTGCATCAGAAGCTTTTGAGGGTTCCTTCAAAACTCCACAGTTTAGTGTGTTCTTCAAACTGCACATTCCTCTGTATAAAGGGTCAGTGTTTGGGGTTAGCATGAGGAGTTAGTCAATCAAAGAAGATGCATGTTAGCAGATTTCCTCCAACACCATTTTACTCTGTAGAGGATACAATTCCTTTAGCTTGAGCATTCCCGACGGATGTCCAGCATATACCCATCCTGGATGCACCATGGTTCAGAAAGATTCCATGTCTTTTACGTCATGTGCATTAAGTTCCCTAACCTTGTAACCGCTGACGCTTGCTTTCAGTCCATCTTCTGGAAGGCCTTTGTGGTTTGTTCATTGACTAAGTGCCACAGGCCTCCACGGTTGAATTGAACAGTTAGTGGTGTGTGACCCACAATCGAGGCCTTAATGAGTATCGGTTTGTTCGGATTTCTCGCTTTGAAGAACTGAGCCCAGTGCTGATTTTAATGCAGGTCTGATTAACTTTCCTCATTTGCTCTAACGAGTTGTTAAGTGACTGCCTTGGGATGCCTGAGATGTCTAGTGGCAGGTATTTTTCCTCTTTTTTTTCTCTTGGTTGAGTTTCCTCTGAGACTTGCCTTAGCCCTGTTGCTAGGTAAAAAGATACCAGCAGTTTGATTTTGTTAAATAATGCACAAGTTTGACCTTCAGTTTTTGACAGTTTTGCTTTTAAAGCGCACTAGTTTGTCTTAGAGCAATGCAACAGTGTTATCAAATATGTAACATTAAAAGATAGTTAAAAAATCAGTTGATATTTCACTGGTTTTGGCCATCTTTCTGTTAGACTATCTCACAAATGAATTGGGTTGATAAGATATTACCAATTTAGGTCAACCAATAACCAAGAAATGCTTGATTTTGTTCAGTCTGTGGTGTAAAAAGGTCACATTAGCATTTAAAGAAAACGCATTTAAGCAAAACATGATTAGATCAGAAAAGTGTCTTACTAAATTTTGGTCCCAAATTGTTATAAATCTTTACTGGTTGTCTACTGTCACAGTTTACTGTATTTTGCTATCCTCACTTACATAAAGGAACGATAGTGTCCCGCACACATTAGTTAAAAAACAAAATAAAAAATGAAATCTGTTGTCTGAATAATTTTTGGTGTGACTGTATAGCCAAATAGCATAATATTAACAATGTAACCTTAATGGAAAATGCAACCGTTACATATAATATAACATAGCATCAATAAAAAGTGTAATGCTTTTTTGTCACATTATGTTCAATGTGACATTAACAGGATAACATAACATTAACAAATAAAATAGCAGTTATAAATAATCAAAAATGAACCAGCAGTGTAACATTAATCAATAACACAATGTAACATTAACAGATATTGTTATGCTGTGGAAGAGCATAATGTTACCAAATGGCATAATGTTAAGGAAGAACAAAATAACATATAATGTAACATTAACAAATAACAACCATAACAGATAATGTAACATTGTTATAACATAGCAATAACTCATCAACAAATAACTAGGATTACATAATCTAACAGAAATAGATTATGTAATATTAACAAATAACGTTAAAACATAACATTAACTTTGAAACGATTAATTTTCCATAAGCTTCCAATTTGTCTTCTTCCACAAGCTGAGCTATGTCTAGCTTTGTGAGCTGCATATTCATTTTTTTTTTTTTTCATCTCTGAGTGTAAAATGCCAAGAATGATCTGGAAAAATTGCCCCGTCATAAAGTCATTCGTTTTCTCTGACTAATCACGGTTATTGAATATTTTTGGATCTAGTTTAATTACTTGGCTATAAAAAGCTATAAATTGAATTTCTGCGCAGATCCTAGCTCTGAGAAATCACTTTTTTGTTCATTTACATCTGTGAAACGTGTCAGCCTCGACTTGGTGTAGTTTATAACAATTAACAAAATAATTTCTTGGAGTATTCTGTGGAAATGTCACTTGGTCACCCGTAAAAAATGTTTCGGAATTATCAATTTATTTATTTTTGGTATCAATTTCCAAGTACAGTTTTATTGTCTGGCCATGCTTTTAATGGCTCATGAGTTTCCCATTACAGTACATGTAATGATTCCCCTTTTGCTTCTAATAAAGGCAAATTAATTCTTTAATGGGCTAATCTTGCATAATATTTCACACTCAGGGAAGTTCAACTCTTTTACTGCTGCTCTTGCATTCAATGCTAAGGGTTGTAGAGGCAGCGCATGAGTTGTGGTGTTTATCCTGTATTTTTTACCCAAGTCCCCACACTCTCAAATCAAACTATTTCAAGCATTGAGGTTTATTGGACTCCAGCCGTTCTGCATAACGCACTCCCACTCTTGCACACTGAGCAGCAATAAAAACATCGTAACATTTCTGAAGTCGCAACAATTGCTATGGTTACATGTCCAGGGAGCCATTTATGCCACTGGTGAGCAGTTTTGGGGCCCAAAAAACGACTGCAGTTTTGCAGAATTTTTTATGTAGTCTTAAGTGGATCCATGGGGCAAAACCCACACAAGAGTCATAACCTTCCTATGAGTCTGTTGCAGATGAAGACACTGTCTATTGATTACATTCGTTACATTTTTATTTGGTTTTCTTTTACACAAATTAGACTTTTTCGGCATATTCGCTGAGGGAAAGCAACTCTCCATTGCATTTTGCCTTTACTTGCTCTACTGTTCACTTAAGGCTGGATATATTTGTTCAAAATACTGAATAAATAGTAATAATTTAAAATAGAAATACAACTGTTTTCTATTTAATGTAATTTATTCCTTAATTTTCCACAGCCGATTTTAATATGCTGGCCCCTAAAGGTTTGTACAGTAGTGCATAATACATTCTAAGTTAAATAATATTCTCCTTTTCTTTTCTTCTCTTCACAAGAGTTCTAGTCTGAAAAGAAAAATCCCTCATTGTTGTCCCTCACCGTTTTCCAGAATCGATTGACCGATTTTCGCCTGGCCTATATGATAACTGCCGAAAACCACTTTTATAGTTCCATTGAAGCACTTTAGTCATATCTAGAGACCAGAGAATTTGATAAAGACTTGGACTGTGTCTGAAATCGCTCTCTATACCCGTAAATAGGGCACTATTTGAAGGGACAGCCGATTGTAGTGGTGCCCTTCATATTCACACTCAGTGTCCGTTTTCATTCACTCCTTCAAGTGGACTATATTAGTGGAGTAATGTAGGGAATAGTGAAAGTACTTTTTTGACATTGTCATTAATGAACCACCTGGAATATATTTGCAATCAATTAGGAAAGCCCAGTCAACAACCACCCACAACACCCTAGCATTGTGACAGTTTGTTTTTCTCAGGCAAGCACCCTTTCACGTTGTCTTTAGATTTATTCAACATCCGTTTGTCAGTAACCAAAATCTGGTATCTCTGAGAGTTTATTTCTTTGACTGAACCCTTTTTAAAAAGGTAAACAACAACAGAGAATACTTACCTAATTAAGTCCCAGAGGGGGTATTTGGCCCTCAAAAAAGGCTTTTTTGGTGTTTCTGGAACATGAAATGAGTTAGTTTGGGCCCCTCCACAAAACTTCCTCTTGGAACATCCAGCGAAACTCATTCATCTGTTCTCATTGCAGATTGTTTCTCCCTTACACTGACTTTTTCCTCATTACGACTAGATGATGATCTCCATAAATCACATATGGATCTACACCTCGTCTTTCAGCTCAACTACAATAATTACCAACCCAGCGATCGTTATTTTACCGTGTTGAAATGACGTGTTTGCTGAGTTGAGTTCCATGTTAATTAACCTTGCCTTCAATTACAAATCTGTGAATTTTGTTCGATATTCATTAACCAAAGTAGGGGGCAGTAGTGGGTGGTCCCGGGTTAAAATCTTAAGACATCTTAGGGAGTCGAATTGCATTATCCTCCAGAAAGCTCCTCAGGGCTGTCTTGGGCGATGGTTTAAAACGCTGGTGAAAGCTTACCGCGTCCTTTAACCTGATGTTGACCGTATACGTTAGCCTGCAAAAAGAGGGCATATGGCGCTACAGGGATGTGTAGAGTCAGACGTCAGTAATGATTCCAGCTTCTTGCAGTTGGATGCTTCAGCATGCCAAGGGGAATCTACCCTTCGCCCCTGTATGCAGAAAGAAGATGCAGGCCAACAGGAAGTGATAGCAGAGGCCAAAGAGCCTGGCTCCAGTTGAAGGGATTTATTGTGCTCTTTATGGTTACCTCACTTTGACAGTTCTGTCTCTATTTATATGTGTGTTTACTGAAAGGATCATACTGAAGGAATGAACTGTTACTCAATTTTTCTTTTTTTTGTCCAATTCATGTATTAATGGATTTGTGAGCATTCTCTTACATCCCTTAAACTATATCCTCAGCACTCACAAGTTCAGAAACGGTACCATAACCTTGTGTTATCCATCAGTTGTTGGGGAACTTGATTTAGTAGAGAGACCTGTATGCACAATAAAACCAGGGGTCGTACTTCCTATTTAAAGGATCATAACATACTAAAACACTTTTTTTTTAGGTTTACACGTATATTCTGGTTGCAAAGGTGAAAACATGATAGCACTCATTAGTTAATCATAATGGGTATTGCTATTTTGTATTTTTTTCTGAGTCATTTTGTTCTCCTGGTTTGAACAGCAATTTGAAGCAGCATCACAAAATTTGAGGTAAATAAGCCAACTATGTCATTAGTTTCTAAGCATTTTTTTCACATTACTCATGAGAAGGAACTCTTTGCATCCAATCATTGCTCTGTATTTTGCATGAGATTCATAATTAACATGTTTCAGCCACTTTGATTTCACTTCATTAAACTTGAGTTTGGCGACCAACGTGTATGGAAAATGTCACTAACAACATGTGGATGAGCAGTTTCTGCACAGTGGATTTTTCCGATAAACAGAAGACTATGATGTAACTGAAAATTCAAAAAATTATCCAAAAAGTAACTATGCACTTATTATTCATGCTTAAATGCCATTTCACACTGCGCAAACACGATAACCGGAGCGAATTGCTGACAAACAGAGCTTTCACGCTGATTGTGAAATGATTGACTGCCTTCAGCTAATTCACTCCTGCACAATAGCCTGCACTGCACTCTTAAGAAAAATGGTTCTAAACCGTAGCGTATTAGGGTTCTTCGGCTTGTAACAATAGCAGAACCCTTTTTGGTGCTAAATAGAACCATAAATAACCATGCTTTGAAAGTGCTATAAAAGACCTTAATGGTATATATTATAATTAAAATTAGTATAGTAGTATCTTCACATTATTAATACTACTATTATTAATAATATTTTTATTTATTATTTATTAATATTGTTTTTTAGTTCTCTATCGTCCAGGCCTGGTCCCCTCTCGTCCTCCACTGTAGTCACTCCTTCTTTTACCCTTCAGAAGCTCCTTCGCGAGAGACACGAGACTGGTGCGTCGCGCAGGTGACGATCATCAGTAATCAAGTCAACGACCTCGCGCCATTCTCTCACGGCCCTGCTCGCCACAATTAATAAATAACATTTACATTGAACACTTTATAGATGTAATGAAGACTAAGTTCCGGTGAAATATCTTCACAATCCCTATGATTTCTTTACGTCCTTAATTATGTGTATTCTGAGTGGCAGTTTCTCTCTGCAGATGATTGATACGTGACAGCATCTGAAATACACAATTGAGTTTAGAGTTACATTGTGTCTCTTCATGAACAATTATGTTCATGAGGGTCAAAATTAGCAAAGATGTGAGCCCTTTACCGTTTTAAAAGGAAAAAGTGATATAAAGTAATGGGATAGCTTTAATGCATAAGATAATAAAAAAAAAAAAAAAAAGGCGGGAGTAAAGAACCCTAAACTGCAACACAAAAACACATTTTCAGGACGCTATAGTTCTAAATAGAACCGTTACTTCTTGTAAAGAACCTTTAAAGAACAATTTTTCCCAATTGGCTTTAACATTGTCCACTGCACAACATACAACAGTTAATTTAGATAAATAAAGTTTGGTACTACACAGAAACCATCATGGAGTGTGTGTAATAGCTTCCAACTCTGGTGTAAAGTGAATTTTGATTAAATGTTGGGCCTACGTGCATTATTTGTAGCATTCTATAGTAAACTGAACGCTACAACTGCTTAGCATTTCTCATTCTTTAGTGTTATAAAAAAATATCCCGAGCCACATGAAAAACACGTCATGTAATAATCATATATTTATTTGGCTTCATGTTTTATCTGTAGAAACATTTCTCTGTTATGTATGTGTGGAACTCAGAACGAGGAAACAGACACAATATCGTCATTCAGAAGGGCAGGAGTTATGATCACATGATTGACAGCTCTAGAGTGAATGAGCTCTCTGACTCATAACAGACACGCACAGAAGAAACCAGCGGTTTCAAGCTCTTCAGATCGCACAATTCAGTGGAAAATTGATAGAAAATGATAATCTGTATAAAGAACATGAAAGATTCAATTATTTTATTTCTTCTTTTTGATACAACTGTGGCAGTCACAAGCTGTCAGGTTGGGCTTTGATGAAAACGGAAGGTTAATGTTTTTCCTTGGTAATTCATTAACTAATTTATTTTAAAGTAGACCAGATTCTCAATATGTCCCTCTCTTTTAATTCAGGTTTCAATCATAAACGCATCAACACATAGAAACGTTGCGCTCATTCAGCCACTTCACTTGGACTTTAAAAGTGTTTTTTTCAATAAAATATCTCTAATTTCTGTACAGTTTTGTTCTGCTATGTCAATAGTATACAATCTTGTCAAATCTGCTGGAGTGCCATCTTCCAGTCAACTTAAGATTAAGCTCTAGTTAAACACATCTTAACAGCCTATCAAGGTTTTCATGCTGATTTGAAATAGAGCCCCTTTAAGTACACTGGTGAGGATAATTTTTGAACATGTTTGCCATCATTTTTGGGTTCATTTATTGGAATTCACGCCAAAAAAATGCTGTTTTATAACAGAAGGCACAGTCAGTTTCTATTGTTTGGCTATATGTCAAAAATGTTCTCTCGAATCGCCATCTGTATTCGTATGGTAAACAAAACTGTTTTATCTTAAAGTCTTATTTTAAACCTGAAAGAGCAGAAGTAAATTAGCAGGGTTTATTGAATTATCTTAGTTATGTCTGTTTCAATGCACTTCCAGAGGACTTTGTCTAAACTTTGTCTGAACCTCATCTAAACAGCACAAATCCGTGTTAATATACCATAGCAAGGGGAATAGAAAATCACTGCTTTTATACCATCGTTAAAAACCTAGAAATGCATCTCTAACTCAAGGAGACAAATATCCCTTAAAACCACACAATCATTAAACAATCACTAACTGCGCTGAGAATTACTGGCCGAGAACGCTTTGTATTCATGCCAAGTTCAAGTGGAAATAAAACTGTTCCTTACCGTTCTTAAAACACTTCGGGCCAACGGTGGGAAAAGCGGCGTTTTATTAAAAGCATATGCAGTGATTTTTCCCTTCAAGGCTGAATTTGGTCAGGACCTCACTGGAACACAGGCCTTAACCAACTTTGACAGAACATGGAGATGTTTTAGTGGACATGCGGAGCGTTATTGACCTTCATGACCATGGGCAGAGTTGGTCTTTACATATTTATAGAATAGTTCACTTCAAAATGAAAGTTATGTCATCAAGTTGTTTCAACCTGTATGAATTTCTTTCTTCTGCTGAACACAAACTAAGATAATTTAAACCAAACAGTTGATGTTCCCCATTTCCCTACTATGGAAGTCAATGGTGTCCATCAACTCTTCATTCTTCAAAATATCTTCTTTTGTGTTCAGCAGAAGAAAGAAACTCATACAGGTTTGAAACAACTTGAGGGTGAGTAAATGATGGCAGGATTTTCATTTTTAAGTGAACTATTCCTTCAATGCTGCTAGTTTGAGTTAAAAACATAAGATGAAGATAAAATAGAAATATCACTACAAAATATAATGTGTACATTTCATCATATTATAATAATGATTAGTCAAATTACAAATTAAGATCCTAATTGTATTGTGTAGAAAACATTCAGAGTAAAGTCTACTGCAGTCCTGACACGGTTCAGGCCTGTAAATCATTAAAAACATAACCTGAATAAATGCACTGGATTAAAAAAAGACTATGATTACCTATTGATTATATAATATAAGAGGAGATTGTAAATCCACCACTTCATAGTGCTCAGTGTCCATTAACTTTACCCAAAAGTTATCAATCAGTACGCGTATGCCCTTTAACTCTTTTAAAAATTAGAGAATTCTACTTTTCAAAAGTTTGAGGTCAGTTAGATTTAATAGAAATTAATGCTTTAATTTAGCAAATTAAAATTTCATTGAAAAGACCTAAAAAAAATCTATTTCAAACAAATTCATCAAAGATTCGTTTCCACAAAATACCATTAAGCAGCACGGCTGTTTTCAACATTTTAATAACAAGACATGTTTCCTTACCGCTAAATGTATGAATTATTATAAACAAGTGTATCAACCGATCATTGCAGCACTTTAACCTGTCTATGGCTTATGTAAATATGTGGCAATATGTCAGAAAAGACCCTTGGGATATGATTTTTTGCAGAAGGCAGTACAGTTGGTATGTTGTCGGCTCTGGTCTGCGTCTTCACAGACATCTGCTCTTTTCCTTCCGCGATGCGTCCAGACAGATGGTGCGACGGTGACTTCACACAGTGGAACTGTGGTCACGGAGTCGTGCGCCTTCTGTTTTTGTGGATTTGTGTTTATGCGTACATGTATGTGTGTGAACCGACTTATTTTCACTTCAGGAATGCTTTTCAGTTCATTTATCAGTGTCACACTTCATCGAGTCACCTCTGGAAAACGTGAAAATAAATAAGAACCAAAAAGATGTGCGACTCTGTGTATTGTGAATATAAGGATGATGTTTCTAGGAAAGTATTTAGATCCAGTCATCGCAGTCAATTGAAAAGAGAAGTTAGTAAAGATCTAGGCTCAGTCGTATGCAGATCAGTTGATATTTGACTCATTTTTGCAAATTTTTAAAGGCCACTTAGGTGTCACGAGTATAAACGGATGTATTTTATCACATTAACTATGGAAATGGTCCGTAACAAACAGAAATTGTCCTCATTTTAAACATTGTATATATTATTTTTTTATATAAATAAGGGTCCTAGCTTGCAAACTTTCTGTACCACAAAAGGTCCGAAACTTTCGTCCGTCATACAAAATATTGGATCGAGTTCAAATTCTCTGCGTTTTTCACATCTGTAGCAAGCATTTTGAGAGGTGGTTTGACTATTCAGAGCCACCGAATGACGAATACGTGAAAACGCATGTGTGCAAGGACCTTAACATTTGATTTAAAGCTGACGTCCGTAACTTTTGGTGCTCTAGCGGTTAATAAACTAAACTACATGAATGTTTATGACTACTCCTGCGGTGGTACGACCCATACCAGCCTAAAATAGACCCAATATAAGACTTATTATATAGGTTTACCATAGTGATTCAGGATTAGACAAGCATGGTTTGGAAAATGGATTCATGATGTACTCACTTATTATATACATTTAGTAATCAATTAATTAATCGCGATTGATCACATCCAAAATAAAGCTTTAAGAAATGTTTGCATGTATATACTGTGCGTATAAACATAAAAAAACTATATATATATATATATATATATATATATATATATATATATATATATATATATATATATATATATATATATATATAATAAACATAAAACAAATATTCTTTAATAAAAACATGCGTGTGTGTGTATTAATATACAAAATAATTAATCACAGTACACACACATATATTCTGCAGCAGCTTTAACATTTATTATTTTATTACCCACCTACTGTATCATATTTGATGTGCAATTTTCTAAGTCCTCTAAATCATCAACATGATCACAATTTAGCTAAATCAATCTACTAAATGTCTTGTCCTTTGATTAATATATCATTCTTTTTTGTAGCAAATAGAAAGGCATTTAGTATAATTTTATACATTTGTCTTTTTGTTGTAAAATATTTTTACAAGTAAACATAATAACTTTTGTATTGCTATTAATATTTCAAGATGAACATTTACTGGACTGAAGGTTTACTTTAATATACATACACACACACACACACACACACACACACACACACACACACACAAATATATATAATATTTTTTTTTTTTATAAATAAAAACTACAGAGCTTTGATCATAAAACTATTCAATGACATATCATTTTACTAGGACATATTACCTATAGGCCTACCATTATCAAAATCCCATTGATTTACATTACAAGCTATCAGGATTTATATTACAATATTAGACTTTAAATGGTTAATATTGTAATTTACTGCAATGACATTCAGACATTTTCAACTTTTTGAAGCCACTAATACCACAAACACATCATTTACTTGCAACTCCCCAGTTGGCCACAGGAGGTGCTGTTGTCTTGTTTTATGTGTTCATCTTCTGATCAGCACCTCTTTGTGTGTCCTTGTTTTGTGATGAGTGAAAGTGCTGTTAAGGGACTCGCACAACTAGAGAGATTAACACTGCCTTATTACAGCCCCACACACACACACACACTAAGATGTCTCGTGAGTACTTTCATTCCTGAGCGGAAGGCCGTTATGTGAAAGCACAATGAGTTTGTCTGCCATTTGGAGGTCATTCAGGCCTAAACTCTACAGATTCTTACATTTTCTCGCCGTATCTCGGGAGTCTTACTCCATCTTGGCTTCCTCTCCGCCTTGACCTGTCTGACAGCAGACGGAGATGAGCGTAGATGACCAGTGGTATTTTTTGGACTGTGCTAATGCAGTGGGCGGCCTGGAAACTGAACGCCCGTTTGCTAAACTGCAGGGCTGCGAATATTCCCAGCAGCCCCACTGGTCCTGTCAACCAGAGCTCGCCGTACTCTTTAAGGTTAGACTCATGTTGCCAAGGAGACAGAGCAGCACTGTGTGTGTGTGTGAGTTGTATGATATCCTTCCTCTGCTCAACCTGTGACTTGCCTGTCAGAGCCGCGGTTTGACTCATTCGCAGTGGTTACTAAAAAAATCGTTATTGTGGCTTTTGACCCGGGGAAATTATTACTGAAGAAACTTATTTGTGTGTTTGGTATGGGAAATAATTAACCTGTTCAAAACTTGCTTTATCATAATGCCATATTAAAATGTGGAAACATGTAAGGTTTAGGATGTCAAATTTAAATGGGAGTTTTCTTTCTTTTAAATGTGCCAGTGCTGTTGTCGCTTACTAAAACTGAAATCATAAAAAAGTTACTTAAATACCAGCAAGTTGCTAAGGAAGCATTTCTCTTTATTTGGAGAGAGAGAGTGAGAGAGTGAGTAAGTGAGTGAAATGGCCACACCAAACTTATTTTAAAATATTATTATAACATATCTATGCAAATGTTTCTTTTAGTATTTGTTCTTACATATAATTCTATTTGAAATCAATGAGACAATCAGGACGAGAGGCTTGTAAAATGAGGTCCAAAAACATTTGTGACCTATTCAAAAACGCCAAGTCAACATGAGCAAGAATACACTCTTGTATACAAACCTCTCCTATTTTATTATTTCAATTTGAGTAGATTTATTGTGCGGGATTGATTGGTTATTTGGATATTCATTTATTTCCTCTTTTAATGACTTTTTACTAGATTTATTCTTTGTCTTGTAAGAATAATAATATGTGCAACAAAATGTTTAAATTGCATATATCTAGCATATGGTCTTGTGTAGCATCCTTTAAGAAATGGTCTATGCAGATTAAGGTTTTTCTAGGACTCTTTGCTGTTTATTTCTGCATTAATGCTGATCACTTTCAAATTTTTGGCAATGCGAATCACCAACATCAGTGTAAATACATTTGGCAATGGTCAAACAAATTTGGCAATGTTCAGTTATCCTGAAGGACATTTTTGTGTTAAAACTCATAGAGCAACTGCTGTGCATGTGTGTGTGTGTGTGTTAAGCGGTTTTAATAGAGAAAAATGTTTTCTGTATATGCCCTCCAATTCTACTGTATCTCACATTTGAAGATTTCCATATGGAGGGTTAATCTTGTATCCGTCTCTATTTCCATTTTTTCTCTCTCTCTTTGTCTTTCACTTGTATTCTTTGTCTCTGTCTCTTTCTTATTTTCTTTTGTCTTTTGGCTCTTTGCAGAGGAAGAGGTGGAAAATTTCAATGTTTCCAGCTTACAGGAAGAGGTGTTGCGGAACATCGAGGCTGACAGCTTCTGGTGCATGAGCAAGCTCCTGGACGGGATTCAGGTAAATTGATTCCCTATCTGCCAGCGGTCGGGCCTGATACATTCACTCTGTGTGTGAGAGAGAGAGAGAGAGAGAGAGAGAGAGAGTAGTGCACCGCTGGGAAAGATACGAATGTGTCGCTGCGAGATTCCCCTTTCCTTTTCCTCCTCTTGCCTTTCCTCGCACGGCCCTGTCCAGGAATAAAATCCATGATGAATATTCTCACTCCGCACCACAGGACGTAACCTCCTTATCCAAAGGGCCTGGCGGTGCTCGAATTGTCATGGGAAAGCAAAGCGACCCCCCCGCCCCACATTCACTTTGTCTTGCCCGCCTCGTCTCTAATTGATTTAAGGCCATAAAACACCCGTGTTGTTTACGCAGCAGAGACTCACTTTGCGGTATGAAGGTACAGTAGGTGGCTGCGATCCTCATAGCCATATTTCCACAGTCCTCTCCCGGAAGACAGTAAAAGATTCCCGTGCGGCCAGGTCTGTCACTTTTTTTTCTCCTTGTTGATAAACGACTCTGTAATTGGGTGTTTCTGCAACTATGGACCCTTGTGGACTTAGAAATTAAACTCACTTAAAACACTTTTTTTCACTTAACTGATTAATTTAATTTGTCCACTAATGGTGTCACAGCAGGAGAAGGAAGGTCATTTTTAGAAAATGTCATTTGGAATACAATGTCAAACATTTGTCTTGCTAAGGCCAATTCAGAATTCAAGTTTTTTGATTTGGATTGCTTGGTTCAAAAAACTAGCGAGCTGCATTTGTAGGCATAGTTATAAGGCAGGGGTGTACAAACTTTTGTTTTAAAGGTGGCCAGATTCAATGTTGTGGATACACCAAGGGGCCGGACAGTGTGGAAATGAAAATTTCCTGATAATTTACTCATCCCCACGTCATTCAAGATGTTCATGTCTTTCTTTGTTCAGTCGAAAGGAAATTAAGGTTTTTGAGGAAACCATTGGTTAAAGATCCAAATTGCAGTTTCAATGCAGGGAATAAGGGTCTTATCTAGCGAAAGAAAAAAATAAATAAATAAACATTATATAGTTTTTGCTCGTCTGACAACCACAAATGCTCGTCTTGCACTAGCTGTGATGCATGACATAGTCACGTTATAAGGTCACCCATAGTGTCAAAAATGTATAGGATAGGGTGAAAAACTCGGAAAAAACATTTTCTATCGTCCAACATCATTGTTTTAACTTTTATTTATTTTATTATTTTGTAAAGGGTGGGGATCATGTAGAGCACTTTGAAGCCGCATTGAAACTGCAATTTGGATCTTTAACCCGTTGGTTCCACAATATGGAGAAAAATCCTGGACTGTTTTCCTCAAAGACCTTAATTTCTTTTTGACTGAAGAAAGAAAGACATGAACATCTTGGATGACATGGGGGTGAGTAAATTATCAGGGAATGTTAATTCTTAAGGGAACTAATCCTTTAAAATGTATTTTGGTCGATCGGATCACAAGTGGATGACGCTAAATACAGGTGTAAACGGGGTCTAAATTGTTTTGAGCTTCTCCACTTTCAACCACTTTCAGAGGTAGTCAAACTCATTTGACCAGATCGCTTTCGTAATGTAGATGCTCATGTGGTCGAATGTGTTCGAACAGCCACAAAAGACTCTCCTACTCTCCGCCTACTAACTTAATGTGTAAACATTATGGGAAGAACGTATGTTTATATGTTTTTCCATCATCTCTGTGTGTGTTCATATGTATATGTTCATTTGTTATAAGTTAATTTGTCTATTAGATCGAAAGGTCTAAAAAAAAAACATACATTTACTCGCTCACAGACCGAGGTGGTCCCACGTCTAGCCGATCAACCTAAACACATCTTAATAGTAGGTGTAAACAGGGCCTAGAATGGCTTTATGGTAATTAGTCTATAACATTTAGTATAAAAACAAATGAACAAAACTGATAGCTCATAACAAATATTCCTGTAATTTGGCCTATATTGTATTTTATACATTTAATAGGCCAACATGTCTACATTAATAATAAAATTAAATGTGATATGAATAGCCCACATTTATGCCACAATACCACTGTTACAGTTCGTTACACTGCTATTTTTAAACTTCTTTTTGCCCCTGAGCGATATTTACCTTGATTTGTCATTGTCTTGTGTTGCTCTTCATTTACACTGTTATAAACGTACCTGTATACAAAGTGTTTTCACTAAATTAATATTGGAATGCTTTGATTAGTTCACACTTTTTTTTTTTACATTACATTGTTATAAACATATAAAAAAAATCTAATATTTTTTTCAATTTTGAAAATTGAAGGTGAGATTCTTGGAAAATCGCACCAAAAAATAAAACAGTTATTTATGTTCTTACTAGGTCTTAATGTGACCATATAAGAAATGGTGAGAAAAAAATGGAATTCTATTAGTTTTCATAAAATTCAACCCTTGGGACACAAAAGTGCCCACAGTTAAAGAAACACCCAATTACAGCGATGCGTTTGAAGTGAGTACAGACAGAAATGTACTCTCACGCACACTGGGTTTAGACAATTGTCTCCTCACACATAAAGAGCATTTGTATGCAGCGAATCAACCCTCCTCTCTGGTATTAGATTGAAATGCTCTCCAGGCCCTCCAAAGCTTTTGTGGTATTTTGTCTCTAATTACTGTGGTAATTTGTGTGTACAAAGCAGATTCTCTTAGGTGCTAATGATTTTTCTCCACCCTTTGTTTTCCTTACACCTTCACACCATGGCTGCTGATAGCTCTGAACACTTGCTCGCACGTTTTTAGCGTCTGCAGCGCCTTGCTCTCTGCGTGTGCGTGTCGGTGTTTTAGAGTGGTTGTTAACTCGGAAGTGTAGTTTTAGCGTGATTTTATAGTCTCAGCCATGCGTAATTGTGTTCGGGTCTCAGGAGAGCACTTGCGTTTTGAGGCGCAGGGTAGAAAAAGTTGTTAATTACAAGTATTGTATTTCCCACCTGTGTTTGACAATAGAGTGATATCATTGCTATTGTAATGCTTGATTATTTTAGATGGCGCTTTATGATGTACATTCTGGAGTAACTATAATAGGGTTTTGTTTATGCGTCAACCTTCGTCAAGAGAATATTCAAAGATGCATCAGGCTCTATGAATAATGTGCTGTGCTGCTGATAACCAGAGAAAATGGTTCCCTAGGTTTGTAAAAACACACAAATTGCATTTACTGTAATGCATATACAGGGCAGGTGTGGCTTTAAAAGTAGAAATATAATTAATAGTAATTGTTCTTTGCAAAATTTCATCTTATTTGAACTGTGAAGGTATATAAATTGGACTTTTAGTATTAGGACTATTGTTCTAGGCGGTTAAAGTTCTGGTTCTACAGACATAATTAATGTAGTTTGATTTTAAATTCCCCCCTGTGTCAATAATTTAATCTCTTAAAACCCATATTTGATCATTAAAATTGCATATTTATGTTTTTTCCATGGAAAAAAAAATCTTCATCCCTTTAAAATAGCTTGAATGTAACTCTACACCCTTGCCTTATTTAGTATACGTGGTTCTATGAATATGCAAATGATCCCCGCCTCCACTCACTCAATGGTAATGGTGTTGACTTATGATTTTGCACATGGTTTGTCTTAAAGCATATTAAAAACACCACATTGACATTTAAACAACATTAAAAACTTGATTTTCATCACAGGGGTTTTTTAATAGTATCTGTGATTGTATCATACTAGTGTTTTGTTCACAGACAGGGCTTAGATTAAGCCAGGATTTCAACATTACTGTTGTGTATCTTATGACCAAACAATGACACTTACATATTTTGAGATGTCAAAATGTGAGAATTCAATGCGAGATGTGAGAAAGTTAAGTCTGCTCAAACATGCATTTTAGTCTTAAGTTTTGTCTGTAAAACCATAGGATAGAGATTTATTATTTTTAGTTTTTTAGTAATTTCAAATGTGTAAACATGCTTTTAAAAAGTTATTTTTTTTTCAACTTGCATTGAACTCTGAACATTCCTTTAAAATAATGAGTCATGAACAGGCTATGAAGATCAAGGCTGGTTTATTCAGCAGAAAGTAACAGAGTTCATATTCAAACACAGATTTAAGTTTAAGTTGGATATTTGGAAGGGTTATATACAGTATGTGATCATGCAGCTATGAGCCAGTGGTTGTCCTCCTCTCCAGTCTGTCCTCTTTAAAGTCAAACTAAATGCTTGCTTGAAGGGTTATGACTTATTAATAGGAAGACCTTAAGCCCCTGGAAAAATGACTGTGTTGTTTGTCCCTTGCTAGCTGAGCTGGTTGCTGTGTGTACATGTGTGGATCCATTTGGAGCAAATCCATCTGTATTCTCAGCCCTGAAGAGGGGAAATGAGAAATGGGTGTTAAAGCAGGCAGCTCACTGCAGAAGCCATTATCTGTGATGTCCAACCCTCAGGCCAGGACACCACAAAGCAGCTTCTGCCTCAGGACTGCGGGAGTTTGTGTCTATTCGTCTCGTATTGCAAATCAACACGGTCATCATGAAGGACCACCACAGCCTGCATTTCTTTTCGAAACGATGCTCTCATCCAAACGCAAACCACAGCATTTAAATGCATTCGCTTAAATTTGAGACAATAATTCAAACAGTTGACAGAAGCAGCAGTCAGGAAAATTATATATGTTATCTAAAACAGTCACAAAACATTGTCACAATTTTGCCCGTGTTACCAGTTTAAATCAGACTCGCTCGGCCGGTGAATTGATCAGAGTTGTTAATGAGTTTGTTATATGAATAAACTGTCTTCAGGAAAGTTTTGATGACATTTTCTCTTCATCCTACCTCCGCCTAATGTGTAATATGTGTTGTGTTTGTAAGAGCAGCTCTGGTTTGTGTGAAGGAGAAACCGGGGTCACCGCTGTATTTTTCTATAATTTTGACTCATCCCTTTTCTTAAAAAAATGTTTTAAAAGCGGAAATGTGAGGTTTATCTTTTTTTTTTTTTTTAATAGTTTCAATTTATAGTCATTTTACCATAGGCATTGGTGTTTCAAAACTACATTGCTAAACAACATCTTTCTATTGTAATATCACAATTTCAACCACTGATTCCAATAATTTTCTTCTTGTAGAAGAATTTAAAGAGTATTAATGAGTATTATTTGTATTTCTAAAGTTAACCGGTTTCTCACAACCGGTTTCAGCCCCATCACCTTGCAGAAATATTAGAGGTAGGAATCTTTTGGAATGCCGCGATTCTAATCAATCGAATCTCAATTCGATATATGCATGATTTAAAATATATTGAATTGAAATTCGATTCAAAATCGAGAATCGAATAGCAGAGAAATGAACAGCAGCTACCGTTAGTCCCAATCGAGCGGGAGTTATTTAGTTTAAATTATGCACTCCTCATAACTGTTAATTTAATCAAGCCCACTGTCACTTAGTGTTCATTTTCACCTCTCATGACGTGAGCTTTTGTATCATTAAAATGAGTGAGCATCAAGTCGACAGACTTCCTATGAAAGGATCTTGATCTGGTTTGCGTTTCCCAAAAGCATCGTAAGCCTAAATTTATTGGTGGTAACCGTTCTACGATCAATTGAAGCTTACGATGCTTTGGGGAAACGCAGCCCTGATCAGTGGCCAATCGTTTGGGGTTAGAGATAGGGCTGTCACTTTTGAGAAAAATCACATTCGAACGGATATCGAATATCAAGCAATATATTCGAATATATTCGAATATCTACGAGTAAAATGTAAAAGTTAATGAACAACCTCGATCCATCAGGAAACGCCACATATGGTCGCTGAATTTAACTGTGCTTCATGAAGAGTTTTTCTTTTGCGTGAAGAAGCCGTTCGCCGGAGATGTGTTAAAAGATACCGGAGTAGGCCTATTCATGATTCATGATACACACATTCATACCAGTATAATAATCCTCCTGGCGCCGGGTCTGGGTGAGTAATTTACTCTCTTACCTTTGTTCTTTGACACTTTAAGACCAGCCGTTTTGCTGACAGAGCAACGCAGTCTCATGAAAGTGCGTATCAATACCACGAATGTTATTTCTCGTGGCATTTATATGCCAAAATCAGTTTTGGCGTGCATATGCTACGCACTGAAAATCCCTTGGGTAGGATTACAACAGCCATAAAGTGCGTATCATATGCACACATTGGTGGTAACCGTTCTACGATCAATTGAAGCTTACGATGCTTTGGGTCAGTGGGCTCAGTGCCACCTACCGAACTGGATCACCAAAAACACTCATTTAACCCCTTTCGTAGCAAAGATCACAGACGGCCCCAGATTATTGTTCAATATTCATTATCCGTTAAAACATCACACTCTTACTTATTTGATCTAGACAAACTGAGCATCATTAGAAATATTTAAAACTCCAGCTTCGATAGACCACTGTTTATGATAAAACTGGTTTGTAGTGACATTAATTTCTTAATTTATGACAGGAGTGCAAAATTATTAATCTGTAACGTTCGTTATTTTGAATAGAAATCATCACTCATAAAGCAGTCATTCACGTTTTCTCCGGTTTATTTGTGTTCACATACATACGGTCGGCATCCGCCAGGGCTCTTAGTCCAATGGTGCACATATTTGGAGAAATAATGATTTTCATGTTCCACTAAATTATGCGATCTGAAGCTCAAACAGCGAGATCTGTCTATGGATCTATCTCTCCTCTTCCTGATTTGTGTCAGTTCTCTGCGCTCTCTTATTCGCTATAGAGCTGTCAATCATCTCACGTGGTTTAACGTGACAATAATCCCGCCCTTCTGCATGACGCGCTGCTGTGTACACTTCCTCATTCTGACCTCCGTGATAACAAAGCTAAGACACATCTCTTAACCTGAAACAAGAAGCTAATAAATGCACGATTTCGAGTATATGTGGTTTGTGTGTGATTTTTGATATTTTCATATGAATAAAGAATGTTTACAGTATTGCTAAACAAGGTGTAGCCATTAGCTGCATATAAAATGCTATATATAACATATTTCAACATCTTTTATTTACTTAAAACCATTTTAAACCGCGACCGGAATATGATACAAATACTCAATGGTGGTTTAAAGTGAGCTTTAAGTAAAAGTGTAATATTAATATTTTAAATTGTGTCATGTAAGTTAGCTTGATGCTACTTGCTCTAATGCTACGTTCACACCGGACGCGAATAGCGCGTCAAATTCGCGCCTATCGCGTCTAGTTATAGGCTTGACCACTTTGAATCCATTGAATCCAATATATATATATATATTTAACAAGACTTAAGATATCATCCAGTTCGGTAGGTGGCGCTGTCACGAAAAACTAGGGTCCTGAAACTGCAGCCTCCGGTTGTGCAGGAATATACTATTGGATAAATGCCACGAGAAATAACATTCGTGGTATTCATACGCACTTTCATGAGATCGGGCTCGACAGAGACGCGATCTGACCACACAGAGATGGATCTGACACGCGCCACATGCCATTTTCTCGCAAATCTCTATGTTCATTTAAGGCTTTATTTAAATAATTTAAGACTGCTCTTACATTCATTTGACATAATTTGTGTGTTATGGTTTGTTCAAGCCCGAAAGAGAACTCGATACTTAGACGCGTCTTTTCTGTGGGTCGTGTGTGTGTGTGTGTGTGTGTGTGTGTAATAGGCAGGAATTATAGCGCGGCTTCTTTCGTCTTGTCTTTATCTTCCATTTTCAAAACAAGCTGTCTATATTGGCTATTATTCGCTTGATTTGGTCATGGGCCTACGCTACAATACGTTTAGAGCGGCCGCTACTGGATGAGATGGCAAACAATAAATAAAAAGCAAATGATAGACTGTAAAAAATGCGCAAAACATGGCACTTTAAAAACCGTATAGTTTATTTATAGTTCGATTTCGGTTATTTCACGTTATATTCGAATGCATATTCGAATATCGAATAAAAAGTGACAGCCCTAGTTAGAGATATATAAAACAGGCAATTGCATTCTCAATATTTATTACTTTAGCCTCAGATATAGGACATGTTCATTCTCTTGTATAGGTGGGTTTTTGTTTGTTACCACAGAAAAACGCTTGCGTCCGCTTGCCTCAACACATCTACCTGGAAGTTTACTAGAATGCCTAGTAAGGCCTTGATTAGCCTGTGCAGGTATCTTTAATTGGGGTTGGAGCTAAACTTTGCAGGACAGTGGTCCTCTAGGAGCAGGATTGCACACCCGTCCACTAGTGGGTGAAATGCGACAATCCCGTGCAAATGTTGGAGATAGTGAAAAGATGATGGATGGCAAGTTGGAATCATAACCTTAACACTGGTAAAACGAGGACTGTATCTCCAGGCTACAGCAGACCATAATACACACCATCACCTAGTGTAGGACATTTAGGAGGACAGCTGATGTGTAAACACACATTGAGCAGTAACTGAAGGAGGAGACCTTTGGACTCCAGTCAGTCATGGTGTAGGGAAGGAGACACGGCTTGTCGGAGACAGAGTGGATCTGAGAATTCCTGTCAGCTAGAACGTAATTGACTCGCCTCTCACGGTGAACGCTGTGGTGTTGAGTGTGTTGTGTAGAGGTTAATAGTCGACACATGACCTTCTGACTGTGGAGCTTTGGGCGAAGTGATGTTTTGGAAACCATTACGCCAATGAAATGTAATAGATAAACCCTGTTATATACTGTCTGTTCTGAGAAGTTTATTTATTTAAATCCCACTGGGAAAAGTATTGAATACCACTTTTTCAAAGTTTTGTGATAATGAACTTATCAAGCAAGCATACACTACATTCTTCAATATGTTGTTTTTTTTCAATGGAGGAACACTCAACCAATGCTTTGAGTTTGGGATGGTGACCGTCTGTTTGCGTGACCAATGACAGATGAGGAGTATTCAAGAAACCTATTTGAAAGCAATCTCTATTTTAGCAGTTCCGTTTGCTGACACTAATGGTGCAGAAATGACACACTTCAGCTTTAAAGCCAGTGTGTGACAGATGACGGCAGGACTCAAGGGAAAACACTGGCAGAGAGACAGCTGTTATAAGACACTGTGACCGCTCACTCATGCTCCTCATATGCTTTCTTGTACAGCAACTCAAATCTAAGATCAGTTTACTGTTACCAGATGCTCACTTGAACATGGAGGTTCTTGCACAGGTTGGCCATATTTCTCGGCTGACACATACTGGCACAACGTCCGTGCTTTGACACTGGAGACCATATGTCAGACTACAAAGTGTTGGACAGATTGCTTGATCTGGGTCCAGTGTCTCTGTGATTATAGGTATCATTTATATACCATTTACATGGGACACAAAACTACCACTTTCCATAGTTTTATTTGTAGAGGTTAAACGGATATTAGTAAATCAGTATTTAAGCCGACTCTAGAAGTTGTACACCCATATAATATGTGCTTGTGAGATCTTTGGCCTTGTATCTATGACCAAATCACAGCCATGTCGATATTCAGAAAACAAATTAAAAATATTCTGCACAACTCTGAGTAGCTCCTTCTTTATCAGTTTTTAAATCTCTGCCAAAACCCCACTTGTTTTCCTTAGCTTTTAATACTTGTTAATGTTTCTACTCTGTATGTTTTAATCTAGATGTTTTGTCTATTTGATTTTTCTGTTAATAATAATAATTTTTCTGCTTTAAATCTGTACTATGTATATATATATATATATATATATATAAAAATACATTGCAGTTTTGCAAAATGTTCCTTTTGTGATTTGCCTGAAAAACCACCTCATGGGAGCGTAAAAACGACTTTGCGATATATTGGAGTTTGGGCGAAATAGACGTTTCCATTGGACGTATTTTCAATTCGCAATTTCAATTTGCGTAATTTGAAGGGTAATGGAAACCCAGCGATATTTAATTGTGAATTATGTACAAAGAATCTAAGAATGTTGCTTGGCTACCTAAAAACCTGCCTTCGCATTAATTATTCCTACACATCTAAATGTACTAAATTACATTTTAGTCACTCCAAACTTTTAAAATTAACTTTTTTCTGTGGAACATGAAAATCCTTGTTTTGTCCATGCAATTAAAGTCAATGGGGATCCAGTATGGTTTTGACATTTTGAACAGTTGAACCTTTATCCAAAATATATTGTTTTGTGTTCCATAAAATAAAGATAATCCTTCTAATTTGAAAAAAACTCTTTGATACTGTGAACTATGGAATTATATGTAGCAAACACACAGCAAGCTGAGTAATACAAAATATCAGCACTCTGTTGCTGGTCAACCAAGTTAACAGACTAGAAGTTCTGTTGCATAACTAGTTTGTAGTATCTTGGCACATTAATATAGAATTCATTTGAAGTCCGGTCACGCACCTTGTCCTTTCATGGCTTATTGCTTAATATACTATACCAAGCCCAAAGTAACAGACATTAAATGTTTTATAGAACATAGAATATATAACAAATAAATACCTTTAATGTGGAGGTAAGTGACAAGAATATGTAAGAATGTTTTCCTTTCTGGAAAAGCCCATTGCATAATGGAGAATGAGATAAGCCAAATAAGAGGCATAAGCCAGATAAAGTGTTACGGGGGGCACAGAAAAAACTTGAGTGGCAGACAGGTGCGTTTATATATACAGGCTTGAGAGTGTGATGGAGGCAGATTATTGAGCTCATGTGAACAGCTCTGCTGTGATCTGTTTCACAGTTGCTGCTGTCGATGCCTTGCTTGACTTTACCCTTCCTTTATTTCTCTGATCAGTGCTTCTCTTTACTAGGCTTCTTGCACCACACTGTTCGTCCACCTCTTTAATCCCAAGGGCTTCCAGCTGCTTCTGTTTTTTAGTACTTCTGCTCACACATATAAAAATCATACTCATAAGACTAAAGCATCAGATCATATCTGAACTGCCTCGTATCAGCCATATGTTAATGCCATATTTTTTACTCTTGTATATAAAGCAGTCTAAGGCTGTCTCACATGCTGACTTGAAGAACTACAGAAATTGTTTTAATTAGAGATCTTCAGGAATTGTAGCATGTACATCAGTTGGTGTAGCCAAGTGGTTAAATGTATGAGATGCTACAAAGTGCTCTATTCACATTTCTTTGTCTCCACCCTGCAAACATTTCACACTTCTTGCCCCGTTTGAGACTCAAGCATCTGCCACCAACCTTTTGTCATGATGCTCTTACTTGGTCAACTTAATCAATAAATATAATCACATTTTAAAGATAGCTTAGTGCGCATATTTCCCAATGTGGAGAAGTTCTAATCAACATGATTACTTACTTGACATTACATATTTATCATAGCTTCCATGATTGACTTATGTGTTGCTTTATTTCCTAAGTCAGTCTTACAGTTAGTCAAAGTTTGTTTTGCATTTGTTCTCCTGACACAAACGCAATTTTCACCAGACCATTTATATAATAGAAAACTCTGGTCATCATCATCTGATCAATATTGCGGATTTTATAACTCTGTAATGTAATTTTTCGACGATCCAATGTTCAGTAAATGTTAATATTACTGTGTACATGACATTGCAAATAGTTTGCCCCTTGAGGTATGCTTGTTTTGTTGGCTAGTTTATAACTATAATGTTCACTTTATTATGTGTACATTACCGGGGAGAAGTTAAACAAGTGCAGTAGTCCGTAAATTGTCCCGCTCGGTAAAGGTTAATACACCACTATTAGACCCCCTACTGGTTCCTCTGTCAGCAGCGGGATAGGAGGGGGTTTAGGGGTGTGAGCCAAAGGACCTTAAACTAATTAAGGTTGTAGAGAAGTGGAGCCCCTTTAAAATTGTTTATAAACCATTAGGGGGAAACACGTTCTCCCGGGGATCTTCCGTGCAATTAGAACCAAGGTCAGAGGAACAGCGGTAGGGGGAATGGGGCTTGCTCAGAACTGCTGCTGTGGACAGAAAGTGGCATTTGCCACTGGGGCAAATGCTCGCTTTTATTAATTTCCTAAATAAATAGGTGCCTCACGAGACCCTTTGTCAGTAAAATGCACCTTCAGTGATATTAATGAACCTCTTGCTTATTTAGCCTATTTTTCCCTCTCTGGCTTTCCCCCCTTTCTCTACCTCCCTTTTTTTCTCCCTGTATGCCAACTTAAAAGAAAAAGAAAGGGAACCATTTGCAACCATTTTGCACATTGTGGCTCTTGGGGGTTGGTGTCAAATGCAGAAATGGAATGTGTGAAATTGGTTAAAGGGAGAAAGGGACTTGTTAATCATTCATTTACTAAAGAGAAGCAAATGTTGTTATATTAGGAGACCCCTTGTTGTATTAAAATCAATGGCATTCAATGTTTCACATAAGCCACAGAGACTGGAGGTAAACAGTCCCGGTTGTACCAGAAATCAGGCCTGTAGGTAATCTGTCCATTTTATTATCTCTCTCGTCTGTTATTCCCCCCACCCTTTAATGTTGTTAAACAGCCTGGGCAAATTAATTGCCTGTGGAGCTTGCTATTTTGTGATAATCAGATAAATATTTGCATGCAATGGTGGCAAAAAAAAGTAAATGGGGCCTGAGGCCTTAACAATTTGATTTGGCCAATTGCTCCTCTGCTTCATTGGAACAGTTTATTGACTGGAAGTGCGGCTCTGCAGATTGCATTGACACATGCTCAGACAGTTGCCTGCCAGCCTATACTTCCATCTCTTACACATTTAGCATTGATTAATTCTTGATCTTTGATGCGTATGCCAAGTCAAATTATAGCCTTCAACACATGATCTTTGAAGAGTCTACTGCATGTCAGACCTCTTGCCGGAAATGCGTCCTAGGTTTTTATTTTTTCTAAGTGTGAATTTTCTGGAGGACCCAATGGGTTGAGAGAGAATACAGATGAAGCAGCCCTCTTTCATCCTTATCAGCTGGACGCCTCTCAGAGCAAAGGGTTTGAGATGTCCCTCACTCTTGCATGCTGAGAACAGTGAAGCTACAACATAGCAGCCAGACAGCTACCAATACCATCTCAAGAGCACTCTTGAGACACTCAGACTTGTACCTCAATCTGTTTTTTATTTTTATTTTTATTTTTCTCTCTCTGTGATGAACACAGTACTGGACCAGCATGTAATTTTAGTTCTTTCCCCTCGGGCTGTCAAGGCCCTATGCATAATCAGGCTGTATTTTGAACTGTGTTTTAAGCAAGAGGGTTTTGTCTCAAATTTTGTTACAACACATGTAGGATAATGTGTTCAAGAGAAGCATTATTTTATTTCACGTGTGTATCAGTGTTTTTTGTGAGGGTTGCAGCAGGCACCGCTCTTTTGTTTTAGAAGGCTGAGTTATTCTCCTGCCCCCGTGCCAATTATATTCAATCAGCCACTCTTGAGGAAGTGGCAGCAGGAAAAGCTTGAGTTTTCTGCTTGGCTGCCACTCT
Source organism: Chrosomus eos (assembly GCA_036326025.1). Lineage (NCBI taxonomy): Eukaryota > Metazoa > Chordata > Actinopteri > Cypriniformes > Leuciscidae > Chrosomus > Chrosomus eos. The sequence continues at coordinate 22,650,836 of CM070822.1, forward strand.
CTCCTGTCCCTCTTTTACTGACAGCCGTATGCCTCCGTCTCAGCTCACTGAGCCCCACAGTCAGATGTCTTATAGTGCAGCCTGTCGCTCATATTATGCCTGCCACATAACCTCCCTCATTAACTCTCCTCTAAGCATGCACATGTGAACGCACTAAACTCATGAACCATATCTTTAAAAGGCAAATCCATCAGCCCCTGGCCACAATAACATGAATATGATGCGCATTGTGCGGATACATTCTCAAGTGTCTCTCTTTGTCTATCAAGATAATGTAAAGGCTATGCCATGGTATTCACTGAAGAGAGACAACAGACGTTAAGCAACAAAACATGATGAATCTGCCAATCATTCATCTTCACATAGTTCCAAACCCATTTTCTTTTCTCAGCTCTTTTCTATAGTGGGCAGAGTTGTCAGGCTCCAAAAAGGACCATAGAAGTAGTCTGTATGGCTTACTATCTCATGTTGTCTGATTCCATGCCATAACAAAATTCACTCTATCAAAGCTCTTTAATATTATCTACATTCCCTTTTCAGACCAAAACTAAGTGCCTTGATGCAATGCACCAGGTTTGACATCATTAATGCAAAAATGCCATTAGTTCTTGATTGTCTTGGAACAGAAAATTGGCACCAGTTCAAATTTGTTTAATCAAGAATGTGTTTTGAAATCTGTAAGTAATTGTATTTCTTCAGAATACTTTGAGTATAGCACATGGGACATATAGTATACGTACATGGTGTCATTTTTCTGTAGTGAACAGTCTTCAGATTGCCCTTTTGTATTCCACAGGGGAAGGGGGAAAACAGGCTTGAAACAACACAAGGGTGAAAAAAAACAATTGGAGAATTTTCATTTTTCAGTGAACTCTTCTTCTAAGACTCTGTGACTGACATAGAGAAGAAGAGTATAGTTTATTTAAAAGAGTAAACCAGGGAAGCATTGAATGCAGACACTGAAAGGTTCAGAAGATAAGCTCATGATCCTGGATGTTCATACTCTGCATTGCTGGGTTATTTCTGATCCAGCTTTGCCTGGAAAAGCAGGAGCGATTGAGAGAGGAAAAGAGGGCTGCTTAGACTAATGGAAAGGCACCAGCAGCCACAGAGAGAGAGTGTAAAAGCCCTCTCCTCTCCATGAATAACACAAAGCTGAGGTCTTATTATGTGCTCGGGTTATCATGGGTCATCATCACAGCTCCAAATCCTTTCAGCAGGCCTGCTGTTTGCATCAAGCGGATCTTTTCACCACTTCTTATCAAAGGACTGGCCTTCATCTCTTCAGATTTATAGTTATTCACTTATTTACAAAAGTCACCACCTTCTTCTGTTGATTTCAGATCACCTTTTTTTGTTCAGTCTGTGGCTTTATTCTTTTTCACCCAGCGGTAGAAATCACTCCCTTTGTAGGAAGTGTCAAAGGGAGATTATTAATCTACTGAAGGTGAGTGATAGACAGTTAGGACAGTATATACCAATATACCCCCCCCCCCCAAAAAAAAAAAAAAAAAGCTCCAGTTGGTTTACCGGATCAAAGATGGAGTGAACAAAAAAGGATGCCATGAAGCTTCAGCTTGTGCCCAAGCCAAAGCTTTAAACAAATACCTGAAAAAGGGGATGCTCTCTAAAGAGTATCCATCAGGGAATTTAGCACCTGCTTGTATCATCAGAGCCCTTCCTATCACAGCATGTTATAGTGCTCCAAGTCAAACCCTTCCTAGTTGTCCTTTTCAAGATTTCAGGATCCTCTAAACTTTGTTCAGAGCTGGTTAATGATATTACTATGGATACTGGATTATTTACAGCTCCCATTGTTCAGTGTGTAAGAGCACCTGCACTTCATTAAGGCATGGGTGCTTTAATAATGCAGACATAATTACAGAGGTCTCTGGGCAGGCTTAATGCATGCTTAAGACTGACCCACTCTTCCTGCCTCAGAGGTAATTGCATTGCATCCATGTGTCTCCAGAACATGACATATAAGGAGCAAGAGAAAGAGGCATTTAACTTGTTTAGCTCCTGCCATCCAATGGATTTCTTATCAGATGTTGTCTCCAGGGCAATTTCACAGAGTTAAAGTAACAGAAAAACAACAAAATTAAACTGGTGATCTCTTTTCGCTCTATATCCCTTTGGAGTGTTGTTGGAGTCAGTTTTGCCTGTTAGCATAAAAAAGGAAGGAGTCGTATCCATCAGTTCCGTTACTTGGTTTTTATTTCTGCAGAGGGGAGCTCTGCAAGCACCAAAATCTGAGAGAGAGAGAGACTGGAAATTTAGAATCAAATGATATCATAAAGTCCTCAAGGTTTTTTTTTTTTTTTTTCACAAAATGTATGACACAGCATTTTCATCAGTTTATGTGGTTTTAAAACTGTGTAGAAACAACATTGAACTGATAGTCCTGTGTTTGTGTCCCAATGGAGTGTTGTTACTCCAATCAATTTTGACTGTTAACATACACTTAGCACTTGGTAGGTATGGTAGAGTTGGAGACAAGACTTTGCCCACGAGATGCCCTTGTTCTCAGATCTGGCCTGATTGTGACTGTAGCTCGTATCATGATTCCTACTCCTTCCCCCACAACAGGGCCAGTTTGCCCTAACTCTCAGGGACTCCTGCAGAGATAGATTAGCCCGGCATGGAGCGTTAATGTTCACTGAGCCACAAGCATCCTCCAGGGTCAGTGCTCCAGCTGAAGATTAGGTGTAGACCTGTGAAAGTAGGCCAAGCACGGACTCGGCCACCGACGCCCCATCTGTTTCAGTGCCGCCTCATTGTGTTGCCCCTTTAAAGTCCTGTTTCGAGGTCACTGCAAAGAGGAGGTGGCTTTTTTTTAATGGTCGGGAACCAGCTATTCATGTATTCATCTAAGGCACCTCTGGAGCGCAGAGGCTGCACATCTGAGCCTGAAGGACAGCTGAAATTGTTTATCGGTTAATGACTTCTCTCCCCTTGCGGGTGTTTGCCGCCTCAGCTGCTCCCAGGCTACATTAAAGCATCCTGACTCTCTGAAGTCTCATCAAAGATGGAGCCATAGACCTACTTGGATAGTGCAGAATATCTGTCTGTCCACCTTTGCAAGTTGAAGACTGATTACGAAAATCCTTCTCTTTGTTCAGTCCTGGGTATTTGCACTTGTTGGGGTTGCCAAGGCACAGGGGACCATGCTATTTGGCAAGCAATTAGGTGATTGTCCAAAGTGTATAATTAACTCTCCTACAGTCATTACCTCTTGACAAATGTTGGATCCCTCAAAAGAGCCACTTAAGGTTGATCCAATGAAAATTGACTGGAGTAAAAAGCCAGATAATACTGATATCAGTGCAATTTATTGCAAAGGAAAAGGCTAGCCACCATTTGAATGTAGCTTCTATACAATTATGAATCTCATTTGCCACTAAATGTACTTAAGTTTAAAAGTGTGTATGAGGGTGTCCCTATTATAACTCAGACCGCTTGATAAGGCGTCACCATTATTGTCACTGAAACTGTCATCTCTCCATTTTTCCAGTGAAGTTATACATTCTCATGGTGCTCATGGCAGTGATTTTGATGTTAAAGGATTAGTTCACATTTAAAAAAAACTTTTGCTGATAATTTACTCACCCCCATGTAATCCAAGATGTCCATGTCTTGCTTTCTTCAGTCGGAAAGAAATTAAGGTTTTTGATGAAAACATTCCAGGATTTTTCTCCATATAATGGACTTCAACAGGATCCAAACGGTTCAAGGTCCAAATGGGAGTTTCAGTGCAGCTTCAAAAGACTTTAAACGATACCAGACGATGAATAAGGGTCTTATCTAGCCAAAACATTGGTCATTTCAAAAATAAATAAAAAGTTTAAGTTTTATAAGCAAAAAAACTCGGCTTGCTCTGTTCTGTGATGCGCATTCATGTGACGTCACGTAATATGCAATTAAGTTGAGACTCTCCTGATCGAACTCGTTCATCAAAATGAACGAATCTTTTTTCGAGTCATTTCGTTCATTCAAGTTTTTTTTAAAAGTGAACTAATCCTTTAAACTTCATCTAAAAATTATGAGCAGCTTCTGTCTTTCCATGCATTCCAGTATATGAGTAAGACAGATTACCAATGAAGTCAGTGAAGGTTGAAAGCAAAAGTGCAAGACTATCCTAAAACCTGTTGTTTTTTTTTTTTCTTTTTCTTTTTTTGCTCGACTCTGTCCTACACACACATTTATATGACCTTCCAAGTTATTAACTTGCTCTGTAGCATGTTACATCTTTTTCTCACACAGTTTGGTTTAGGGGGGTTTCACAGCAGGTATCTTTGTACCCGTTTACGGTTGAGTATCCCTCTCACATACAATGCATACGTCCACGGTCAGTCTGTTATTTTCCTTGTACGCATACCTCCTTCACATCAGCAGTTTTATTGGTGTGAATGATGGCTCTGCAACTTCTGTTGATTATATCCATGGCTGACAATCTCCATATAGCTAACAACCCAATTCATCATCCCTAACCTACAGCTTGTTTCACGCTGACTCTCAACAGCTGAATGTGTGCTCAGTTTCTATGAGTGGTATAGCTAGTTTAAGTTTCCTCCAGTGGGAGCGCAAAGGGAATCCCACTGAGGCTTTGGGGAGAGATAGAGGTGGGTGGGGGTCTCTTAAGTAGCTGTCTGGTCAAGAAGGGTCTTTTAACGTAGGCTGAAATGAATGTGGTAATTAAGCTCTACTGTGGGCCACAAGACCTTGATGAATATTATCACTTAATTATAGGGATAACTATTCCCAGCACGCAGTTGAGCTCTGCCAGCACACAGTTTCCTTCCTAGTGTGGATGGGAAGATGTGCATGCATTTGTGCATACATGTGCATATGTATGGGGTGTTTTCGGTGTGTGCTGTATCCAATGTGTCATTGTGTTCGCATCTCTACATTGTTTACTTGTCCCCCTCTAGGCAGTTTCAATGTATTATGTAACTACTATTATGTACACCATGCTATTTTTTACAGTAGAAATATTGTGCTTGTTGAATCTAGAACCTCTAGAAATTATACATTTGCCAGTACAGCAAAAATAACTGTAGCCTATCAAGAATATATTATCATAAACACCAGTAAGTGATAAGTGACAATGTTATTCATTATTAGTTTACACCAGTGTCACTTGAGTTATTTTATCCCAGTGTTGCACTTGTAAAGTTACTCATTGTGAGTTTGATTTTACATTGGTGTTAATCTTTTCAAGTTTATGGCATCTGTGTGAACTTAAGTAGTGTTGGCATACTGTCTAACTTGTAACCCTTACACTACTTGTAACTAGGGGTGTCACGATTTCGATTTTAAATCGAAATCGATCGAAATTAAGTCACAATCTCGATAATCGAATTCAAAAATGGAATCGTCGATACTGCCACGCCCCCATGTCACATCCAGTCGGTTTGCAAAGCGGAAAAAAAACAGCGTTGAAGTGCTGCGAGTCCTCTCCCTCAGTTACACAGCCAGTCAAAAGATAGCATGGCTACTGCAGATCCAGGAGACCCATCGACAGGACTTCTGACCTCCTCTTTCACTAAAGTCGCCGGTGTGGGACAGTGGGAGTATTTCTGATTTCCAGTGAGTTATGTTGACAACGTTCACATTCGCGTTCAAAGTTCGCGCTTAAAAAAAGCCACACTTTGCAAGCTCTGCTACTGTATGTGCGTCAGTGCGTGTACCATTCTTCCACTTTTTAAATTAAAACTTTAAATGGACAAAAACAGCAGACTCAGAACAGTATAAATCTTTATACAATAAATCTAGCATGTCACAATAACTTGATTCTCCACCTCCACGAATGAGACAAGTGTCGTTCATTTCCGCACCTAGTCTATTTTTGCTGCACGCGCCGAGTTAAAGCGACAGCGCACAGTTCGTGGTCAAAATGAACATGACACGAAAATGTTGTAATTTCATCATAAATGCATTTAATTAAATTCTACATTAAATACTAATATTTTTCACAGTCATGTTTGTACTTTTAGACTGAGGTAAAGCAAGGAAAACATATGTATCTGTTAAACCTTGTTTGTTTTGTTGTGAACTTGAATGTCATCTTCTGTGAATAAGACTGCAGTTACAAAAGAGAAACTACATGGCAGGTTATTTTGCTTAAGTTTCTAATTGACTGAAGATATAAGTTATTGTAACATTATTTTGTTAATAAATGTTTTAAATTTGACAATGTAGTGTGGTACATTGCGAACAAAGGTCATATATTATATTACATAAAAGTCTAGTCTAAAAATGGCATTGCAAACTGTGCTTAAAAAAAAAAAATGTAAAAATCGAGAATCGAATCGAACCGTGACCTTAGAATCGAAAATGTAATCGAATTGAGGATTTGGAGAATCGTGACACCCCTACTTGTAACAATATCATATGGAACTCCTAACAAATTGACATTGTTGTAACTTTGTTGTACTCTTGTAACCAGTAACAATGGAATGAAGTAAAACTTAAACATGCAAAACAAGTTTTGTCACAAAATCAGACAAAATGCGAATGTTAAGGCATTTGACACCACAACGCCCCCACCGCCCAAATTCCCACAATTTTTATTTTGTGTTTACATCATGTATTTAATTGAGCACATATGTGTAGAGTTTTATGTTTATCATATTACTCTTTCCCCTCAAGGACAACTACACCTTTGCCCAGCCTGGTATTCAGAGGAAAGTGAAGGCACTGGAGGAGCTGGTCAGCCGGATTGATGGTACGTACCCTCCATATTTTCCTTTTTTCTGCCCGTGCCCCCCCCCCCCCCCTCTCTCTCTCTCTCTGACTAACACCCAACCCCCCCCCCCCCTCCGCTGCAGTGTCAGCCCCAATCAGTGCACCAGTGCTTTGGCCTTTAGTAGAGCGCTCGCTGCTCTGGCCAGGAAAGCAAAAGGCATTGGAGCATAAGCCTCTCTCATTACTTTCTATTAGGTGGCCGTAATCAGAATTCAATGCCCATTTCTCGGAGACAGGAAGCCCTCTCCTCTCCTCCCGCACAAGGCCTCTATCTCCTCAGCCTGCATTAGACCCAATGATTGCTTTAATTTCTGAGAGAAAGACTGCAGTCAGAGCATATTGTTGATGTATTCACCCCACTCACTTTGTGTTTATGTGGGAAATATAGAGAGACTTTGTGTTTCACTCTCATCAGTTTTTATGCTTTATATAGAATTGCTTGTTCTTTCTTCCACTTTTCTTTTGATTTGCCTGCTCAATTCGATACTTTTGCTCTAACAGAAGCTTTCTTGTCTTTTCCTTTTTTCTTGTCTATTCTGTTATTTGTGAAACCCATCAGAGTGAAATAAGTAGCTGATTACAACAGTTTTTGCTTTTCTACTAAATAAATTATCCTTTTTCCAAACACGTGGACAATACCTTTAGGCAGATGTTTTTTATCTACATCTGTCTCTTCTGAAAAACAAAGTATACCACCCTGAAACCTGCTAAAACTAGATGTTCCTCTAGTTTTCATCAGTCTAGCAGTTTTGATTCAGGAAATGTGATGTATTTCATCGAGGCAAGCACATTAACATGGTTTAATGAGCCTGGTGATTGAGCAATATCAGTTGAAGTGTTTGTACTCGGGCTTGTTCTTGAATAACCTTCACATTGTCAGGCTCCAGAGCTTTTCGCCGGTCACATTTATTGTGTTTAGCCACTCTTGATTACAGATAATGTCTTCTATTAGACATTTAAATGGGGTTTGGAAGTGCCTTGCAAAGAAACCAATGAAAGGGAACAATTGATATTTGGGATTCATGCATATGATGCCTGTCTTTTTTTCCCTTTCTTTTTTTTTCTTCCCCAGATTTTATCTAAACACTATTTTCTGCTTTGTGAGTAATTCTGAAGGATGAAGTGATCCTGATGGACCTGAGTCCTCTGTGACAATTTTTTGTGAGGGCATTTATTTTTTTATTGTAGTCATGGCCTACCATTTAGTGCATATACACTAGGTATATAATATAACACAATTTAATAATATGTTAATAACACAGTGTGTTATTTAACATTATATACTCAAAAGGATAAACTTCATCATTGGGATACCACAATTGTAGAATTATCTGTCCCATTAAAAATAGAATAAGAAATAAAAAATGACCAACAAATTTTTAGGTCACTCAATCTCATGATTTCATATGCATGTGTACAATGTAAATCATACAAAAACAAACGGTTTTCTTTTAGAAAAAAGTAATCAGGATGGTCCACCCCTAAACAGAACTGTCACTGAACAGGCCGTACGGAAAATGTACAAATGAGACGAATTGCACTAATGTGCCAAAATGTAAATTTGTTCCAAATTTCTATGAGATTATCTTGGTTATTCGCAAATGTATTTGTACCAACCAATTTGTCTGTCCACACTAGACATAACATGGCTATAAGAGAGAGAACAAAATTAATTACAATTCATCCCATACAATCTTTCTGTCGTGGAATACACTCATTTGTTTACATAAGTGAGTTCACAGTCTGTACGTTCATGTTTCTTTTGTTATTTTCAAGATCTGAGTTATATGATCCATTGTTGCTTTCATTATGACTGTTAAAGTTATACTCAATGATACACATACTCAAATTAAACCATTTTTAATAGTATACAAAACACAGTTGGTTCCTGAACTTACCGCCAAAATTTCGTAGAAATAGAAACCATTCCAAAAATAGAATCCCCTATCACTTGTATCATATCACAGTCACAGATGCTTTGGACAGAACCTTGGATTAACATAGAAATGATTGTGTGTCATGGCATCACGACATGCAACGTTTGATGCTTTGGCTTCGTTTTAAACATGTTTTCAATGGTGGAGCAAAAATAGGTAATGTAACTGGCAGTATTCTAAAATGTAAATGACATAATATTGAGTTCTGTTTTTTTTTTTTTTTTCAACTATTTGATTAAAGCAATATCACACTCCCAAGCATGCTGTTGGTCTAAATATCAATATACGTTTTTGTTTCTTGGCCAAACAGCTGCTCAAACAGAAATTAGCTTTTTGTGGGTGAAGTTTAGATGCCAAACACCTCTTTCACATTTCCCATTACTCCTTCATTTTAGTTAATCTACTCTGATCAAACCTAATTTGATCGAGTCAATTGGGTGGGGATTTCTCGTCCACATCAGATAATCACTTTTCTTGATTTAGTCCTATGGGTCAGTGTGCTGTGTTCACTCACAGCATGAATCATTGGGTTGGACTCGGTAGGACAAGACGCAAATAACAATAGTATGTTTCAATGCTTGCCACCTGGGCCATCAGGGACAACATGCCAAGAAAATAGGGTCACAGCAGAAAAGCTATTGGTTTCTCACTGCTTTCCAAAGGGGGATACTCTGCGGCCAGCTGAGGGGAAAGTTTTGTTGCGTCTTTTTCCTAATAAAAAACAGCAAGACCTCAGAATTTCAGTTGTAAGTTAATACTCTGCTCTTTCTTTCCAGCATCCCTTTATCTTGTCCTCTGAACAGCCCTCACTCAGTTTGGGTTGCAGTTTCCATATATAAAAGACGTGCCAGAGAAGGAAGGGTGTAATTGCTGGTCGCCTGAGGTTGGGTTTCTGCCATGCTCATCTTCATCAGGCTGCCTGGATTACTGTCGCATTATTTCCAAATTTCCCCCTTGTAAGGACGGCACATGTCGACCTTAATCAGGCTGCTCTTAGATCTGGCACTGTCGTGGTGTTTTAGATCATATTCTCCCCTGTAATAAAGTTGGGGATGTAAATCAATCAGGCGAACCCTTTTTGCACTCTTTTTCTTTGCCGCTACGCTAAGGCACGTAGCATGCTTGGTCACTCTCCTGTCCCGAACAGAGGTTACTTCTTCCAGCACTAATGAGGCTGGGGGTTTAACACATGCGGCTGCTGGGAAGGTCTGAGCCCAGACCTGCAGTGTAGCGATCAGGGTATACGTGGCGCTGCTGACGCAGGATGCTCAGACACCTTTGTTCACGGGACGTGTTCGTTCTGCCTCCGTCGCCATATGGCTCCGCTCAGTCAGGGTACAGCTAGGGCATGTTTGTCAGGGCCCACAGCGGCCCACCGACATGACAGGCGTTCCCCGCAGGAAGCCGCCCCGGAACATCAACGAGAGAGACCAAAGGTCTTCTGACCTTGCAGCTGTGAGCTGTCCGTCCCTTCTCGCTTGTGTTCGTGCACACCCAGATGTTCGGATACAGATGCACTGCTCAGGTGCTGAGGTCACGCCTACAAAAACACCTGCTTTTTTGTTATGCCTTTGAGAGCCACTGGCGGGAATAAGGCCAGTAATGAATGTGCTGAAGGAAAGAGAAAGAATTGCATCATTTACCGGTTAAGAGTTCTGACATGCTTTAGAAAGTTTTACTTACTGAATAGTACTTTCAGAGAAAAATAAAGTTTATTTGGTCTATTCGGAGTTGCTTGATATTCACTTCGCCCCTGGTTTGCACCAAAGATGACCCATATTTAATTTCAACTTGTTTGATCAATCGGTTGCAAAGCATTTAGCAGGGTTTTTCAACTGTAACGTCCCCTATAAGCAGTATTTGACTCAACCTGGCGAGCATGTCATGTTGTTGTTGTTTTTTACGAAAAATTACATTTTTTTTTTTTTCAAATGATTAAATTTGCAGCTTGGATTAAGGCATCTTATTAAAATGGGAAAAATCGGAATTTGGTCCGTTGTGTGTACTAATTATTAATTGTTATCGTTCCATAGAGATTGTACCTGTGACAGGTTGCATGTAAAGCTGAATAGAGAGGGCAGCCAGATGGCATGAACATAGTTTGATGTGAAGTGTGAGTTCACTTTAAATCTGTCCCGCTTGTTTGTACATTCTGTTTGGTGATATGTGCTCTGTTAATTAGGACTGCAACTAATTATTTTTGGTAATTGAGCACTTGCAAATTATGCAAATAAATTAAAAAACTGGACTAAAATAAAAGCATGAGCATGACATTATGAGCACTTTTTTCATATCCTTTTTTGATATGAGTAAAGTTAGGGCAACAGTAACTTTCTGGTGATTGTTCATACAGATCTGACTGCCACAGTGCCAGCTTGTTGTGGGTGGTTGCCAGGGCATTTCTTGGTTGTTACTTACTGGCTCAAGGCAAAAGTGGCTCAAGTCAAGAATTTCTGGCCACTAAATATCGGTTGTTACTTACTGGCTCAAGTCTATGCATTTCTGGCCCATCCTTAAATTTGAGTTTTTGTTGTTGTTGTGGTGGTGGTGGTGGCTTTTTATCTACCAGGCAAAAATAGGTATGATAGTCCCCCTTCAGTAAACCACCTAATATGAGGTATCGTTTCCAACACACAAACCAGTGCACAATGAGTTACATGGTGTTATTATACGCATATTGACTGAAAGACTTCCCAGCATCATTGTTAATGCAATTCTAAAATTTCATGAACTAGCATTATATATGGAGTAAGGCTTGAGAAAATGAAGTTACTTTGTGAAAGTGCTGTGGTGTTTGACTGAAATAGCACATAGTGGCTAATGATACTGGTATGTGCACGTATATAATTTTAAATGTCAGCGCTATAGAAAGACCTTCGGTTTTATTGTCATAGAAACTTTACTCGTGGACTTTGCACTGTGCTTTGCTGTCAGGTAAGCTAAAGAGCAAAGAAGCCATTCCTTTCCACTGAGAACAACTCTACAGACTGAAAACCTGACATTATAACACCAGTATGTCTGTGTATGTGTGTGTGTGAGGTCTTTTTGTGTCCTTTGGCTGTGTGACGTGCATGCAGATGTACTTTCATGCGTAACCCCATGCATTTTGTCATGGTTCATTTTTGTCAAGCCTTTGCCTGTAGTGCAATGTTGAATTTCACAATGAAGACCGCTTTATTTCTCGCTGTATTTCGAACTTGGTTCTGTCTCTTGCTCTGAGTCAGAAAATAAAGTGTCTGGTTCTGTGAAGTCATTGTGACAGATCAAGCTACATTGATTTCTTTTACATTTCCGTCTCCACCAGGCCCTAAGCGGCCTGCCAATTTCCTCACCGTAGAGCGATCATATGCTTTAATTATCTGCCTGCTTTTCAAAAGAGCCGCAGGCGCTTTTTATAGGATTTTCTAGAACACCATAACCACCTTCAAGATATGGCCATTTTCACTTCCTGTTCTCATAATTACATACTGTGGTGAAACACCTTTTATTAAACTTTAACCCACTGCTCTTACTATCATAATGATTTCCAAGAAATGCCTAGGGGTTTGTTTGAAATGGATTAATATATTATTCATTATTACATTGACACCTTATATACAGTTGTGGTCAGAATTATTGGCAACCATGGTAAATATGTTCAAAGATGGCTGTGAATAATAAATCTGCATTGTTTATCCTTTTGATCTTTCATTCAAAGGATTCGCAAAAATCGAACCCTTCGTCGAAGTAAAATAATTAAAAAATGGGGGGGAAATCAGATTATGAAATAAATCAGGACAGCACTAAACTGGGGATTCAACATATTCTTCAAAAATGGGATATATTCTAAAACTAGGGGATAATTATGATTATCTTTCACTTAAAGCCAATTAAAAACATCCATAAGAATCACAGTAGCCTAGTAAAAAAAAAAAAGCTTTTTAAGAGTTTAAAGAAAGTAAGAACAAACTGAAAACTTTGGTAACGCTTTACTTGAAGGGGTGTGCATAAGACTGACATGACACCTTCATAATCATGACATGACATGTGTCATGAATATGAAGAAGGTTTTATGCATGTTTATGACAACTGTCAAGTGTATTTCGCTCAATAATGACATTTTGAATGCAAATGTGGCATTGTTTGAGATGTTTTTATGACATCTTGACATAAACCATAACATCATAACCTGTCAGTGTCTTTGTCATGACAACTTAGCATTAAATTAAGTTAAAAAATGTCATGTGGTTGGTTTTGACATTGGCTGTCATGAGGCCATTATAACTGTGTTATTAATATTTTTTGTGACCTCAACTACAGTGGTACACATTGAATTTGTCATTAAAATGTTATAATGGCTTCATGACAGCCAATGTCAAAACCAACCACCTGACAGTTTAATGTATTGTTAACCAATAAAGCTAAGTGGTTTCATAAGTTTGATAATTAATCAGCTATGTCATGTTTATGACAGGTTGTGTTGTCTTAGTAATGTCAAGTTGTCATGACAAAGACACTGACAAGTTATGATGCATTGGTTTATGTCAAGGTGTCATAACAAAGACATCTCAAACAATGTCATATTTGCATTAAAATTGTCATAATTGAGTGAATGACACAGTTGTTAGAAACATGCATAAAACTTCCTTCATATTCATAACATGTGTCATGTCATGATTATGAAGGTGTCATGTTAGTCTTATGCACACTCCTTCAAGTAAAGTGTTACCAACACGGAATAATTCCCAACACTAATATTTAGAGAAAACAATTAGACCGCATATACTACAAAAAATGACCTAGATAAGGGATAGGGGGGTGCTGGCCCATAAAAAAGATTGAGAGCCACTGCTTTACGGGACAGTCTTTATACAGTATGAATTTATAGCTGAATCAACTTTGTTTCGAATTGATAGATTTTGCAACATCGACTCTTATTGAACTGATGTGAATCAACATTGAACTGACTCAAAGTGAATTACGATCGTCTTCTGTAGAGCAGATTGTAAATTAATTTAACTAATTTTTTCATAATTGATTTACTTTACAAAACTATTGACCAAAACTGAATCAACCCTGAACTTTTTTGAATGACTTTACTTGACAATCAGATGGTGTCTTGGCAGAATAAGTTTCATTGTGGGCTTTATTCCGATGTGCAAGCATGAGTTCTGTGATCAATCACCATGCCCAACATCCCAGTCAGCTGTATGTTTCATTATTCTGTAGCAGCACTTTCATTTTTCAATGTCTAAACTAGCTTGGAAATAAGAATATGCTCACAATAGAAATGTAATACACCGATCAGACTGCTAGATAGATGAAGACAGAGAATAGGCAGGAAGTCGCCTTATATGGAGAAGACAAAGAGAGTACATGAAAAGAGAAGAGCAAAGATGTATATCTCCATTACTCTTTGAGGAAATGTTTACTTACACATGTCTTTCCCATTATGTTATGATAGGTTTGATTGTTTTTGACCACAGTGACCCGACTCGATATATTAGCCATGGTGCTGGAGATGGCATGGCTATATCTTTTTTGATTTCCTATGTCCTTTTAATATAAGGTTTTGGGATTCACTGTCTGGGCGTTTTCATGGGGGGTTTTCGCCCGCCAAAATTTGAGGAATTAGTTACGTCCATAACAAGTAAAAGTAAAAGATAGGTGAAATCTTGATTTGGTAGTTATAAAATAACTATTAAGAAGTGGAAGAAATGCCACTACAAAGTGGTCCATGCCATGTTTTGCAGATGATCTATTGTCATCTTTGAAAGTGAAAGTGAAAGTGACACGTGATGGCCAAGTATGGTAACCCATACTTGGAATTTGACCTCTGCATTTAACCCATCCAAGTAAGTGCACACACATTAGGAGCAGAGTAGTGAGTAGTGAACACACACACACACACACACTGCAAACGTGGATACACACACCCGGCAGCAGCGGCAGCCTTGAGTGGCGCCCGGGGAGCGATTGGGGGTTAGGTGCCTTGCTCAAGGACACCTCAGTCATATTCCTGCCGGTACTGGAATCGAACCAGCAACCTTTGGGTCAACCGGTCCAACTCTGTTACCATTAGGCCATGACTGCCCCCTTTAATGGTTTTCTGAAAAAAAAAACGATGCGTATTTTTGAATATTGCATAAGATGTGAACAAAATCTCCGAAATAAAACGTGTACCCTTGTTTTAGCCTATTATTCAACAAAAAGAAATGCACATAAACAGTGATGGAAACATTTACAGAAGAAACTCCAAGTGAATGTATTAGGGATTTAGAAAGTATGTGACTGAATAATTCATTCATAACTGGAACTGGAAGTCATCTTTTTGACACTTTTGAAATCTTAGATCTGCACTGCAAATTCATAATGATGGATGAACGTGTATAGTGCTCCTTGTGGCACGCTGCTTAGCTGTCATTCCCAGAAATTAGACATGTTTTTGTTTTGTCTGTTAATATTTTATTAATATCAATGTCATTGCTAGAATTTGCCAGGAAGTGATGATTTTGTTCTTTTGAACAGAAGGGATGGAAACGCACGTTTTGTCGCATATTGTTTTTGCTAAAGTTTATTCTAATTTACGACATAAATTGTCAATTTAGATGATGTTGCGCATTTTGTATGCTCTTGAATCATTGGGCATTTCCATCCACCACATTATGCGCATTTTATAGTCATGCAGGTATGCCATCACTTTGTAGGCCAAAACGCAGAAGCGAATTAGCATTTTAGCACTTCCGGTTCTAACGTCCCAAACTCAATGGGTCTTTTGAATGGTGTTTTGGTTAAATGGCTGAAATAAGGTTTGTGGTGAACACAAGACACTTTATCGTTTTATTCTACGATATAAAATGCATCAGTATTGAGGCCCGTTCAGACCAAGAACGATAACTATAAAGATAACTATAATAGCGTCCACACCAGCGGATGATATCGTTCTGTTTATTCTACGCGTGTTCTTGTCTGGTGCTTTAAGTGCTCACTCGTTACAGCAGGGTGGATTCTGATTGGTTGTCAATGTTTTTATCTCGTTCATCAGCTTTATAAAATTGTTCTGAAAGTGATTCCAACGATATCGTTTCTCTGTGCCGTTATTGTTATAGCTTTGCTATTCTTTATTATTTAGAAAGATTTTTATCGTTATCTTTATTATTATCATCCCGGTGTGAACGGATCTTTACCTCACATCGTGATTTTTTTTTCAGCTGTTACGTTCCTTGAAATAGGCGGTTGCTAACAAGTGTCTAAATGGGATACAGAGGCAGTCGTGAGATTAAACGTCATGCGCTGAAAAGGTAAACTCGGTCCGCTTTAACAGCTTATGCTCGTAATAGTGCTCTATAAGTCTAACCAATGTTGGGAAAATGTTTTTAGACTAAAACTGAAAGAGTTGTTGGAAGATTAGTGATGGTGACGTTGAATTTGTGGACCGTGGTGTAGTTCGTTTATAGCCTACATTTAGCTTTACACTTCTGGCGACTTAAATTGACAAATTGACATACCTGCACCACTATATCTTAAGGGAACCTCTTGTCGTGATGGAGCTTGTTGCTTGGGAGTGAGTTATTTGTGTTGTTGGACATCTTTTTATTAAATGCTGCGAGGAGACGAGAGGAATTGATGAAATATCTCATATGGAGTCTTAAACGGCTGCTATGCTCAATGCCGATGAGGAAAACTCAATATAGCCTACCTTCATCGAATTCCTTTATGAATGTCAATGGCTAAATTGGCCATATTGGAAGAATTGTGTGCCAAGGTCAGACCTTCTGTTAAGCATAATCCTGGTGTTTTACATACACAAATGCTCACAACAGTCATCAGTATGTGAATAAACGGTTTACATTACCTTAATGCATATTTTAACTAACTCAAAAAGATATTCTAGAGCATTTGAGAGATTACTTCGCAGTCAACCGTTTCCATACAGTTTTTTATTTTATTTTGTGTGTGCTTTTTCGTAATGCCGTAATGGAAACCCGCCTGAGATTCGCTTTCAGTTACTTTTCCCAACCTCACTAACTTACCGGATCCGTCCCATCCCGTTGTTCCAGAACATCAGAATTTACCAATTAAACACTGTCAGCATATTAGAATGATTTCTGAAGGGTCATGTGACACTGAAGACTGTACGATTGCATCCCAGGAATATATAGCATTAAAAAATATATAATAGAATAAGAATATAATAGAAAACAGTTATTTTAAAGCAGCACCAGGTAACTTTTCAACCTTCATAATATATTTCCAAGTCTCTTGTGATGGTACATCTACTTATAATAGGTTGAATGACACGTCATAGCCTGACGGGTCTGTAGCGTTTTTAATTCGTACTTTTAAACTTCGCGTTTCGGGTAGTAACCGGCGAACAAAGAGAACTACAAAATTCGACTGTTTTACGGCATATACGTCACTTCCACCGCCACCCCCACTTCCTTAAAATCGCAGGGCTCTCAAGTGTCATGCATTGAGCGTGACAGTCACTCATTTCGGGCTTTTGTCACGCTCTCATGCCACACATTGCATTTCTCCGCAAAACTTGTAATATAAAGCGCAGGCTCAAACTCTGGCCGCGCCGCTCTCACTGTGGAGCCGGCAGGAATCAAGCGCGTCTCCTCTGGTGTTGTTCGTCTGGTGTTGTTAGCCAATCAGAAAATAGCACTATTGTATCTGGGTAACATTTAATGCAACAACCAATGACACCCCGTCGGCTGGGGTGTTTTTTTGTCTGCCTGACTGTGTTACGGAAGCTATCTTATCCTCCGTTTATCTTCATGAATCAGGTAATGATTATTTGTCTTGCCTTAAGCTATAATGCAAATCGATTTGTAACATTGCAGATTCATTTATGGTAGCTTGATATTATAATATTGACGATATATGGTTATTATCTACCACTCAAACATTGCATTGCAAGTATCATATAGATTCAGTAAAACGGTAACCAATAGACTAGGCTACTATAATGACGCTGGCTTGTAAACGTGATCATCGCGATCATTTGTCGTTAGAAAAAAAAATAAAACCCATGAAATTATATTCATATGACATGCTGAAATATATGCCACTGTACCTGGGATGAAGACATTTCACACGCGACGCAAGCAGAACACCTGCATGTGACCTCCTCCTACAGTGTTCAGGGCTATCATGGTTGTCAACAAATGCACGTGCATGTTAGCCTGGGTTTCCCCATACTGCCTTACCGCAGCGCGATTCAATTCACGCTGAAAGGCAGTCTGGATACCATGGCCAGATTTTTCGCCTCATTTAGGGAACCAATCACAGAACGGGATCACAGAACGGGGAGGGAACAGCAAGACGATGACGACATATGTTGGCTATGAGCATTTGATAGACATTCTTAGCACCCAATAAACAGCGCCGGGCATTCGTAAACCACGCCTCAAATACGAGAAAATGTACATGTGGTTCCCAGACCCAAGTCTCAACGAGAATTGGGTCTGGCGTTAGCCAGGCTACGTGCATGTATGGCAGAGTTTACGACAGTAGTAGAGGACAATACTGTTTCCCAACTGTAGGGGGGGACCCCGAGAGCAAAAAACTACCTGGTGTTACTTTAAATTACAATAATATTTCACAATAATACTGTTTTTCGATTACACAAATGCAGTCTTGATGAGCAGAAGATACCCAGTGCGTAGTTTGAATTGCATGTTTGGCGTGTTCATATGATGCATAATTTATATATGTAAATTAGTATATTTTTTTTATGTATAACTGTTGAATGTGGAATAAATATCTCTCTCTCTCTCTCTCTCTCTCTCTCTCTCTCTCTCTCTCTCTCTCTCTCTCTCTCTCTCTCTCTCTCTCTCTCTCTCTCTCTCTCTCTCTCTCTCTCTCTCTCGCTTTCGCTCGCTCGCTCGCTTGCTTCATGTCTCGTTCACACTCCACTCTCATTAGGAAACCAAACACACTATTGTCACCGTACGCTTTCACTTCGTTTCGAGGGCTTGTAGTAATTAGCAGTCATATTACACCATAGCCCATAAGAGTTGTTTAACGCTAAAACAATTCTGTTCGTCAGAAGCGCCCCAGAACGTGAACACTGTTTCCTCTTATCTCGTCTGTTTTGTATGAATACATTGAGGTTCATCAGCATGCAAATTGCTCAAGGTGAATTTATTTATGTAAATGAGGACACAATGTGGGCTTTTTTCCACACAAATCATATAAGGTTTAAAGCAGACATTAACATTTCAGGTGACGAAGTACAGAGACTCCTTAGAAAATAATGAGGGGACAAAACCTCAGATAATTTGAATGACATCTGATTTTTTTTTTTTTTTTTTTGTGGGGTTTTCTCTTGCAAATGTAGCTTTGGAAATCAAATTTCTTCTTCTGACCCCAATAGAAAAACCTGGTATAAAACAAAGCTCTTCTATTTCTTTTTGTTGTAATTTCTCCGTTTGGACATCTTAAAGGGATAGTTCACCCGAAAATGAAAATTCTTTCATCATTTATTGATTCATCATGTTGTTCTAAGCCTGTATGAATTTATTTCTTCTGTGGAATATAAAAGAACATATTTTTAAAGAATCAAACCGTTTTGGTGACCATTGACTCTAATTATATGGACCGAGCAACACTGACACGTTTCTCAAAATATCTGCTTTCATATTCCACAGAAGAAAGCAAGTCATACAGGTTGTGAAGCATGAGAAGGTGAGAGATAATAACACAGTTTTCATTTTGGGTGGAACTATCTTTTTAATTCCTTTTGATTTCTCTTGGCAGCTTTTTTCACGCACAATCTCTTCCACTGCTGAACATGAAAGTATATTGCGCCGAACTGTAACTCAAATTGCCCAATTAAGATTTTTTTTCCTTCCTCTCATAACTTTCAAATATGGTCCTGCATGTCCATTTTAAATACGCATTTAAAAAAAAACAAGGCAATACTAATAAAGCTGCCGTCAAGGTCAGCGTCAAATTGCATGTCAATTAATTATGAAGAAAGAAATTAAATTAAAATTATTAAATTTGTTAGTTTAATTCATTCATTTTATAAATTATTATATTAATATTAAATGCAAATATTACATTTAGATTATTACTATTATACTACATGATTAAATTATGTGGTATATGTATTACAAATTAAATATTTATATAAGGTGATTTATATATTATTGAGGTCAGGCCCAATTTTTTATGTGGGATATATATCATGGGAAGTCACCAGTGCAGTTAAGGCAAATATTGAGTTAGATTGACACACTAATTGCATGAATTTCAATATCACGGTTAACATTTGTCACATTGAAAAAAAAATCAAATGCATATCCAACTTGTTTTCACATATAAGTCGCACAGAACCGAATTGAAAATGTCATATAGACCTTGATTTCTGCTGATCAAACTGTATTCCGAAAACCGGATGTGTTACATAAATGGGAAAAATCATTTGGGCTACTGTCAGCTGTGAGAGAAAAAAGGAAAGAAAGAAAGGTAAAAAACAGCTTTTTTTGTGGCTGTTTTGTGCTGCCTTGGTCCCTGATAAATGTGTGGATTATACTTGCCTGTTTTCCATTTACTTTGCATGAATCAACTCTTTGACTGAGGATGTGGATGTGATGTGGATTCGTAATGTGGATTATTGGACTGTTGTGGGCAGTTGTGGCCTAATGGTTAGAGACTTTTAACCATAATGTTATGGGTTCGATTCTCAATAAAAAATGACTGAGCAAGGCACCTAACCCCCAATCGCTCCCCGGGCGCCACAGTGAATGGGTTAGCGTTTCGTGTGTGTGTGTGTGTGTGTGTGTTGGTTCGCTACTCACTGCTCCTAATGTGTGTGCACTAAATCGGATGTGTTAAATGCAGAGGACAAATTCCAAGTATGAGTTACGATACTTGGCCATCACTTCTAGCTTATGAACAGGCAGAGGAAGTAGTTTTCTGTCTTGATGATAAATGTCATCTGTGCAATCTTGACAGCGCAATGACAATGGCTACTGTCAACTGTCACATCTCCAGATCTGTGTTCAAATTCATTGTGGATTTAAAGTGAAACGGTGAATAAATAATCCATACACGTATACATATTCAGAGAACGGAAGCATTAATGCGTGAAAAGGTGGCCTGGTCCCATGTTAAGGGATAGTTGGCAACAAAAAAGAAATTCAAATTTTGTTGTCATTTACTCTCCCACATGATGTTTCAGTTCTGATTAACTTTTTGCTTATTTTAAATGCATCTTTTCCATAAAATTATATAGTGAATGTTGTAGTAAAATGTATGTATGTGTGTATATATATATATATATATATATATATATATATATATATATATATATATATATATATATATATATATATATATATTAGTGCTGGGCCGTTATCGGCGTTAACGTGCTGCGTTAACGTGAGACTCTTATCGCGCGATAAAAAAAAATATCGCCGTTAATCTAAGTTGGGTTGGGATCATAAATAGCATTTTCGAATATCGTTATTTTCGCGCAATTCTAGTGTGTAGTATGACATACATACTTGACGCCGCGCCTACTGTCACAGATCGCGCAGCAGGGTATTTTCCTGTCAGGGACACAAGGTGTACTTTTACTTTGTTATGTTGGGCGACGTTCCTCTCGTTACTTTATGTTAATGCAATACGTTGTTAAATGAGTTCATTCCAAGTGCGCTGTATCCTTTGTATGGGCATGAGCGATGCTCATGCACAAATGAATCACTCTTTTGAGTCGATTCTGTTCAAAGACTTCAGCTGCATACTATCCATCCTAAATAGTATGTGACATTAGTCATTTTCAATACTATTTAGGGCATAGTATGCACATTGGGACGCAGCTTTCATCAAACAAGTTGTCAGATCTGTTAAATCGGATCGCGAATCAGTTGATCTGTTCAGTTCCTCACGCACTGAATCGTCTGAACTCAGAAGCGCTTTCAATTCACACTCGAGGAGTCGTAAGTAACAGGAAGATTTAAGAACATCAAGAGCGTTGGATGAAGTGGCCGTGGATCTACAGTTTAGTCTAGTGAAAGCAAATCTGCAAATGCATCATATCTTTGCCAGCGATGAAGATCTTTATTAGTTGAACATCTTCGTAAACTGTCCGTGAATGAATGATTCCACAGGACGATACATTCGAGTTCATTTCATTCAGGTAATACATTTTACAACCAAACAGATTATTACGCCACGATAGCACTACTAAAAAGTATGACATTATCCGGTTTTTGGACATAACAGTTACATTAATTTATAGGCTACAAAAAAACGCTTCAGGGCGTCTGTGCACTGGTTAACAGGTTTAAATAAGCTACCATTGTCCACAGTTTATGAAATTGAACACCCGCCATCCCGCGGTAATGTGTGTATTGCGCAGTGGCATAATCACACGAATAGTTTACATTGATTGAAACTAATTTGTTTAAAAAGGAGGCTATTGCAGTAACAAGGCAGGTTTACATAAAATCATTATGACATATGATGACATTATTTTTTGATCTAACGAGCATTGGCGATGCAAAAACGGACTGTCGTGCGCATTATTTTTTTTTCTTCCAATTACTATGTTAAAAAACCCCGAAGAGAACATGTTACTTGTTCAATTAATAAACAGTTTGTTTGATGACAAATCGCTAAAGATGAAATTGGCCTCCCTTTCTGTCATTGCGTTTTTTTTTTTTTTTGTTTTTTTTTAACGATATTCGACTTTTGCTCCTCGATTGTCAAATGGCATTTTTGGCAGAAATGCACATCCCTATGCGAGGTGAACTATTCTCAAAGACTTACTTTTAGTCATTATTTGGGTAGCACACATATTATAAATGCCTTCGGGAGAATTCAAATGAGCCATTTTAATCTAGATTAATCTAGATTAATTTTAAAATTAATCTAGATTAATCTAGATTAAAAAAATTAATCTATGCCCACCTCTAATATATATATATATATGTATGTATATATATATGTATGCTGTATATATATTAGGGGTTGGGGAAAAAACTGATTCACATATGAATCGCGATCCTATTTTCCGCCGATTCGAATCGATTCACAAATTTCAAAAATCGATTTTCTAAATATTTAATAATGTGATGTCGTTTCAAAGGCGGCTTTGTACTTGACAACCACTGTTCATATCAATATCTTAACAAATAGAAATTAGCCTTAAATAATATTTGGTTTAGTTAGTCAAGCACACGTCACGCTTTTCTGCCGTTCTTTCCGTGTATAGGTAGGCTACTTTACGTACAAGCAGCACAATCAACGTGGTTGAGCGCAATCGGTTTTCTGTGGTAACAAACAAAAACCCACCTATACAAGAGAATGAACATGTCCTATATCTGAGGCTAAAGTAATAAATATTGAGAATGCAATGGCCTGTTTTATAGACAAAAAAAAATCAATTGAAGCCTTTGAACTCAAAATTAACAACACTGTAGTAAAAAACCCAAATTCTCTATCAAATGAATTTAACCAATACTTTTCTAAATCTGTTAGGGAGATAACTGAACTGTTTGAGCCACCTGATAAAATAACTAGACCCATTAATTCTTCCAAGCCTGTGTTCAATTTGTGTGAAATAACAGAGCTGGAGGTAGATAACATCATTGGATCACTTAGAAGTTCCAAAGCAAAAGATGCTTATGGGCTAGATTCATATTCTCTAAAATTATGTAAAGACTCCTTAATTGCTCCAATAACATATATGTGACCCTGGATCACAAAACCAGTCTTAAGTCGCACGGGTATATTTGTGGGAATAGCCAACAATACATTGTATGGGTCAAAATTATCAATTTTTCTTTTATGCCAAAAATCATTAGGTTATTAAGTAAAGATCATGTTCCATGAAGATATTTAGTAAATTTCCTACCGTAAATGTATAAAACATTTATTTTTGTGAGTGAATGCAGCATAATCACGAACACAAATGCACAGTTTTAAAGTAGATTTTCTCAATGTTTCGATTTTTTTGCACCCTCAGATTCCAGATTTTCAAATAGTCATATCTCGACCAAATATTGTCCTATCCTAACAAATCATAGATCAATGGAAAGCTCATTTATTCAGCTTTCATGTGATGTATAAATCTCGATTTCAAAAAAATGACACATAAGACTGGTTTTGTCATCCAGGGTCACATATGATCAATTTATCGTTCAAGCAGAGGATTGTTCCATCCTTCTGGAAAATGGCCTTAGTCACCCCGATTTTTAAATCTGGTGATAAATTAAATGTAGCCAATTACCGACCAATCAGTATCCTCCCGGTGGTCTCCAAGGTTGCTGAGAGGTGGGTTGCTAAAATTATAAATCAACATTTAAATAACGGCCAGTCCTCCTTGCATCCTATGCAATTTGGGTTCCGCACCAATCATTCGACTGAATTTGCCAATAGTTTGTTTGTGGAAAGAGTAAAAATTAAATTGGACAATAATGCTTGTGTCGGAGCAGTGTTTTTTAGATCTAAAAAAGGCATTTGACACTGTGAATCATGACATTTTATTATCTAAACTGACATATTTTAACTTTTCTTTAAATGCCATTCAATGGATTAAATCTTACTTGGACTCAAGAAGACAGTGTGTTAACATTAACAGTGTCAAATCGTCTTTCTTGGATGTTCCCGTTGGTGTGCCTCAAGGGTCAATACTTGGTCCCTTATTATTTTCTTTATATATAAATGACCTTCCAAACACTTGTGTTGATGTTGAATTTCAAATGTATGCTGATGACGCAGTCATCTACACAAGTGCAAAAAGTGTTCAAGAGGCTTCTGACATTCTGACCTCCGCTCTGGTCCCTGTAAATGAATGGCTTTTTAAATCCTGTCTGTTACTTAATACTAAAAAAACAGTTTGTATGATGTTTACTAAACAGTCTCGCGACATAAAACAGTCTGGTGTATTTCTAAGAGGAGAAGAATTAGAAATCGTCTCGGAATTTAAGTATCTTGGTCTGACCCTTGATTCCACATTAAGCTTTAAAAAACATGTAAAAAGAATATCGAATACAGTAAAATTCAATTTACGAAATTTTAAACAAATTCGTCAATTTATACCATTTGGGGCTGCTAAAGTGTGTTTACATTCTATGATTTTATCACATATGGAATATTGTTGTACCAGCTGGACTTTGACCGGTATGAACACACTCAAATCAATAGAATTACTTTATAAAAATGCCTTAAAAGTCCTTGATAAAAAGCCAATGTCCTTCCATATTTGTAATATTTTACAAAAACACAATCTATTAAGCATAGAGAATTTTAAACATTTTAAATATGCTTGTTTTGTTTACAAAGTGTTAAATGGATTAGCCCCACCACCCTTGTCAGACTTTATTAAACCAAACACTCACAGTGGTGCCAGGACACGGGCCTCCGCTAGAGGTGACTGTGAGGTTCCGTTCAGAAGAACAGCCTTTGGACAGAATTCTCTGTCCGTGAAGGCCTGTAAGTTATGGAACAGCATCCCCATCACTGTCAGGGAATGTTCCACATTTTCTATATTTAAAACCAAACTCAAAGTGTGGCTTATAGCAAGCCAGTCTTGTGACCACTAAGTGATTTTATTGATTCTGCATGTATTTTTCATTTTTGTCATTTTGTTTGTTGTAATCTCTGTATTTTTTTCATTTTGTTTGTTGTAATCTCTGTATTTTTGTCATTTGTCTGGGGACTACGGATGTAAACTAGCCCTGTGGCTATAATCCGGCATGTTTACGTCTGTTTTTGTTGTTTCAATGCAGATGTTCATTAATGTGCATTGTCCCTATCAAATAAAAGAAACTAATATATCTCTAACCCCAAACTATTGGCCACTGATCAGGGCTGTGTTTCCCCAAAGCTTAAATTGATCGCAGAGCGATTACCACCAATAAATTAAAGCTTACAATGCCTTTGGGAAATGCAAACAAGATCCAAATGATAGTCACTTCCTTTCATAGATATCTCTGTCGACTTGATGCTCACTCATTTTAATGATGCAAAAGCTTACGTCATGAGAAGCGAAAATGAACACTAAGTGACAGTGGGCTAGATTAAATAACAGTTATGAGGTGTGGATAATTTAAACTAAATAACTACCGCTCAATTGGGACTAACAGTAGCTGCTGTTAGTTTCTCTTCTATTCGATTTTCGATTTTGAATCAAATTTAAATTTGAAATATTTGAAATCTATGCATATCAAATTGCGAATCTGTTTTGAATCGAATCTTGACCCCAAGAATCGATTTGAATCGAATTGCGCGATTCCAAAAGATTCCCACCCCTAATATATGTATGTATATCTCACTTACAATTTTGTTTCAAGTAATAACAATACTTTTACTTAATGGTTTTAGTTTTAATTTTAGTTTTAGTTCAGGATAATGTCGCTGGTTCCGTCTGTGTGGCTCATGCTGCTTGCCCCTGCAGGTGGGCGCTGTAGACCTCCTCTATCTCTTGGTGTTTGAGCGGGTTTTGGCTGGAAATGCAGTGAGGGCGAGACAGAGGGTCAGTGCAGATGTAATTATTGGATAGATGGGCGGGGGCAGAAGTCGAGCAGAAGTCCATTGCTCAGCAGAATCGTGGCAAACAGCTCACTTGTCTTTCTGTGACCTCTGACCTCCGTTCCCCATCCTCCTCAGAACCTGCATGTGTTTTGCTGCATTGAAGGTGGAAAGAGCATGCAAGCAAATGCATTCTGCTTGCTGAAAATCCTGATTTGCTAATAAATATAAGCAAGGCTTATTCTGACATATTTTAAATATTCCTGGAATCATATTTTCTCCAAAGTTATACCTGGAAGTTTTTATTGGGGCTGGGTCGTATAAATTAGTACTTAATGGTTATTTAACAACTATACTTAATAGTTGTATTTCATGCATACACTAACTTGCTTCTCCTTTATTTAAAGAACATGTATGTAGGCTTGGGAATCGGTTCCAGGTTCCGGTTTGGAACCGGTTCCAAACGTTCCGATCCATCGGAATCGTACACGTCCACACGTTAACGATTCCACTAACGATTCCGTATGTTCCGTTCCATCCATCCGTTCCGCGGCATGACGTTACAGTATGCGACTGGATTTTTAAATCCCCCAAAAGCGCGATGGCTACGAGACGTAAACGATCGAGAGTGTGGCTTCATTTTAAATGCAGACCGGGGGAAGCAAATCTGGGCGACACAACCCCTCCCGTCCTTTCAGCTCCAATGACGGCATCAAAACAATGAAAGCATGGCGAAGCGGCTCTCCACGGCTCTGCTTTCGTCGGCGAAAAAGTTAAGAAACTCGACGCTATAAGCCCTCAGTACCCAGCCGAGCAGTTCGCACGTGACTTTTATGCAGTGTTTCCCACACATAGACTAATTCGCGGCCACAAAATCAACTCCGGCCGCCACATATTGCGTTTCGTTCATTTTTTTTATGCTATTTAAAACACGCAGCGTATTCTTTCCGTTGTATTTCCTTTCCCCGCTCTCCCTCCGTCTCTTAATCACTCACGCGTCTCTCTCACATACACGCGTCTGTCTATGAGGCGCCGGACTGGACAAAAGCGAAGCGAACTCCGCGAGCGAGAATGGGCGAGAGAGAGACAGAGTGTGACTTTTATTTAAACTTATATAAACTAATGTAATTTATTTTACTGGACAGTTTAAAGCTCATAACCATATTTTGTTATTACTTGAAGAGTGCAGTGTCATGTTGCATGCAGTATTTGTCCTGAAAAGGCTACTCAGTAAATGTCTGTAATTTAAGGTCATTTCTATTTTATTTGTATACATTTTAATCATTAACTTTAAAAGCACACTTTTTTTATGACTAAAATAACAGTAAAGGGTAAAAAAAAAAAGAATTCCCAAAAATTAAAACGGAAAAAAACGGAATTTGGGAAAAAATAAAACCGATTTCATAGGGCCCTAAATATTGCACACTTGTTTTTCATTCTCTAACACCACTTTAAATTAGACATTCAAAGCCAACAACTCTCAAAGCCACACTGTAAGTGTTCAGCAAATGGTACAGGAATCGATATGGGAATCGATAAGGAATCGCATCGATAAGCAGACTCGACAATGGCATCGATATCGATAATTTCTTAACGATGCCCATCCCTACATGTATGTATGTATGTATGTGTGTGTGTATATTAACCCTGTTGTGATTAATTGGAGAAGCCTTTGCTATTAATTAGTCTGTTCATTCGACAACCTTTTTTTCTGATCATTATTTTTAGATTTACTGTCAAAACGCTTGATAAATGATTTTAAAAGGTTTTATGCACTTGGAAAATTGTTAAACTTAAAGTTTTGTTTTTTATTTTCTTTATCTTGGACATATATTTATTTGTCGCTCACCCTTTAATTAGGTTAAAAATATGAGGATTTTGATTTGCAGTGCTAATAAGCAATTGGTGTGTTTGTTTCGTCAAGTATATCACTTCCGTGTCTTGCCAGTGAGATGTATTCAGCGTTAATGAGTGCGAGTTGTTTATTCAGGAGGGCTGGATGTGAGAATGACACTGTCAAGGCCAGTGTGTGAGGTTTGACAGAAGCTGATCTTCGGTGTGGATGGGTGTGCTTGCAACTAGGGCTTGATATTGGTATATATACAACCACAATTACAGAAAACTTGGGTCATTTTGAATAATGCAATATCAAGAATCTGGCAAATGAATTGTGTTTTGTAAATATAAACTTATTTTAATTTTGCAACACACTCCAAAATAGTTAGGTCAGATGCAAAATGAAAAGATAACAGAATATCCAGTTCAAGAACTGTTTTGAAACATCAGTCTTTCCAAAAAAAGGTGAGTCATAGCTCACTATGTGCCAAATTTCATAAGAGAATTGTCAAACAATTAAAAAAAAATCACATTTCTCAATGCAAGATTGTAAAGTCCTGAGAAATATCCATTTGTGTAGGGCAAGGCAGGAAACCTCTATTGAATGTGTGTGACCTTCGAGACTTCAGATGGTATTGCATAAGGAATAAAAATGCTACTGTGTTCAAAATGGCCACATGGGCTCAGGAGTACTTTGGAAAACCATTGTCACTTAAGTCTGCATCAAGAAATGCAACCTGAATCTCTGTGACACAAGGAAAAAGCTATGCATCTGTTCTATGTGGAGATGCTGGCGAGTTCTCTGGGCCCGAGCTCATCTCAGATAATCCAAAACACTGTGGAAAGATGAATCCATGTTTCAGCTTGTTTTGGGGAAAAATGGACATTAAAATCAGAAGTTGTTTATATTTACAAAATACAATTAACTTGGTCAGTGAAAACATTGAACGTCTTTTCTTTGTACTTTTGTCAGTTAAATGAAGGTTAAAGAGAATTAACACAATGACAGGTTCTTAAATTTAATTGCATTTTATAAAATGTTCCAACTTTTCTGGAGATGGGGTTGTAGTATAATGTTATGATGACATTTTCTTTGACATTCGTATTATATTTGTAGAGTAAATACAAATGTCATACGAACCCAGAGGAACCATCATTTTAAGCAAACAACCATTGTTGCTTTGATATTCAAATGTAAAATACAGTTTTTGTGAGTAAAATATTTCTGAGGTATAATCCCATTAATAGCACTTCAGGCTGTCTAGGAACATGAAATGTTCCAGCCATGACTTCCTGTTTCACTGAAAATATTAGGTAAAACAAAGGCCAAATTCCCTTAATCATCCATCACAATTGGTAAAACAAACGAATATAGTTATGATGTGCAGCAAAAGATTGAAAATAGCTAAAGCATTGAAAATGCCATTGTTCCACCAATAATTAAGAAGCTCCAATAAACGAAATACGTTACAAATCTGCCTGGAAGAGTGTCTATATTGTCTTAATGCACTGCTAGGAGGATAGTTTGAGTGGCCAAAGATCACAACTGAAGGATTGCAGAAATGGGTCTGAAAGCCTCAAAAATTGTCAAACAGCATCTACATCGCTAGGGAAGGATTCAGGAAAAGTCATCTGCTTTCACTCCAGCATATTCAGTTGCCAGACACTACTGGGACTTCAAACGGGACTGAATTCTGTTGTCAGATGAAACTAAAAAAAAAGAAACTTTTGGCAGCAAGTCCAAAAGCTGTTTTATTTTTTTATTTTTTGCACACGGGGATAAAAATAAAAAAAATACCCCATGCCTAGAGTTAAATATATTGCTGTATCTTTAATGTTGTGCACCTATTTTGCTGGAGGGTCTGGACATCTGGTTCAGAGACTGTACATGACATCATGGATTTGAACAAATACCAACAGATAAAAAAATAATCAAACCCTGGGGTTTGAACCCTATGCCAGAAATCATATAATGGGTCGTGGATGGATCCACCATTAGGACAATGATCCAATACAAACATCAAAATCAACCCAAAAATAGGTCACTGAGCACAAAACTAAGGTTCTGAGCCATATAGATAAGTTGTTGAACTGAAGAGGAGTGCGCACCAACATTGACCTGGGAATTTGAAGGATCTGGAGAGATTCTGTATGGAGGAATGGTCTCTGATTTCTTGCCAGGTGTTCTCCAGCCTTATAGGAGGAGACTTTTTCTATTCATCTAAGATTCCTGGAAAAAAAGTAGCACATTTTCCACAAACAATATAAAGCAGCACAACTGTTTTCAACATTAAAAATAATTGTTTCTTGAGCAGAAAATCAGCCCATTAGAATGATTTGTAAAGGATTGTGTGACACTGAAGACTATTTTATTATACTGTTATATTATATAAATATAGCTGCAAGCAGCAATTAAGGGGCCTAGCACAAAGAAGGCACAATAAATCAGGCCATCATGGCTGGAAGCATCAGACCAACTTCAACAATGAACAATTAAAAGCATATTAAGATTATTTTAATATATATGTGCCTGAAAAATCCAAAACAATTTCTAGTAATATGTTTTAATGGTTTATTACTTTTGACCAATAGGTGGCGCTGTTATAAAAAAAAATAGGTATTGGGTATCGGCATACTGTACCGAATCTAAAGAGACAAGTTTTCTGTTTTTTGCCCAAACCGTTTTTTTTTTTTTTTACATTTTTTTCATATCTCGTGACCATTAGGTGGCACTACGCCAAAACTGTGCAGATAACCCCAGGTCATGATCATAACACACACCAAGTTTGGTCAGAAGACTCTTAAAACATTGCAGCGATATATTCTCTTGTTCATTTTGGCAGGCAAATTTCCAAATCGCCAAATTTGTTTGCACGTTATTCGAGAACGGTTTGATGAATCGACTTGAATTCCATAACTTTATGTCGGCATTGTCAGACGATTATCTGGTACAAGTTTCGTGAAAATCGGAGTCAAATCCTAGGAGGAGTTAGAAAAATAGGTTTTTCAGAAATTTCGAAATGATGGAAAATCGAATGCAATCGAATCGTCTTGAGCCAAGGAATCAGAGGAAAAAAGAAGATAGTTTCTAGTTTCTAAGTTCAAAAGTTATTAGCATAAACATGAGGGAACATTTGGACATGTGGTGGTGCTAGAGGGATTGAGTTAGAAATTCCAAATTTGCTATGGTGACAGTTCAGACTGTCCTCTAACTGTGTGCCAAATTTCATAACTGTCCTGCAAGCGTTTCTATGGGCTGCCATAGACTCCCAGAAGAAGAATAGGAACGATTATAATAGATGCCTACACACCAAAGGAGCTTGGCCCCTGATTATATATAATTATATATTGTGAATATTCAGAATATCACCCACAACCCTCAACCGTATCCTATTATACATGTGATGGCCAAAGATTGCCTTTTTTGTCAGGAGTCGAATGAAGATGCCTATATTTCACGCAGTCATGCATGTTACACACTCTACCCATCAGTAGACGCGTGCGTCCCTGTTGATTAAAGAGACACCCATAAATAAAGCTGCCGTTTCTTCTCTAACATAACGTGCTCAGACATTGGGTTGACAGCTGAGTAATTACCTCATGCTTACATGACAGCGTCGAGCACATGATGGCACGGACTGAGAAATTATTTACGGCTTTATTAGGGTGTTATGTCTTACGCCCGGCAGGCTGTCATCCATGAACTGTGTCTGCTGTCTGTGAGCGGGAAAAGCGGCGAGGAGAATAAGTGTTATTGTTGTGTTGTGTCCGCCGAGCGCCTGTCATTTATTGTTTGGTCTCAATTTTACTGAAGAGATTCTAATGATGCTTTAATTGTTTGTGATAGATGAATAGGGGTGATTGACGACAGGGTGGTGATTTATCGTGCTGTTTTTTTTTTCTTTCTGAACAGAGATGGTACATCGCCACATGCAGCAGTATGAGGTGGAGTATTTGCAGTTTGCTTTTCGTTGGATGAACAACTTGCTTATGAGAGAACTTCCCCTACGCTGCACCATTCGCCTGTGGGACACTTATCAGGTAAAAGAGACCCTTGGTGTGATCAATTACATATAAAAGCTATGCTAGTGTTTTTCAACTAAAATGGTTATAATTTACTCACTCTTTGCCCCTATTCATCTTTATAGTTGGTTAAAAAAAAATTGCATCCAAAATAAAAGTTTGTGTTTACATAATACATGTGTTTGTACTGTGTATAATTAATTTGTATATATATATATATATATATATATATATATATATATATACACTCACCGGCCACTTTATTAGGTACACCTGTCCAACTGCTCCTTAACACTTAATTTCTAAGCAGCCAATCACATGGCGGCAACTCAGTGCATTTAGGCATGTAGACATGGTCAAGACAATCTCCTGCAGTTCAAACCGAGCATCAGTATGGGGAAGAAAGGTGATTTGAGTGACTTTGAACGTGGCATGATTGTTGGTGCCAGAAGGGCTGGTCTGAGTATTTCAGAAACTGCTAATCTACTGGGATTTTCACGCACAACCATCTCTAGGGTTTACAGAGAATGGTCCGAAAAAGAAAAAAACATCCAGTGAGCGGCAGTTCTGTGGGAGGAAATGCCTTGTTGATGCCAGAGGTCAGAGGAGAATGGCCAGACTGGTTCGAGCTGATAGAAGGGCAACAGTGACTCAAATAACCACCCGTTACAACCAAGGTGGGCAGAAGAGCATCTCTGAACGCACAGTACGTCGAACTTTGAGGCAGATGGGCTACAGCAGCAGAAGACCACACCGGGTGCCACTCCTTTCAGCTAAGAACAGGAAACTGAGGCTACAATTTGCACAAGCTCATCGAAATTGGACAATAGAAGATTGGAAAAACGTTGCCTGGTCTGATGAGTCTCGATTTCTGCTGCGACATTCGGATGGTAGGGTCAGAATTTGGCGTCTACAACATGAAAGCATGGATCCATCCTGCCTTGTATCAACGGTTCAGGCTGGTGTGGTGGTGGTCATGGTGTGGGGAATATTTTCTTGGCACTCTTTGGGCCCCTTGGTACCAATTGAGCATCGTTGCAACGCCACAGCCTACCTGAGTATTGTTGCTGACCATGTCCATCCCTTTATGACCACAATGTACCCAACTTCTGATGGCTACTTTCAGCAGGATAATGCGCCATGTCATAAAGCTGGAATCATCTCAGACTGGTTTCTTGAACATGACAATGAGTTCGCTGTACTCAAATGGCCTCCACAGTCACCAGATCTCAATCCAATAGAGCATCTTTGGGATGTGGTGGAACGGGAGATTCGCATCATGGATGTGCAGCCGACAAATCTGCGGCAACTGTGTGATGCCATCATGTCAATATGGACCAAACTCCCTGAGGAATGCTTCCAGCACCTTGTTGAATCTATGCCACGAAGAATTGAGGCAGTTCTGAAGGCAAAAGGGGGTCCAACCCGTTACTAGCATGGGGTACCTAATAAAGTGGCCGGTGAGTGTATATATGTATGTATCAGGGATGGAAATTAACTTTTTTGTCCACCGGCCACTGTGGCTGGTGGATTTCAAAATCTACCAGCCACTCAATGTTTTTACCAGCCACTTTCTTGTTTTTAACCGACAATGTGTTTACAATGTGAAAATTAATACTACAAGATCTACAATACAAGCAGTTTATTTAATCTCAAGTCTCAATGCAATACTGACATTTTCTCTTTCTCTCTTATACACACACAAACCATGAACTGATATACATTTAATTAAATGAGTAGGGCAGATTAAACAAAAAACTGAACCGATGCTGAACCGCACTCTATGCTGGACAGGGAACTACACTAACCTTTTCCACTGGTGGCACTTGCGCTACTAACTTTTTCAGTTACTGGCGCAAAACATGATTTAGTTGCACAAATTATTTATAGTAAGGTATGGATAATAATGAACAATAATGAAACTGTATTGCATTAGGGGTGGAACAGTACACAGAAGTCACGTTTCGTTTCATACCTCGGTTCAGACGTCACGGTTCGGTACGATTTCGGTACAATGGAGTGAAAAGCAAAACAAAAATGCAGAAGGCATTTTTAAAATTTCTAAGCCTTGTATTTTTAAGTTGTATACGTTTTATTAATAAAGGCATAGAACCAGTTTATTTGTAGTGCACTGACAATAGTTTTATACAATTAGTTTATTAATTAAATTAATAAAAAGACCTTGAGATGTTTGGTAATTGTACCTGAATGAATTTAAAATTAATTTGCTATCAGATCAATTTATTTGTTTTCCTTAATTTTAATTAACCTTAACTTTATTCTCATCTGAATTATAAATAATTGATTTCCGTATAAAATAATACTACCATTAAAAACACATTTGATTTTCTTTTTTAACCAATGTAGAATGTGTAACTTAAAAAAAAAAAAACAGATTAGTGCTCTGACTCCGAGGACAAGAAATGAAAACCAATGCGATATGATGAATGTCCAAAAGATGTAACCTGTTTTGAATGTTTTGAAATGGGGTTGGATAAATATGTTTTGCTTTTAAAACTGTGCGTGCGTGCGTGCGTGTGTGTGTGGTTGGGTGACAGTTGTAGGTTAGGCTACAGTTTGACAAGAGTTTAGAGTGTGACAAAAGTATAATGTTGTGTTTTATTGCGAGTGTACACAAATAAGTAAACACTTTGCAGTTAGAATGATGTCCTGTATGTATGTTTTTATGTTTCCACTGATCGCGCTCGCATCTCTCTCTCGCCTTTGGGACGGCAAACCGCCTCTCGCGCTCAAGCCTCGACGGAAGAAGCGCGCGGGTAGATGTTCGCGCGGCTAGCTCTTTACTACACAAGAGAGCTACCCCGCCCTAAAAATAGACCATGCGCTCGCGGGCGGCTAGCTCTCCATTTGCCTCTCGTGCTCCCACGCCGAACCTCGACGGAAGAAGCGCGCGGCGCGGGTGTTGAAGGTGTGCCTCCTCTAAAAGTGTCCGCCGTCCGGGTGAAACAGTATGCAATTTTTATTTACCCGCCACGGTGGCCGGTAGGTGAAGCGAGTTTACCCGCCACAACACAAAATCACCCGCATTTGGCTGGTGGCGGGTGCTAATTTCCATCCCTGGTATGTATATATACAGGGGTTGGACAATGAAACTGAAACACCTGGTTTTAGACCACAATAATTTATCAGAATGGTGTAGGGCCTCCTTTTGCGGCCAATACAGCGTCAATTCGTCTTGGGAATGACATATACAAGTCCTGCACAGTGGTCAGAGGGATTTTAAGCCATTCTTCTTGCAGGATAGTGGCCAGGTCACGACGTGATGCTGGTGGAGGAAAATGTTTCCTGACTCGCTCCTCCAAAACACCCCAAAGTGGCTCAATAATATTTAGATCTGGTGACTGTGCAGGCCATGGGAGATGTTCAACTTCACTTTCATGTTCATCAAACCAATCTTTCACCAGTCTTGCTGTGTGTATTGGTGCATTGTCATCCTGATACACGGCACAAAACTGTGCTCTTACCCTGCTAATTGGACCTTCACAGTCTGCTCTTATTGGTTCAATGTGCAATTAATGAAGATTGGCCACCAGGCTGGTCCAATTTAGCCATGAAACCTCCCACACTAAAATGAGAGGTGTTTCAGTTTCATTGTCCAACCCCTGTATACACACATACACACAAATTAAACATGGAAATATTTATTAAATATATACATGCATGTGATGTGTGTGTGTGTGTGTGTGTGTGTGTATATATATATATATATATATATAATATATATATATATATATATATATATATATATATATATATATATATATATTACTTTATCTCACAGGGGTCTTAAAAAAAACTTTTTTTTGTGATTTATTTAAAAAAAAATCAATTTTGAATATAACACAGAGCACTGTTATAGTAAATGCACACCGATACGCTAATAACTCCCAAAAATCAGTTTATCGTAATAACCCATTGTCCCGGTTTACATGCAAACAAATACACACGGTAAACAGCGTTTACAAGACTTTATTCATAAATCAGGTTATTTCCTGGTAGTGACAAAATTGAATCATTACTGACAAAATGTAATCATTAGTGTATCTGATTCCGAGTATTCCATTTGCTGTGTCGGTTGTGATGTTCAGAAAAAGCATTAGAAACCGAAGAGTGTTCCAACATGTCAGCGGGAAACTTACAGTATTTTCCTCTCATGCAGTTACAGATGAAGCATTTTGACTACGTCTGCTGCACATGATGAGAACACATTTTTATAATTTCTTTGGCCGAGAAAGAGTCGCAGTTTGTGAAATATATTCCCTCCTCCCTCACCGCGAAATGCTCACTCTGTCTAAATCCGCTTTCCCGTCACATATCACACATGAGCGCTTCAATAAGCCGACTTTACGCAGGTTAACATGCTGGGTGAAATCGGGGTAAGGGGCAAAGCTCTAGCTGTGTTGATCGGTTTATGCTTAAGCCGTTTATGGCCTTACACTAATAAAGGAAAACGGGTCACATGACCACATTGACATTGTCGACTTGAGCATAATCAGGTTAAGAACTTGCAAACACACGTATTCTTAAGAAAAACCACAAAACCCTTTTTTTGACCATCTAGAACCTTTATATCTCGTAATTGCTACTTCTTCACAGTTTTCATTTTACCTTTCTTATAATTACTGTTTTTATCTTTTACTCTGAGGCAGAAACAGAAATACTGTTTGGTGGCCACTAGTCATGGGTTGTCTGAATGAATGTTGGTTTGAATCATCTAAAAAGACATTGTTTGCATGTGTGTTGCTGTTGTTATGGTCCAATTAAGATCAAAATCAACATTTTCTGAAAAGGTTTTAGTGTCTAAAAACTGAAGCACTGCACACTGTTTGCTAAAGTTATAGCAGTGGCCTTTAAATAAGTCAATAATAACAAATAAATCTAATTTTTAAAACTTCCGTGATTCCGTGACTTCAGAAGATTTGCTGGGCACAAGCTGTAGACCAGTGGTTCTCAACCAGGGGCCACTAGGAGCCTCAGCAAATGATTAAATGATTGACTCTAATTTAAATGCTAAAAAACCTTAAATCATCTTTCTTCTTTCCCCTGCTCAATAACGTTTTTATTGAAGTGCAAACCGTACTTGAAACTTCTGGAATTAACTTCTGTAATATATAGATACTGCCAAGGTTTTGTTTCTGAAAACAGGCATTTTTATAATAATTTCAGGAGAAACACAGAACATATATTCAGTCTTATATAAGACACAAAGAAACTCTTTAAGACACAAAGAACATATTTGACAGTTGGAATTAAAGACTATTTTAATACATCCACTTTATTATATGTCATTACTGGAAAAACACCATGAACATGTATCTGCTTCTATATATAAGCTGACATTTCTGAAGGCAGTTGCTTCACATTTAAGTTTTCCTAGGTGTAGATGGCTAGATTTCTAGCACCAAGCCATGAAAGAAGAAGAATCTTTAGCACAGCCAGGAACGTCAGATGTGTTACTGACATCTAACCCAACACTTTCACGCTGTCTGCTATATAACAGAGCTGCCATTTCCGAGTGAATGCAACGGCCCTGGCGCTTCCGTGCACTCAGCTCCAAAATAGTTGGAATATTATGCTTTTATTTGAAAGATTTTTGAATTACTTTCATGGTAATTGTGTGCCATTATAAGTATTTCTTTGTCTCTCAGTTCCACGCTCTATGCTTCCTTTTAACAACAGACGCCTACTGTCTTAAATGTCAGTTTCCTTCCATCTCTACAGCAAAGAGGAAATGCTTTCAATGGCTAACTGTCCTTTTATTCTACTTGACTGATTTGGATTTTACACAGATTGTAACCCTTTTCAATAGACAGTTCGCATGGTTTGTTTGCCTAGCTGTTACTCACTGGGGACGTGTCACTGGTTTCTCTCCGACAACACCAGCCTCGTCATTGATGCATGTTGATGTGTCGTTAGCATGGAGGGCGACACAAAAACAATCTCTTGTTAGGCCAGCCACAAGTCAATAAGACTAGGATATTGCTTAACATGCACTATTGATCGTTTATTCCAATAAAGAGAAGGCTGGTAGGTTGCAGAGCAAATACGGTACATTCAAATGTTTTTTTAAGGAAGTTTAACTTCCATTGATGGCTTATTTTTTTTGGTGAAGGTCTCAGTTTTGGTCAGGTTATGATTGCAGGCACTCTGAGTTTCTTTCCGATATTGATTTTGCCAGCTGAGCAAACAGTGAAAGCAAGGGCAAGAGGAGATAACTGCGGCAGGATTTGCAGCAGCAACCCATTTTTACTCATTTTTTTTCCCACCAGTTTTTCCACTGACGTGAGAGATACTACGTAACATGCCTACAAATAAACATGCAGCACTGTCTTTATGACTGTTGCTCAGAATTTTGTGAATATAGGCCTACAGTAATGTATCGCTCAAAGTAATTGAAGTAGTCAGTAGTTATGTTTCCATACGAATTTGCGAATTTAACTTGTGCACAGAATTGGAATATCGCATAAAACATTAGCAAATAACTTTAGCAAAGCACTGTTTTCATCCCAAGTCTTCAAGAGAACAATGTCGTCAATTCCTGGAGAATTGGCACAAAATATCTGGAATGAAAATGGAAGTTGTTGCAATTGGGGAAGCCGCTGTCGCTCTTTTTTCGTATGTCGTAAATTACTTGCACCTCAGAGTAATTGTACCCAACCATAGATTTCAGAATGACCAAACCAACATTTCAGATGCTGTTCAATGAATGGGGTCCACTGGTTAGTCCAGTAATCCAATCACATCTTCTGGTGAGTCACATGAGTTTTTTTTTGTTTTGTTTTTTTTTGCATTGAGGGATTTATTCGGTAAATGTATTTACATTGTAGTTCATGTCTTTTTGGATAAAACAATTATTCGCCTCAAATGAGCACATAAGTTGTTTTTAAAATGTTTGTTTTCATAATTTATGTGCTGCTTGTTTTGTTTTTTTGTTGTTGTTTTTTTATATTCCAATATTTGCATAAAAATAGGTGGATGGAAACATAGCAAGGACGTAGTGTCCACAATGAAAAAAGGGAAGAATATAGTTGAAAACAATTGTGCCAATTATGATTCAAATGGTTTTAGAAAACGTTCATACCATTTGTAAGATGTTTTGTGCTGTAAACAAGTGAAAATTAATAACAAAATGAATTAAAAAAAAAAAAAATCCTTACACCTTGCATACAATTAAGTGTCTAAATCTTAATGATTATTTGTAAACAATTGTTTAACGTATCATTTGTTAATGATTTTCAATTAGTAGGTTAAATGTAGCATTAACAAATAAAAATATTTAGTCCGCAAATTAAAACACGCATGGATTTTTTAAATATGAATGGCAAATTACTACCACTAATTAGTAGGATTAAAAACCCTATAGGAATGTCAGCAGTCAATTTACACTTAATTTAAATTATTTTATTTCAGACAAAAAAATTTGTCAGGAGTTTATGTCCAGCATGTCAAACATCAGATATGGCATCCATCTACTGAATGCGCAACACCCACTTAAAATGCAGACATCTTTGTGAACTATAATTTAAGTTTTTTTGAGTGGTTTCTATGGCGTTTTGATCCGCTGATTTTGTCATTTTAAAATTCATTACACTAAAATTCCTTCTGAGCCACTGGTGACAATGGTTCCTAGTTTGGGACCAACTTGTTTTAGGGCCAGATCTTTGTTTTTTTTTTGTTTATTTATTTATTTCCACCCTAAATTACTTTGGTGGAAATGCATAAGATTTGGCTTTGGAACTGTGTTGGTGTAACAGGGCAGCATGAGTAGGCAAAAGCAAGAGAGAACTGACTGTCGGGGCAAGTCTTGATTTATCCAAACCTCCTCTTCGGAAGCGTTGGCAGTTGATGCAAAAGTTTTACAGCTCTTAAAACCTTTGGGTGACTTTCCTGTGTATATATTCAAACTGAGGAGGTCGATCAGTGTTATTCAAAGAGAAGTGAACCAAGTGAATCTGTCTTTGAAATGAAAGGTGATGTGTGCCCTTCTGAAGACTTCAAGATGTGACATTTCCAATGCGTAAACTTGTGTGCATTGACCTGATAGTGCTATTGTGGTCATGGCGACGTAGCCTACTGTTACCTCGGCCAAAATCCTTTCTCATGCTTCCGTCAAATCACTGGGCCCATTTCACTCATGTTTTGCCAGAAGCTATGAAAGCCGTGCTGTCAGGGCCGTGAGCTTGCTTGAAAGTGCTCGCTCGGAGAGAAGTGAACCCAGCTCAGTCGTCTTTGAACTCAGAGAGGGCCGTGGATGGAGGACTTCAGGAAAGTCGTGTTGTGAATTGACTTCAGATGGAACATACTCATGGAAACTTTTACTGAGCTTGTTGAAAAGTTATTGTCAAAGTTAAATTTAAAGGTTATATAGTTGAAATTAAAGTACTTTCAAGTTCATTGCACATAGGCCACTGTATAGACCCCTTATCAGTTGGTAAACATGGTGACGTTTTTCTGTGGGCGGAGCTTAGGTGGCTGCAGAACGATCGCTCTCGCCGCTTCCCTAACGTTAATTTGCAAGTTTTGTTAGCTTGTTTTTTAACAATGACTGGAGAAAATCCAATTTTGCCTTAATGTGCAAGGTCACTCAGTGTCCAGGACTCCGATTTTTATTTGCAAAAGTTAATTTTAACGGACGGAACCAGACGTAAAAAACGTTTTACGGCTGACCCGTACACGCTCACTCAATGGACGATCTGACAGGATTAACGTTACCTCGGTTGAGTGGCCTGACTTCTACACCTACCTGATAGAGAAACCCAGCGTAAAGAGAAACTGAGGGCATATAAATCTTTAGATGCCTAGAACTATGTGCTGAATGGTCATGTACAAGACTTGTGTGTACGATCCGCAGTTCTGCCGA
This sequence comes from Chrosomus eos, assembly GCA_036326025.1. Lineage (NCBI taxonomy): Eukaryota > Metazoa > Chordata > Actinopteri > Cypriniformes > Leuciscidae > Chrosomus > Chrosomus eos. The sequence goes on from CM070822.1 coordinate 22,691,729, forward strand.
GCCAGCGCCGAGAAGACGACAATGTAAACAGTGACAGTACGTGCAATGTTAATGATGTGAATATTTTCTAGAAATAAAAATTCCAGATACAGCATACTCATTTTTCATTGATTCTTGCACCCAACAACACATCAAGATGACATTTAATAATAATAATTTAACCCTTTATGACCTGCCATAGAACAATTCCACCAGAGTATATCTTTGTATTTTTACATGCTGTGCTGTCATTTTTTTGAGCATTTTCATATGCCATACATCAAAATAATCCTTACTCTCCCAGTTTGAAGGCTATGTTTGTAATAAATCAATAGTAACTATATAAATATCTCAAAAGTGCAATAAACAAAAAGAAAAAAAAAATATTATTTTTTTTTACATATTTTCTTCAATACAAAAAATGAATAAATGTCAACTTCAAACTTGTCAATGAGAAAAACGTGCACAAAACAATTTAAAACTATACAGAATTGATTTGAACTGTTTACATAAATTAGTTTTTAAGATACACTCATTTTTACACTCATTCAAAAAAAGGCGTGTACTTTCGTTTAGACATAACGCTGCGTGCGTGCGCGCGTCCGCGCTCGCGCGTGTGTGTGTGTGTGTGTGTGTGTGAATGTCCTTGTATTTGTGAAAGTCTAAAGGAGAAAGAAATAATAAAATAAAGCGATGGTAAAAAGACAATAACGATATAAGGAACATATAGCAAATGGGAGTCAAACGGGAGTCAAACGCATGGTCAAATGACGCAGCGTGTGACGTCACAACACGTGACACACCCGGGGGTCATAGTGCACAGAACGTGATACGTCAATAAGTCATCGGAAGACGTAAATATCAATCGCAGATCTACAGAACATGTGTGCAAAGACGTGCAAAGCATTTTTGTGTTGTTGTTTTTTGTAAACGAATATTACGCAGTTTGTACAGACTGATTAGAGAGTGAAAACAACGCAACATAGGCATGTTGGAGGCTTGATCTGAACATGTTACATCTCTGGTTTTGTATGCAAAAAGAATGATTGAGCTAGCCATTTGGTTTCAGTTTCTATAGGCTTTTAAACAGACACACGCAAACGGGAGTGCCGACGCTCCCGTCGGTCTTAAAGGGTTAAGCTCCTTATTATGTAGCCGAATCTGTGCTGGTTTGTATTAGCCGCCTGCAGTTTTCCGTTTGTTTTGCCTCCAGCTAGCGCTGTGACGTAACTGTGACGTCGGCTGATAAGGGGTCTATTCGGTAAAACTTCAGACCTTTGTTTACAGATGGTCGATTCTGGCAACCCACTGCACAACACGACATTTTCCCGGGTTTGTTTCAGCGCAGCTTCTGCTGCCGACATGCGCAGTTGCACCTGCGTGACGTCAGTGTGACGTAGTGTGATAATTCCCCTATATAAGTCATTGATAGGCTGATTTCCTGAAGAATGCAAACAATAGAAATGCACAATATCTCAAAAGGAAAATCCACTTTTGGATTTTGGTTCATGTACATTGTTGTATTGCTTAAATTATCTTGTGGCATTTACAATGGTTGATTTTAGTTTTTTTCTATTTATTTAGACAAAGTAGAATATCAATATTGGTCATTTATCGGTTATCGAACATGATCTTGAATGATCTTATTACCAGTTTTTTGGCATCATCCAATGGGCATGACTCCTGAGAAATGGAAGATGGGTGCCTTATTAATTAAAACATGCAGAACTAATTTCAGAGTTTAAGTCGTTTGTAAAAAACATTCTGAGGTAAATTGTTGCATTATACATGAACGGAGCAATGTATAGTTCCTCTCCAGTTCTCAATTCACTCAAATTCTTTCTTCTCATATTTCATGAATGAAATATATGTATACTTTGTGATTCCTTTTGATGCTGTTATAATGGTGCAATATCACCTTTTTGAAATAATGTCCAAAAATCCTAAAGCGGTGTAACTGATACACTTTCTTCATACTTTAAATATTCAGTAAAATCATATTTTATTGAACACTTTACTGCTCTTTTCTGCTCAAGTGAAGTTTCAGAGATTGGGAATTTAAAGTTATTCTTATTCTCTGTTTTGCCAAGTGCTCGATTTTGGACCCTAGTGTGAATTCCTCAACAGAGGCCAGGAATAGAATGTAATTCATCCCATGCATTTTTAATGCATAACCAAATAGTCTGAAAATGACTGCTCGCACTCTCTCTCTCGTTCGCCGACTCTGACAATCTGTGTCATACTAACTCACCTTAAAGATCTTGATGGCCCGAATTAGCCAAGTCTGAATGATGAATATTTCATGGGCTTTTGAAAACAGAAAGAGTACCTTCCCTTGTATGTCTCGGGGAGATGGTTTCTGTGCCATTCACAGTGCATTGTGAGTTTTTCTTGATCTGTGCTGCTTGTTGTCATCACTTCTGCTTTACACGCTGACTCATGTTCTTCAGAGCATGTTTTTTTTTTCTTTTACCCTCCACAACTCCTCAAGAAAACCTCTACACAGTAAACAAAAATCCAATGTAGAGCAGTGAGCAGTGCATCAAAGCTCATGGTCTCTGCAACTGCCCAGTTTCTGTGTGATTTTTTTTTCGATACAAAATAATTATGTTCCAATAGAGGAGTCTAAAAGTCAAAAGGTTTAGAAGGTGATTGAACCAACAATCCAGAGCATTATCCAAAGTGTTACGTACTAGGCTATATATGTAACACTTTGGATAATGCTCTGGGACAATCTTGTTGGCACTTTCTAAACCTTTTGCAAAATAATAATTGCAAAGAGACGGGAAGTAGAAAGACTGTAATAATCAGTAATCTTTGTAAAAATTCATTTTCAAAGTTGTAAATAAGAGTGTACGCCACATTGTGCAAAATCTCAAAAACTGTGGGAAACAACTTTAAGGCTTTTCCAGAATGCACAGCGTGATTCAGTCAGAGAACATTTCTGATTGGCAAAAAAAAAAAAAGAAGTGTATGCTGCTCCCCTGACTCTTCCTGCTGTTTACAGAGCCTAGGGCTGTCACAGAGACAGATGTGATTTCTCAGGACACCTATTTTAGTGATATCTGTCAGCTTGTGGGGGGAAATGTATGCATGCTTTTTCCAAAATTGCTTACAGCACCTTTAATTGAACTAATTTAGAGCACTTATCTTTGCATAAAGTTCAAGAAAGGCTTCTGGTTTCTTGCCAGACTTCACATTTTATGAGATTCCCTGGCTATACCTCAAAACCTAGTTCCCTGTCTTGTTAGACAGCACATTTGGGAATTAAAAGACTTTCTCTCAAATTCTAGGGAACATTGCATTCAACCTTTTATAGATAGGGCAATCCCAGAATGAGCTGTTTCAAGTTCAGTTGAAAATTGTTCATCCAAGATGCCAGACAGAGCCTAAGGAAAAGTGTTTATAATATAATAGAATAATTTGAATCTACCAAATACATTTTTTTAAATAAAACACAATATATACTTTGTGTACTATTATTTATTTTATTTATACCAGTTTTTGAGATACCAAAGCTCTGTAGACTTGGCAAAACGTATCAAACGAAAGCAGTTTTACTTATGTGCTGATACTGTCTCATCACTGAAGCAGAGATGTATTATTTGCAATGGCAGTATTGTGCGCAGTGCCTGAAATGTCTTCCCCTCCGTCCAATTACACTTTCAGTATGTCTTAGTCTACTTGAACCTGAAAACATTAATAGTCCCTCTGTGGCCCTTTGACACGCTGAATGTGTATCACAGCCATCTGCCGTATATGTGTGTACGTGAATAGTGGAGGCTTACGAAAGCTATTATGCTCCTTGACGTCCTTGTAACAATTACCTTTGTCTTCGATATATTATGGCTCGAAACTTGTACATAACACTAACACATACTGTTAGTTTCTGGTTAAACTCCCTTGAGTGAATCCTAAGGCAACCCTGCACTTCCAACAGTATGTACTGTATATGTGCTGATTTAATGTTTGAAACCTTGCTCTGTCATGATGCAGCTTGTAACCAGCAGGTGGTTATGTAGTTTCCTTCCCTCCAAATGCATCAATAGTGTGGCCTTCAATTATTGAGTTATCGTGCACAGCTGAAAGTGAACAGGGATGTTTCGTGACCCATCACAGTCAATAGGAGTCAGTGGACTAAAGAATAAATGTGTGCGTATCTGTCTACATTGCCTGCAGCAAGGTCTTATGCTCTTTACTGTACAACCACATCGCATACTCAGTACTCTGATGCATTTGTTGGGTTTCTCAGCAGGGGGAATTATTAGAAGCCCAAGGCAAGCAAGGAGTCTCTTTTAATGTTGTGTGCTCACACCACTAACTGCACGTCACACATCTGGGCGCTGACTTTGGCGAGACGCCCCCCAGGATGAGCGTTTGATATCGCCGACAAACCTCTCATAACCTGTTACATGGTCTTCCTTTAGGGGGAGCTCAGAGATTTTTCTCTGAGATTCATCTTCTTAGTCTACATTCTCAGTTCTGTTCAAGCCCCAGCTAATACATTTCTGTGAGAGGGCTGTTTGAAAAAAAAGAGCTAGGAGTTATCATGTGCGGCTAAGTGTGAAGCGTGATAGCGTCTGTGCTAAAGAGCACGGTGTCCCTGGCTCCCCCTGGTTGGTGATTGATCCGAGAGACTGGCGGTCTTGCAAACTTCTCTCTGCTATAGAGCCAGGGGGACTTCACAACGGTTTGTTGGCGTGCCGCGAATTAGCAGATTCAGCTCAAACACACGCAATGGTTGCTACGTTCCTGCTGTTCACTGGTGCTTGTTAGCCCTGTACAGTTTAACAAAACTCCCCCAGCTCAAGCCTTTTGCCTCCGTAATGAGCTAGAAGATTGCTTCTGCTAGGACAGGCTCATCTGCAGTGTCTCCCAAAGGAAAGAAACACTAGCTTTAGCCAATTCCAACTACGCTCTTCTGCATAGTCCTAAAGGCTTGAATACCAATGAAATCTTCCCATATCTAGAATTCACATCCAGCAAGCACTTTCCTTTCACATGCTGTTCACAGGCCTGGCCTTTGCATGTGTGTATTGAATACATTTGTGCACCAAGCTGTAGTTCCATTCTTCTTTTTCCTCATCTGTGTCGACTCCTGATCTAAAACCTTACCGTAAGGCACATTGGACAGAATCTTCCCTACAGGGATTTGAACCGGCGACCTGAATCCCTTTACCTGTCCCGTGGGGTTCCCCTAATGATTGCCCTATGTTTTGTGACACAGAAAAGGCAGTACCCAGAAGGCAAGGTCCAGGTCACTGGCACAGCCCCTTGAACATCAATATTTCATCACTTCATCTCCACTGCTAGCTCCTTCATAGTTCCTGCTCAATCACTTATAGAGCAACAGCTCACTGGGTGCCCTGCACTCAATCATTTACGATAAAAGTGTTAGCAAAAGTCAACCCTGCTGCACCCCTCTCGAGCTGAAGCTGACTTCAGTGAACGGCTGTGGACAAATTCACTCTATAATCGAACGGGACTTAGTGGCTCTTAGACAAAATATTGATTTCAGAGAAATTTCTGGTCCTATATTCCTAATTCCTTTTAGGATTATTTCTCACAAAAACCAAAAAAGGGTCATCATTTACTCAATTAATTTAGAAGTTGGAACCCAAAAGAAGAACTTCAAATAGTTTTACCATTTGTTCTTTTTCTTTTGTACACTTGTCTTACATGGACTCAGTCACAGAGATTGACTATTTCTTTATAAAAATCTTCATTTGAGTTAATCTGAAGAAAGAAGCTCAAGGTCTGCATGAGAGAGTAAATAATAAGAGAATTTTCATTTTCGGGTGGAATAGCCCTCAAGTTATTATCCATTAAAAACCTTGACATCATAATGGTCTTTCATTTAAGTAGAGATCTGTGGTTCTCAAACAAATCATTATTTGAAATCAGATCTATTGATCCAGTTCTCAACAATGGACTGAATGACTTGATCTTGAGTCGAACTTTTTAGGTTGTGGTCCCCTCCGTCCGTCGCAGCAGTTACCAGCTGACTGAAGGGGAAGGTTATCTGTAAATAGCATATTAAATTTCTATTCCTCACACATCTTATGGTTTCAGAAGATTTAATCGTATGACTTTTTAATAATACTTTTACATTGCTTTGGCTCCCTTTTTTAAGGTTGAAAGTATAAGTTCCCATGGGGACTAGATGAAAAAGTATAAAAACCTATGGTCAGATGAAGTTTTTTTTGTCTGAGTTCACTCTCACTTTCTCTGGCCCTCTCTGTAATTCAAAGTACATTGTCCTCTCTTCTTGGCTATGGAAAGCCCTGTCATCTTAGGTTTCGCTTTTTGTTGTCAAAAGTCAAGTTAAAAATAGTTCAAACTTTTTGGGTCCTCGTGGACTGTGTATAAGTTCAGCCGACAGCAAAGGCCAGAACTTTGTGTAACTGAAATTGGAAGGACAGTTTTGGCTGATGAAAAGCAAAGAGCCCTGAACTGCATTGGTCTGTTGCAAGCAGACAGAGATTGGAGATAAAACTTGATTGGAGATCAGTCTTATATTGAGTTGTGTATATACAGTATTATTTGAAGTATTATATAATTACCCTTTGAAAAATGCATAGCAGTACCCTACCGTTCAAAAGTTTGGGGTCAGTAAGATTTTAGTTTTTATCCTTATAAAAGTTGGGGATGGGGTGGGAATACGACCAAAAAGGGTCATATTTTTTTCCAGATTCTTTGATGAATAGAAAGTTCAAAACAACAATACTTGTTTGAAATATAAATTTTTGTAACATTATAAACTTTGAGTCTTTATTGTCATTTTTCGAATAATGCACCCTGAATAAAAGCACCTTATGCAGCTTAAACAAAAAAAAAAAAATCTTACTGACCCCAAACTTTTTAATGTGTATGTTAAAAATATTATTGTACATTTAATAACGACTGTATTTACATGATCAACTACAAAAAGGATAACATAACATAAACAGCTACCCCAAGTTGTCCAACGGTGGTAATATTTTGACAGGGGCTTGAATCTGACATAACACTGGCGAAGACGTGAGCATTTATACATTCGTTCACATTTTTGCAACCTTTTCCTTCATTAGATACACTGCAGTTGCTGTCTGAAATATTTCACTCATCCATTCTTAAACGTGCACTCTTAGATCAACACCGGGTCATGACTTGTCACAAGTGTCATGTTTGTTGCTTTTTGATGTTTCACTGAAAGATATACACATCCTCCCAAATTATAGAGGTCTCCCTTTGACATTTGACTGCACACATGCTCCCAGACAGTAGGCGATATATATTTTTTCCCCCCACTGACAGCAGGAGTCTCACATCTCCCAGGTAGAGAGAGGTTTAATAAAGTAATAAAGCACAGTAGCAGAGAGCGTGTCACAGCTTGATACCCTCAGACGGTCATCTTCCCTGCTGCTCTGATTAAGGCCGGTAGGTTACACCAATAGGCAATCATCACCCTGAACATAACTCAGAGCGACCCACTCCATTTCGTCTCTCTTTTCTTGCTTGAGGCTGAAAGATGGGTAGATATGAATGTTGTGAACTCTTCGATGTCATATCTACTCCATCTCAACAGACTTGTTGGTAAATCAAGGCTGTGTTCGTGTTAGGAGCGCCTTTAATATCAGAATGGTAAATAACTGATTCTCTAAGGATCTTGAAGATGGAAGTATACTGACTGCAGGCTTTTTGCTAACCAATGATCTCCAATGAGTGGTATCAGACTACTGCCAAAGCTCTCTGACTGCTGCATTGCTGTTATTATGATGGTGTACCTCAGATCTGTGTCCCAGCTGATTTTGTATTATGGCTGTAAGCTTACACTAGTATTTACATGAAAATCCGTCAAGACATTATGAGGTTCTGCTTTGAACGAATACCGTTGTGAGTAGACTTGTCAAGAGAGGTTTAGAAAGATTTGCTCCCGTAATGTAATTAACAGTGCCTGCTTAGGATTTGAATGAACCCTAACATCTCATCCCGCATGTGCTACTGACATTAGTGATACCTCAAATCATGGAACTTGTTTATAAGAGGTTTTTCTATGCGATCAGAGTTTCGGGCTAGAAAACTGCCAAACGAATTTCATAAGAGCAACGACTCAAGCCATATCTACCAAAGACACCCAGAACACCCTAGCACACTCATAACTGTTGCCTGGTAGCTATCCATCTCATAAATTAAATAACTGCCGACAATGGTTAACAAAAACAGTCGTGGTCAAAAGTTTACACACACCTTGAGGAATCTGCAAAATCTGCAAAAAACGTTTGAACAGGATGAAGATTGTTTGGTGAACAGTTGGTAAATTGTTCTTATTTTGTTTAAATATCATATTCTTTTCCAGTTAGTACTGTTCTTCGGAAGCTACAGGAGATATATTAAGAAAGTTACTAGCCCGCTACAAAGCAATTCTTTGATAACACTAGCGTTATGTGATTAGTTCAAACAGTCGCTCCACTTTTGCATAGGCGAGCACCATTAACAATGCATTATTGTGAGTGTAAAGGTTCTTTGATATGTGCGTTATTTTATTATAATTTCTCCGCTGTATCCTTGCATACTCAAACGTGGACTACGTGTGTTGAGTTTGTCCTGGTTTTAAACTTATCCCACCTGAAGTGTGTCACCAGGTCTTGCGTCACAACGTTCCAGAATGGACCACTGTGTCTATTCCCCCACTGGCTCCATTAATTAAGACCCATCATCAACCGTTCGCCCCCCGAGGGAGAGACAGACAAAATAATTAAAATGATCAATGAAGAGAAACTACAGCCCATCTAAAGGTGAACCCAGCCTTCACTCCCACATTAAACTAGACCACAGGCTTTAAAAAACACACTAATAATGCATACACCTTCTCAGAACTTATAGCAGCTTTTCTTTACAAGACAATGATTATATTTGGACATAAGTAGTACCTTGGTAGAGAAATAGTTCACCCAATAATATCTTGTCATCACATTCATCCTCATTTTATTCCAAGTCACCTTTATTTCAAGTCATCTTTGTTTATATAGGGCTTTTTACAATACAGATTGTTTCAAAGCAGCTTTACAGAGATAACAGGAAAATAATGTTTTAGAAGAAAATGGTGTCATAGTCCAGCTTTAGTGAGTTCACTGATGGTTCATTTTTGTTGTAAAAAAAAAATATTAATATAGTTAATTTATATATCTAGCCTCTCTGGAGATAACCGTGATCCAAGCCCACATATATTTCTCAGTGGAACACAAAGGTGGAATTTATCCAAGCTACTTCTTTGCAACTGTCAAGCTGCAAAAATGCCACAAAATGGCCTTTTTTTGTGAGTAACAAAGCAAAATTGATCCCGGTATTTGCTTACAAGCTTCCTCCTCGCTGCAACTTCAACAAAATGCACTCAAGTTGGCTTCTCAAGATTTGACACAGTAGCCAAGTTTCCATCCACTTGTCAAAGTTCGGTGAAAGTGTGTTTCCATCAAACGGCTTAAAAGCGAATAAAAACCTGTGCGTAATGACGTCACATGCTGTTTTGCGATCAAATTGGTATATCGAATTGATTTGAGACATGTTTCCATTCATTTTCTCACTGAATTGCACAACATTCAAGCAAACATTTGCGAACAAAGTTTTGCTAGGCAAAATGGATCGCGCCATAATAACGTTTCCATCAGCGTTTATCGCATAAGCCGTATATCGATCAAAATAAAATCCGAAAGTCGATATTCATGAAATTCAATCGAATTTTACTGTTTCCATAAGGTATTTTTCATTCGATATCACTTAATGCGGATAAAAACGTGTGGATGGAAACATACAGTAGGTAGCCAACCAGAATGCCTATTGCCGCCGCGGCGTCTACCGCGGTGAATTCACCGCGGCAAAAAAAACCCAGTCGCATTTCTAAGTCATTCGCGAAATGACCGCCAGGTGGCGCAAAGGGACATTTAGCGAAAGCAAAACGTATGTAAAAGAGGGACATTTAGCAAAACGTATGTAAAAGTAGCCTACATTTTAAATAGAATATAGCAAACTTTTAGAGCAGAACATTTTAAGAATCAAAATTTAAAAGAGGCCTATCTCGCAGTCAGTGAAAATAAATTAGGTGCAATCAATGATGCTAAACTATTGAGGAATGAGAAGATTGAAGAGTGCATCAGTCGTTTGTGGGCACACTGACGCTTAAACAGCCGAGCTTGTGGTCGAGTGGTAGAGCTGAAGGTTTAAGCAGTACAAAGACACGGGTTCGAAACCCGAATAAATATGTTTTTTTATATAATTACCATGCATTTCCATTTTACACTAAGGAACAAATCTCATCCAACAGATTGACTAAATTTACGTCTTCAAAAACAGTTCTGTTAAAAAATAAACAAACAAACAAACAAAAAACTTCACGGACAGGACAGCAGACAGCAGGACTGGAATTCTTTCAGAAATAATTTTAAAAAACATGGTTAAGCAAGGTGCGATTTGCCGGTGGGTGATTTCCCCCCTCCACAGTAGGCTATAGCGAATAGGCCTACCCTAAATAGACCTTATCAAATATAGTATATATATTTTTAAATATAGCCTAAAACACGCACGTTTAAACAACAAACAATAAAATCTGAACCAGCGCTTCTGCTCCTGTATTGAGAGATAACATGCAGCGCATTTCAGTTACGATCCTGGTTCCAGGGGCATTAATACATTCACGGCTTTTTAAAATGTCACAAAGCGTTTTGATGTGGTTTTGAACGAAATATTGAAGTTTATAATTAAGTATTTTGACACACCACGCCTAGTGCGTATTCTAAAATGGGGTTTTCTTCTGCCACTGAATTAAGTTCGACAAACGCAGCAGCGCGTTCACTTGAATTTCTTTTTCTGCTAAAATAACTTAATAGGCTATAGCCTACTTCGTTATTTTTGGTCATACAGATAGGATATCATATTTTAAAACTGTAAAAGGTCTATTTTATTCATGTAAAGTAGGCTACACTCACAGTAGGCTAACAACAAAACGTTCTCACTCATTTGAGCGAACACACACTGGTGAAATAAATGTTTGGGCTTTTCTCAGTGAGCTTCGACATGGCCGAGTGGTAGAGCTGACGGTTCATCAATCGGCAGACCTGCGTTCAAATCCCGAACAAACATGGACTTCTGTAAAAAATCTATATATTTTTAGGCTATTAATGCAGATTTGTTTAGTTCTAAAACTCTGTTACACCACATAATTTTTTGCTTATATTTATAAAATAATATTACCATGCATTTCCATTTTACACTAAGGAACAAATAGGCTATCCAACAGAACGACTTTAGATCTGTAGCTAATAATAGGCTACCAATTGTTCAAAAGCAGTTTTGTATAAAAAAAATATATATATAGGCCTATATATATCTATATTTGTTTTATTCCCTATAACCTACATAGAGTTTTTAAAAACATGGTTTTAAGTAAAGTTTTCGACAAACGAGGCAGCGCGTTCATTTGATTTATTTTTCTCATAACAGCTAAAATAACTTAATAGGCTATAGGCCTACGTGATTTTTTTTTGGTCATACAGATAAGAGTACAGTAGCCTACATCGTTCAAAACTGTAAACTTTTTTTAGGCTAATGACAAAAGTTTATATGTCGTCTCTCTCGGTCTCCGGGAACTGCGCGTCACAAAAATTAACCGAAAGCCACTTGCCTCAGCTCAGTCAAGATAGGAAATCGGCTATGTAACCTTTAAATGTCTGAATATTTAGGTTAATAAATGTTATCTGATTATGTAATCCATATGAAAACGAGAGCTACAGAGAATCTGCTCAAATATGTTTATGTGATTGTGAGCGCCTCGCAATGAGAAAATGACAAGGTGAAAATCTCGTTTAATTAAATGTAGAGACTAAATCGCCCTGAATTAAAATGTAAAAACAGATCAAATCATTTATTCGTCGAAGTGTTGCTATATTGTTTCATTTAAAGTTCATAATTATTATCTAAATGTTATTTAGTTTATCAGCAGTAGGCTACCACGAAGCACCGATATTTATTTGAATAATAATAATTTAAAAAATAACTAATTCACATTTTGCATGCCTGGACCCAAAGATCCCTGTAGAATTTAATATTGAGTTGAGCATTTTGTTCATGACAACAAAATGAACATGCGTTTGAAGATTAGGCTATATTTAGTTTTGCTTGGAAAAAGCTGGCCCAAACCAGTTTTATTTCTTAAATTATTTAAATAATGAAATATTTAGTAATAAACTTTTATGACAGAAATACCACATGTAGCTTAAATCATTTAATTCTTTCATTATCAACACATTTATAGCCTAATGCTAGAGCGATTTAAGTGTGAATTGCGACTTCTCTTTATTTTAAGTCAGACTCAGACTCAGAGAGCCTGTGGGGGGTTTGGAGGGACAGACAATAGGTGTTAATGTTCCTCATTCATATGGAGAGTGTCGGATAGCCAGCCCGATGGCAAAGGCAAAATTATTTTAAGGATAGGCTACATCTCTCGATGTGTCCCCATATTTGATTAAATTATAAATATTGTTGTTTATTTATTGTAGCCTATTTAAAGTGTTTTCACACACAAATTTAAATTGAAGTGTTCAATCCAGTTGTTTCAACTGGTTCTGTAGAGTTTAAGAATGTTTGAGCAAGGGAGACTAAATAAACTTGCTGAGATCCAGCGCGAGAGAGGCAAAACTCATGTCTTTAATTTATGTTGCTTTGGACTATTTTCGATTTGTACCGTTTCGTTTAATTTAGCTGCAATTTCTTTGGCAAAACAAATTTAAAATGTAGCAAGAATAAAATTGTGTGTTTCTTTTTTGCATGGAAATAAAGTCTAAATGCAAGTTAGGTTGCCACCGGTCCCGGTTTTACCGGGATTGTCCTTCTTTTTAATAACCTGTCCCGGGAAATTTAAGCACTCTCCCGGGACAATGAATGTCCCTGTTTTCGAAAGGCTACGTGAATATGTAAGTTCAAACCATAGACTGTAGGTTCAAACTGTGTAGCGCGCGGCCGCTTGCACGACAGAGAGCAGAGAGAGGGAGAGACAGAACACCGGCTAGATCCCCCCTAACTACAGATGGTAGTCGCCGCTCAAAGTGTGGGGCGCGCCCCTCTATGGGTGGGAAATAGCCTAGAGAAGTGACAGGTTGGGCGCGCCAACGGGAGGAACTTTTCCTTTTTATGCCTTTATATCTTTATTCGTTCATGGCGAGTCTACATCGCATCTTCATCTTTGCAGCGACGCAGAAAACACCAGTTTATTAATAAACAATTAAATGTCTCCTTGCTATTTTTGTCTCCGGCTCGTGCGCTTGAGTGCAGCTTTATAACACTCACTCATTACCCTGTATAGCCTATTTAAGTTATTAAATCAATATAAAGGGGTGATTTGATGGCTTAAATAAACAACTAGGCTACTAGTTGACTAGAAAAAAACTAGTCGGAGACAGCCTGAGCGCGCGACCCTGAGCGGAATGAGCGAGCCGAGGAATATCCAGAAATGCTCACATGCTCTGATCGGAACAAAGGAATTTTGACATAATTAATCATTAGTTTATATCTCATGCACTGCCCATAATTTTAATCCCATATCAAACACATTAGCCTATGTTATGTCTGTTTGAATTTTTTAATTTTTTTGTCTTGCCAAATGGATTTCTCTTCTTTTCTTTTTTAACATTTTGACACAGCAGCACTTTTATTTTCTCTATTTTTGTTTTTGTTTGTTTAGTTTGTATTTAGATACTAGCCTACTTGTTACTTCAATAAATTGGAACATTTTAAGTAGGGGTGTAACGAGATCTCGTGCCACGAGATCTCGCGAGACTAAAACATGACGAGATTTCTCGTCGAGTAAAAAGCTGTCTCGCGATCGCGATATCGCCATGACTGAGCGTGAGGGTGAGATTATCATAGAATATTCCACTGCTACACTCACATTCTCCTAAACTGTCGTTTTGCGGTTTTTATTAAAAAAATCATTATAAAATAATGTAAAAGTCTGCTCTGCTCCAGCTCGAGTTGCCGTTGCAATCAGTGCAGCACGAATTCACTGATCGCGTGAGGCACTTGTATAATGCACGCTCAGCACCGCTGCTATACACAGAGTATGCGCGATCACGATAGTGAAAGTAAAACACAAGCTCTCTGATGTGGATTGCGCACAAATTAGGCCGCATACATACAATAGTCCGTCTCCCGATACCCATCTCTGGACTGTTTATTTGCGGCTATGGTGTCAGTTTGCACTTCGAATATTGAGAGAGTACTGTAATGTCTTAAAGACAACAGACAAGAGGCTCCGTTTCTGAACTAATAATCGGAACGCAAGAACAACTGTGGAGACAAACAAACAGCCTCGGTTTCTCTACCGGCCTTTCCCGAACTCACCGCATTAACCCTATAACTGCCGGTGCAAAATAAAACAGCAATTTCAAAACAATTATAAAGAGTCTGTGCGCTAACTTTGATTATGGTTGCACTTGCACTTATTGTTTGCACTTAATAAGACTTCTAGAGTTCAGTTAGGAGGTCACACACAGCCTCAATCAGAAGTTCTGAAAGCTATTAAATGTACAGTAAGGTCTGAAGAGACTAATGTGAAATCATGCAGGAGAAAAGCCAGTCAATAAAAACCTTTTACAGTGCTTGTATATTGTTTTCTTTCAATGCATTTGATAATTCATACTCATAATGCATGTCATTTCAGGTCTACTTTATAAGATTATTAGTTAAACATTGCAAAATGCACCTGCATACTATTTTTCCAGTCATGAATTTTTTCATTGAGGATTTCTGAAAAATTGTGCAAAAATCTCGTCTCGTCTCGTTCTCGTGAACCCAATCTCGTGTCTCGTCTCGTTTCTAAAATAAGCGTCTCGTTACACCCCTAATTTTAAGCTTGTTGCGTATTTCATTAGCATTGTGTTGGGGCGATGGGGGGCAGTGGGGCTTGAAAATTATGAGTCTATCCATCGGGTGCAGAAAAAAGATTGCATGTGTGTGCTAGTGTGCGTGTGTTTATGAAGCGAATGTAAGAAGCCCCCCCTTACAACCCCCCAGCTCTACTGTAGCAATGTTGTAATATGCCATTGATTATTAAAAAACGCTTGACTTTAAATAAATAAACAGTTAATAAACTCGCAAATAAACAGTCAACTATTTAAGCATCAAGAACGGTTAAAGATTAACGCTGTCGGCCAACATGGTGTTATATTGAGATTCGATCTCGGGTCTCTTGGATCTCCGTGTCGTTGCGTTAACCACAGAGCTACCGTGTGAACGCTGTTACGTCAACGTCTTATACTCTTCCAAAGCCTTGATGTAGCCTAATATGTTTCTATTGCAATGTTTTATATTGAAATGTTTTCATTATTTATTCAATTTAATTTAAGTATTGTGATGAATTATTTTAACTACATTTCACTTAAATGCATCTGCTACCAGCTTTCAATCGCTCTGAATGAGCCGCGACGGCGACGCAGCGGCAGATTACGCAATAGAGAGAATAAACGGACACTTTTCAAAGTCTGTGATTGTAGCGCCTCTTAGCGGTTAAAGGCAGCAAACACACCCCGAATTTCACCGCCGCGGCAAAGCGGCGGCGTTGAAAGTATTATTCTGGTTGGTAACCTACTGTAGCTAGTGAGACAAAGCGATGTTAGTCCTCATGTTTCGTTACTGAATGCAATGCACTAAGTTTAAATATGTGAACTTGCAAATAGGGATGGCCCGATACCATTTTTTTTCAAACCGATACGAGTACGAGTATTTACATTTGTGTACTTGCCGATACCGAGTACCGATACCGATATTTCTACAGCAAAAGTAACTAAAGGCTCCCAGAAAAGAAGACAGAAGACTATTTCAGAACACAGGTTAGAAGACTGTTTTATTTTCTTCTCCTACTTGTTTTAACAAGTCTAAAAATAAATAATTATGAGTAAAATAATAAATGTATTAGCAAACCACTGTTAATTTAACATAAAAGCAAGCAGGCTACTGCGTGCATGGTCTGGCATGACTGAATGCGCGCAATTGTGCGCTCCCATAAATAATCCCTAAAAAGCTGACAGATCATCGCAATCTCACACATCTATATAATTATCAATGAAGCTGACTGCACAATGAATCTTTCATAATATCCACAATTTGTTTGTTAAAAATCTATAATTATAAAATTATTATAATTATAATTTGCCAGCATACAGAATTCAGCACTGAACAAAAGTCCGTTTTGAGCATTGAGGGGAGTCTATCATAAATGCTTCTGATTGGCCATTGCGTTCAAGAAATCAACACATATGTCTGTGATTGGCTACATCGCTCAAAGCTGCAGACATGTTATGAATAGAAACTCTGGCCTGTAAATCATTTCTATTTTGTTTTAGTTGTTCTTGTTGCTTTTCTGCAACAGAAGAATAAAAATCTATTTGTTTTTATACGTTTTATTCATAGATATTCCTAGTTTGCGGGAGTCCCGCGAATCGTTTTTCTCTCCCACCACCCGCACACACAGAGTGAGTGCATTACCGCCCGCGCTCGCGCTCGGCCATCAGATCTAGTGCCGCGCCGCACTCTATTGCGTTGAGAGTGC
Source organism: Chrosomus eos (assembly GCA_036326025.1). Classification (NCBI taxonomy): domain Eukaryota; kingdom Metazoa; phylum Chordata; class Actinopteri; order Cypriniformes; family Leuciscidae; genus Chrosomus; species Chrosomus eos. Next base: position 22,708,284 of record CM070822.1, read on the forward strand.
ACGTCTCTCAAGGGCCCGAGGATAGTGTCGGGAAGTATTGGGCTAGGGCAGAGAATCTAAGCTCTAGGTCACTCCTTCTACGCTAAGGAACCGAGAGTTGTCATCCAGGCTCTAGAGAGACGAGGAAAACAAACAAGCATGCAAATGGAAATTATCGCGGCCGGAAAAAATATCGAGCTCATTTTTTTTTATCGTGCGATTTATTTATTCACTATCGATTTGACTATTGATTTACAGGCCTAGCAATTCCTTCTGTTATTGTTAGTGCCCATGGATTATCTCTGGACATCTTCTCGCGCTTCTGTGAAACCTGTTGGCTGGTGAGTTGCTTTAGCTTTACTAAACTGTGTGTATTCAGATGTTTAATTAGATTGCTTCCCTCCTGTCTCGACACCTTAGCTAAACATAACTTACACTCTGTCTTGCTGTTGTCATCATCCTTTATCTTGAAATGAGCCCAAACTGCCAACATTATACTCTCCTATATGCCTCAGTTCACCTCGACAAAGCACTCGCGGCGGCCAGTTTCGTTTCGCAAAATGTACGTGGTATCGGTGCGTGGTATCGGCAATTTTTTATGAGTACGAGTACGAGTATATGAGGACAGTATCGGCCCGATCCCCGATGCCAGTATCGGTATCGGGCCATCCCTACTTGCAAATTATATAATTAAAAATTAAAAGACATTCTGCTAAACATCAATGTTATGATCCATGGAAAAACGTAAGTCATTAGGTTTTGAACAGCTGTAGGAAAGTGATATAGGTTTTAAACAACATGTGGATTAGTAAATGATGACAGAATTAAACTTTTCGAGAGAACTATGGTCAAAGGAAATCAGAAAATGTAAAATGGCATCTTAACAGTAATTCACCTATATCTCTTTATTTATTTATTTATTTATTTATTTATTTATTTATTTATTTATTTATTTATTTAAACAACTGTTCCCAGGGATTAGGTCTTTTAACAAAATCAAATTAGCGGTGCATGTCATCAACAGCGTTATAAAATCGTGGAAGAACGCCAGAGCTCTGCATTATAGAGACGGAAGTTCATCCCTGCACAGCTGAACATATGCAGATGCCCTTGCAGCTCGGCCTTGTCTATTGAGTGTCTAATTAAGTGCATTTCACGCTTGTGTGGTCACTTTGACGAGGAGGTGACTGAGAATGACTGCGGGGTAATTGGACTGGATGTACCGTGCGCCGTCTCGAAACCACTTCCCGCCACCGTTGGCGTACACTGCTCTGTTTTGTGTGTGGTGCTCTAACACGCGGTACAGTTGGGAAGATTTCCATTGCCCGCGCTTACCCTTGAAGGGGAGACCTGTCCTTCCTGTTTATTGCTGGAAGTAACGCATCCATTGATTTTCATTAGGACCCTCTGTCCGTGTCTGGCATTGCAGATAATCTTCCCTTCCTCTGCGTGCCGAGCTCATTGCATGTCCAGCTGGAGCGGTTGCGCCATGTGGGCTCCTCAGGTGGCATCTCACGTAGCTAGACTTTTGGCTAACTGCAAGAAAGCATCCATGTAGAGGAAGATGCTGTCTGACTGATATGTCAAGAAACCAACCACAGTTTGTTTTCTTATTTAGAGGTGAGGACATCTGAAATGGGATGGCAAAGACTAGTTTGTGCCCTAAATTGTAGACCGTGTCCTTTCCACACTGAAAAAAAAAAAGATTGTGTGAAATTTATGGTGGAAAACGGCAGCCGTGGTTCCCAGAACTATAAATATATGGTAGCTGTGTGTATATATATAAAAATCAACAGTGGCGGGTAATGCTGTCAAATCACTAGCCAATTTGGCGTGTTACTATGTTTACTCACTTTGCTGGGGAAGTTCGTGTAAACCAAATCCGCTCAGATTTAGTGCAAATACTTAACTCGTGAGTCATCATATATTAAATACAGCGTATTTAGCAGAATCTGCACATATTTGACTTGAACATGCCCGCCACTACTCAACAAATAACAGCACGCTTGATCATTTGCATTGAAGCATTAGCGAAGATTAAAAAGCATTTAATTAACAGAAAAGACATTGTTTTCTTTTTCTTTTCTTTTTTGGCTAGTAGAAGTTCTGAATGGCCGCTAACTTAAAATCCAGTAGCCAAATTGGCCGGTGAGTGAAAAAGTTAATTTCAAACCCTGTATATATTTATTTATTTATTTATTTCACTAACTGATATAATGTTAGTATACTGGGAAAAAATAAAGAGAAAAGTCACTTGGAGAATCAAACACAAAACCATCAAAAGCTTTACCACAAGCTGAGGTAAATACTGATATCAAAGTGGCACTGTAATACAAATACAAAACTGTAATACAAAAACAACAAAAAAATCATTGTAACACGTGACACTAAATGTAATAAGCATTCATTTAACAAGATAAGTTGTGACATAAACCCCTAATGTACATAACAACAACAAAAAAAAGTTGAATCATCACACAGGGAATTCTAGGAATGTCAATTATTGTTTTCCCTCTGTAGATTATAAGATGACTTCTAAAAAACTGAAAATGTAACAGAATTAATGAAATGCTCCATTTGTTTATAGTTTTAGTTTTACCAAATATAATAAGGAAAGTTACTGTTAACCAATGAACAGGTTTTACAGTGCAGGTACGATGTGATAAAGAAACAAATGATATTGGGGGGAAAATACAACAACTCTGTTTTCTTTTCAGAGTCTGTGTCTTGTTTTTAGTTTATGTGGCACCATACTTTGTAATCCCACCCACAGTGAAATTGCATTGGTCCAATATCATCTTTCAACATCACATGTTCTGATTGGCTGTGATTTTTGCATCAATTTTGCTTTCAAGTGTTGACAGATGACTTGCTGTCATAAGCTCCTGCTTTGACTACAGCTCTTTTCTATGACGGTGTGTTCATATTCAGATGAAGAATAGATTGGTTCAACAGGGTTATCACAGTACAAGGTGTTTGAGGAGGATAACGCGCACCATTCCGTGTCCCATTCAGCAGACACAAGGCCTTGTTAAAAGGGTTACTATTATTATACCCACAAGGCCTTCACACAAAGGTGCATCTTGTTTCAGCCTGCCCTTTTAATTTCATTGTTTTTTTTTTTCTTCTGCACCGTCAGAATATGTGTCACGAAACCTAAATGAGGATATTAAATAAGTGGTGAGAAAAGAAAAAAGAGAAACATGAAAGTTTTAAACTAAATAGAGGATTTTTTCCGAACTCTTAATAATGAAAATTGTCTTAAACTCTGGCTTATTGCACATTGTTGTAGCACTTCATCAATTTCACCTGAAGTCCACTTTTTTATGTTAATAAAGGTTTCTTGCACCAAAAGAAAGTTATTAATTATTTTAGTTTTCTATTTTCTGTTTTTGCAACCATACTTTTAAGACTTCTACTGTATATGTAAATGGCATCTCTTCGGATTGGATGAACTTTGTGTACTAGTTTAGAAAGTGTTCTTGCTGCTTAATAGACCACAGTGGAATGGAAGGGAATTAATTAAAAATGTAATACTTTGTATAGCTAGACGGAAACTAAAACATTAAAAATATATATTTGTTAATTGAAATAAAAAAAACATTTTAAGCTAGTTTACACTGATTTAACGATGTACTCAAATAAATTCAAAAACATACTAATACTTAAATTTAAAATTTAAATAAAAAATATAAAAATGGAAAATAATTAAAAATGTTAATAACTATAATATTATCACAATTATGCTAATATAACATCGCTCGACACCAAATAACACCGAAAGTTACAAATTAAAGCACTAAAATAAATGAACTAATTTATTCACAGTTGTCCATCATTCTTATGATTAAATAAACTTTATCAACTTCTGCAATTTTCTCACGAACCTCAACCCCAGTTTGGGTTATCTTATTGGCAACATTAATTTATCTAGTAGTGCACTGTTAATAGCAACGTACTTTTTATGTTTTATTTTATTTATTTATTTTACCAAACCAAGCTGTGTTAAACTGTGGTCATATTTTAATGAGCTTATAACTGTGATGTCATAATGAAAATGCAAATCGATACGACCCCTTCAATTGTGACAATTGATGACACTTTCATCTTTGTGTTCGCAGGCGGAGCCTGAAGGATTCTCTCATTTCCATTTGTACGTGTGTGCTGCCTTCCTGGTGCGTTGGAGGAAAGAGATACTAGAAGAAAAAGATTTCCAGGTAAGAGAGTTTTCGTGTGGTTTCTGTGTCCTTGCGTGAGCCCCCGCCTCCCTCATTAACTGGCAGGGTCGAGGGGTCAGTGCGCCTGCATTAGTGTGATGACAACAGCAGCTGCTGTAAGGTGACATTGTACCGTCCCTTTGAGACTCTTCTATTTCCCGTCCCCTCGCACACTCACTTACTCGCACCATGCGATCGAGAGGTAAAGGGTTTAGACATGGAGGCTTGGAGAGGGCAGATGCGTCACCAGAACTACAATATGAGTTTGTTTATATAACCAGAACTCCCACTCCTGGTACTGAATTATTACCTCTCATCCTGTCAAGCAATCAACCATCACAGCTCAAAAACATTTTTTTACATTAAACCCTTTAAACATTTTTTTAAATATTTTATTATATCTTTTCATGGGACAGCACTGAAGAAATGACACTTTGCTACAATGTAAAGTAGTGAGTGTGCGGCTTGTATAACAGTGTAAATTTACTGTCCCCTCAAAATAACCGTTAATGTCTAAACCGCTGGCAACAAAAGTGAGTACACCCCTAAGTGAAATTGGGCCCAAAGTGTCAATATTTTGTGTGGCCACCATTATTTTCCAGCACTGCCTTAACCCTCTTGGGCATGGAGTTACCCAGAGCTGCACAGGTTGCCACTGGAGTCCTCTTCCACTTTTGTTGATGTTAGAGACCTGGCGCTCCTCCGCTTTCCGTTTGAGGACGCCCCACAGATGCTCAATAGGGCTTAGGTCTGCAGACATGTTTGGCCAGTCCATCACCTTCGCCCTGAGCTTCTTTAGCAAAGCAGTGGTCGTCTTGAGGTGTGTTTGGGGTCGTTGTCATGTTGGAATACTGTCATTCGGCCCAGTTTCCAAAGGGAGGGGATCATGCTCTGCTTCAGTATGTCACAGTAGATAAATAAATATAGCACTTTGCACAATACACATTGTTCCATGCCTTATAGTTGCATTTATCAGTTTAGAACTGGTTGATAATATATCTCGTCTCTCAAAATGGGTTGCACAAGGCAAGCGTCAAGCGCTGTAGACAGCGCACTCATGCGTTTAGGAGTCGGGATATGACAGAGTTTTCACTTGCACAAGCGTTGCATCGTAACTAAAGTTTATCATTTTCACGTCTTTTTAAGTTTTATCAGGTCAAACATTCAAGCGATTTTAAACTATTCAGTACTCGCGCACTCTCTGGGAGATGTTCGCTAGTAACACCTCGCGAGTATCAAATTTTATTCTTTGCGGATTATATCGCTTTCAGATTTGTCAAAATTCCAGTCTTGGTTTAGTATACTTGTAAACACAGTCGGTTATGTCTTAAATAAGCATAAAACGCATGTGACAGACAGTATAATGAAAACAGTAAGGGATCCATACACTAGCTCTAAAAGTGAAAGCAGTCATATGTGTCTGTCATTAATGTTGTCGTCAAAACAACAAAAGATAGCTTTAATTGTAAGGAATCAGAATTAATAGCCCATGTATTTAAGTTAGTCAGGACTAAAAGACTATCTGTATTATTTTACATTTGATAACTTTATTTAGTTTCTGTAGTATTTCTGAATACTAGTGTTAGAACTACCCAAAAACGTTTCCTCTTTATTTATATCTTAATTTTTGTACTTTTTTCTATTTAATTCAAAAATGGAAATCAAGCTTCCTTGTGTTGTGTAAACTCTCAGCAACAAAATTACGCCATTGTAAAAAATGCAATGAGTGAGCAAACATTTAGGTGAGATAAATGTAATAAAAAGAAATTGTCTAAAAAATGCCATTGGGCATTTAGCTTATTGGAAAAGGATGGAAAATGCCCTTTATTTTGTTTCCACTAATAAATGCTGCTGCCTGCAATCTGCAAACACCAATAAAACGTTGTTCTATATTTTTTTATATATATATATATATATATATATATATATATATATATATATATATATATATATATTATATATATATTTATAATCGTATAATGTCTTATTAAATATTCTTGAAATATAATATAATTTTGAGGCTATATCACCCACCCCTTTTGTGGTGATACAAGCATTCAAGCAGTTGACATAGCTATAATGTATCACACTAATTGAGTATACTCTCTGTATGTGGATAATATTATATATAGATAGATCTGTCCGATAACACAGTTTATATTTTTTACACTGATCTAAACAATCAGCTTACTTGAGTATGCAGTATGCATGCAGGTAAAGTAGGATGGGTTATATATCCAATATGTTGTTATATTGATGGGTGATGATAATTTTTCTGCATAATAATTTTTCTTTTTTTTTTTTTACCAGGAATATAAGAATAATGAAAAATCTTAGAATAAAAATATTAACATGTAATAACTATTTCTGAAAGAAGCTTTATTTTTCTGATGTTTCTGTAAACTCGTACGACATTCCAAATGTATGTGATGTTTTTTATTTATTTTTTCTGTGGATCACAAAGGGGGAATTTTTGAAGGGGAAAAAAATCACTATGATTTAATCATTAGCGATCCAGTAAATATCAGAAACTGACTGAAACTGAGAAACTGAGCCATTTGTTTTAAATGAACTGGTTCGTTCACAAACTTTACACTCTGCAAACTTTCATTCAAGTGTGGAACACCCACGTTCTGCCCACTAATCAGTTTCTTATCAATTTCCTAATAATCAAGGCCTATCCTACTTTTCAAATATTCTATTTCAATTAGAATTACGTCATGTTACAAAAATAAATTGGGTCTGAACAGCATTCACAATTCAGATATCCAAATACTACTTTTTTCTTTTTAAATCTTTGCCTTCACTTTAAACTTGCATCTCTGTGGAGTGAATAGACTGCTCAGTGTGTGTGTGTGTGTGTGTGTGTGTTGTTGAATATGCAGCGAGTCAGTGGTGTGTATCAGCAGCAGTGTGTTGTGGGGCGGTTGATTTATTGTGTTTACAGTGCCCAGTGATTCCGAATTATCCCCTGCACCAGCTCTGCAGCACACGGCTGCTGTTTGGCATTCAGACAACAGCCCCGGGCCTCAGTCTTCACCCGCCTGTGCCATGTGTCAGCAGAGAGATTATTTCTCCTATTCTGTCTCCTTATCCTTTTGTTTCACTGTATATTCTTTTCCCTTTTTTGCTGATTTGTTTTCACACACGTCCATTGATAAGCGATAGCCTATCGTGCCCTGCAAGACTGTCATGCCATGGACCAGTTAGAGGTATAGGGTGTTTTGGGAGATCTGTGGCAAAGAAGTTGACTTTGGTGCGCCCTAACCTGTGGTTTCACCCACTTCACTGCATCGGCTCTGGTCAAGTTGACAAACAGTTCCCCTGCAGTTACTTGCTAGAATTTGTCTTAAAACAATTTGCTAGCTGATTTCCAAATAAAGTTTCCTGATTTAGAACACTCTCCATGCGCTGCTCACGGCACATGGGTGATTGATGTTAGCATGTTAATGCTAAGATAACAAAACTATAGTCTATTCAAAATAAATTTAGTGATGCCTCAGTTTTAGCAACCGAAAATATTTGTCAGAAATAGGATTTGTGACCTTTTTTTTCTTTTTTTTTTAAAATTGAGCCATTACTATCTTTATTTTGAATGGATGGATGGATGGATGGATGGATGGATGGATGGATGGATGGATAGATAGAAAGCACTTATATTTCAAGTTCTTTCAATATGATTACAAATTTCACACACTTTTTTTTTTTGACACTCTTTAGTGCGGTGTAACAGATTACTGAAGATGCCATAGCTCATTAGTTAGAAAAATTACTCCAGGAGTCATTTTAGCTAAATATATGCACAAAATTATATATGTATTATACTGTTACTTAACCTGTTCATTAAAGTTTTTATTACAGAAACTGTTTATACAGGTATGTCAACAATGAATTGGAGTAGAAATATAATTATAGATAATTATATAAAATTAAACTGCATTATGTGCCATTTTTTTTTTGAGTACAATTTTTATTTTAGTGTTTTAATTATTCAATTTGATTGCGTATTTTATTACTATATAAAGTAAATGTCCAGTTTTTTTTTTTTTAGCTAACTGGAATGTCCACTTGTCTCTGTAAAAAGTTAATTTAGGTGCATCAATTATACATGGACCACAAAAAAAATCCTGGGTAAAATAGTTTGTATATCAGCAAATCTCTCAACTTTTCCACCATCTTGAATGGCTTTTTTTCATTGAGGTTGTTCACGGCTCGACAAGAAGGATTGAAAGTATCTCTGGTCCAATCAGTGTTGCTTTGTCACAAAAGTTTATCATTTGCACGTTTTTAAGTCTTGCCAATTCAAACATTCAAGTGATTTTAAACCATTTAAGCACAAGACGACTCAAAGGAATCATACACGCAGAATTATGGCAAAATGGCCGCTTTGGCGAATATCCTGTTAAACACAGTTTATACAGTTTACCTGTTCTTGCTGTGCATTCTGTGGTTGCATTGTCTGCAATGAATGAATGCAGTCTTATGTAATGCTGAGAAAAATGTGAATAGTACCAGTTAAGATAAAAAACACCTTAAACACACATTAAATAAAGATTCATATACATAACCCATTGTCATAGAATCGAGACAATGGTTTTTGAAGACAATGAAAATTCTCTGAATGCACTTCCACTCTAGGTTAAGTTTGAAAATGTCTGTGATTCTTCTTATAAAGATGATTGAAGATTTAGATTGAAGGAAAGACCTTATGTAAAGAATTAAATAAGTCTCCATTCAGACCAGAGTGAGTCATAATTCTATCCCAGCATATCGAAACTGTGAAAATTAGACTTATCTTTTGGGACGCAGGTCTTTCATAGCAGTAGATTGCATGAGTGTGCAGTATTCGTCTTAAATATGGCCTCTGGCTTCTGCTCTATCTTTCTCTCACTCCATTTACCCCTTCGTATCATATCTTTCTAACATAAAAAAAGGCATTTTTATTTTGTAATTTATTCTCATTAGGACCAGCCTGCAAGAAGTACTTAAAGCCCCATATTTTCTCAGAAGCTGTAAACATGCAGTTCTTGAGGAGAATGCTAACTGCAGAGAGATGGATTGCTAGGCGGGAATCTTTTTGTGATTTTTCAAGTATATCTTGCTGACAGCAAGACTAAGGAATGGATTTCAAGAGAGCTTGAGTGTTGGTTTCTAATGAAGCTTTCTTAATGAGCGTTACAGTTAATGGCTTTGAAAATGAGGAAATCAGGAATTGTATAAATCCTTAATTAAGCACAATCCCAAATAAATTGTTGCTGTCGTTAAATAATGCTTATTGAAAGGAATTGTTCACCCAAAAAAATGTGACTTACGTACTTGTATGGAACACAGAAGGAGATGTTTACAGTGATTCATAGTCTTCCGAGGCTTCAAAAATTATAATTGCCATAAATATTAGTCCATATGAAATCCTTCGAAATCTAAATCATGCAATTCAGGAACGCATTCAAACTCAATTAATCTTCCACTTTGCTAAATTGAACTTGTTAAATGTTAAGACACTTTGCATCAGGTTAAATAGCAATAATATCATTGGTTCTCGCATGTCTCAAAACCTGTGCATCTTGACAGGCGACGTACTCAAACGCATGTAAGATCAGGTCATTTATCAGCTCACTTTCATTGTATGGAGAGGAAAAGTCTGAATATTTCCCTTTAGTTCTCCACAGAAGTCAGTCAGTCATACAAGTTAGAAACAAGATGAGGGTGAGTAAATAATGAGCAGAATGTGACATAATGTAGATTCTCTTGCAGGTTTATTAACGTGTCAGAAGAGTAGGTGTGTCTTGTTTCACTGTGACTTTTGTCTGACCCCCTGGTATTTCTAGGCGTTCGTAATGGCTTCTATTCTTGGCAGGAGGGCAATTAATGAGTATTGAAGCAGGGGGAAAATCTTTACTGGGACAGAATAAAGGTTAAAAGGACTTTACCACAGCGACCTCTTGAAACCCTGCTCTATGAAACAATCTGACCCGCTTTTACCCTTCCTGCACTCCTCATAATGTACGTAATGACATATTGTTGTCTCACTTCTAGGTGTTGGGGAGCAGGAACTGTTCTTATTAAGAAATGGTACAGGTTTTGACCAAAAATGAATCGGACACCAGATATCATTTTTTATATTTTTTTTACTAGTGTGTGCAGGAGACTATATTTAATTTATGTAAGCGAGGATAGCAAAATAAAGTAAACTGTGACATTTTATACCCAACAATTATTTAAGCAGTTGGGACCAAAAATTATTCAGATACTTTGACCAGACCGTGTTTTGCTTAAGTGTTTTTTTCTCTAATTGCTAACACCTTTTTACACCACAGACTGAAGAAAATTAAGCATTGGTTGGTAATTGGTTGCTGACAGCTATTCAACCCAGTTCATTTGTGAGACAGTCTAACAGAAAGATGGCCAAAACCAGTGAAATATCAATTGAGTTCTTGGTAACTGAGTTCTTGTCATATTTTATTACCATGTTCTAAACTATTGTGAAATGTGAAAAAACTAATGTGAGAAATGTTGAAGGTGTCTGAATAAATTTTGGTTCGACTCTATATGTTGTAATGACTGTCAAGTTAACACACCTTCTATTGGGTATGCATGTTCAACTTTCAAGCATGTTTCTTACAACTAATCTGTGTAATTCTATACAATTTAACATTTTAAAATTCAAAATCCTCTCAATATTTCACAACAGGGTTCTTAGGGAGGTGAATGCAATAAAAAAGTGGTAAGGAACTGGATTTTTAAAGGGAAACTATTAAAGGTAAGGATCAACCACCAAAATGGCGGTTATATATATGTAACTGTCACGTGACTCATCATTTTTGGAGCCACAAGAAAATGACGCCCTGACAACAATTGAGCATCTGACAACAGATCTGTGAGCGTCAAATATACAAGACCATTTTATACCGAGCCATCCAATAAATTGGTCACTGCTAAAACATCTAGTTAATACAATAAAATATAAAAAAAATGTTGCTGTAACAAAATGCATTTCATCCAAATGCGCAGTATGGAGAAAGGACCGCTCTAACTAGCCAAACCTTCACCCATTGGTTTGTAGTTTGTGTCCTCCATAAGTATCAATGAGTACTGCATCAGTTCAAGAGCAGCTCCAGTATAGACTTATAAAATAAATAATGAAAGCAAATAAATTGGACGCTAGTGTGTTTAGATGAGAAGCTCTAATGCTTGGATAAGTGAGCGTGGAGACATAATGGCTGCCGCTATCTGTGCTCTAAGCTCCTCTTATTCACTCCATTTTACTGCTGATACTAATGACGCTTTTTTATTGAAATTCAGTGATGCTAGTAAAGATCTGAATAAAAAAGAGAGGGCAAGGCCGTGTACAGTTGAACATTGGCTATGAGCTGCGTGCGTCTTCCCTGCGGAGTGGCACGGCAGGTTACAGACAGCCAAATGTCAACCCCTGATGCCATTTAGTAAGGGCAATATGCAGCAAATGAGCTCTCATTAGGGGTTTGTTTATCATGTAATGAGAAAGCCTTTGGTGCAGCTAACGGCCCGAGAACCTCTTCCCTCTTTTGTCTGTGATTACCAATTTACTCTTTATCGATGGGATTTTGTTTCGCTTTTTGGAGCCCCGTTGTCTCAAATGCCTGCTAGAATACCAAAATATATGTTGTTTTATAAAATTCATAGATACGTATTTATGCACTCTCTGTTCAAATACTGTGACCATATCACACAGAAAATGTTGGGGTTTTTTTCAAAACACATTCTAAAAGCATAAATACACTCTACCCTAAGATCCCTCATCAGAATATATTTATAATAACAGAACGGAGCGGAACTAAAATCACGGAATCCAGTCTTAGAAATAGAATTGACTGTATAGATGGAATGTCAAGGAATTTGGCAAAATTTTGAATGGATAAATCAAAAGTAGGGCTGTACACTTAATCAAATCATAGACAAGTGTATAGACAAGTATAGACTAGTAAATCACTAGATATAGATAAATGTATCTGAATATTAAACCACAAAAACACTATATGAGGATGCTCTACATTAACTTCATCTCTAGAAATGGTCACCATTTCAATTGTCATAACTGCACAGAAACTCAAAGGTCTTCACTACATACCACCAAAATATTATGACATAAATATATTACTTTTCTATAGTTTAGTGTACAATGTAATACAAAGATTATTAAAAAAAAAATTAAAGAATATCACATGATTTTCATTTAAACATTAAACCTCTGTAGCGCAGCACTTAAATGAAAGGAATTATTTGATTTTCATTTGATTGTATTTTAAAAGATTAATTAAGCTGTTGTATGCATTAATTTGATTACCACTGTTTTTGATCATACAGTTATATTAAACCATTAAAACAGAATATATACAAATTCAAACAAACACAATGTCTGAAAGTATAGTGGGTGAATTCAGGTTGATAGGGACACTTTTTCCCAGTCATCTCAATTATTGGAGTACAATTGATCCTTTTTGATTATTAAAGATTAATTAGATCATAAAAAAATATGTGAATAAATTTTTTACTATTTTACCACATTTTTGTGTCTGAATTTGAATTAATTGATCAAACTCTATTGAAATCAAGCAAAAAGCAAAAGGGAGGCTACATGGGGCAGTGGCTCTTTTCTCTTTAACTCACTTTGCTTGCTGCAAAGGATTCTGGGATTGCCTTCTCCGCTGTGAAAATGTGCGACTCAACCTTAGATTTTAGCCAAAGGAATGTTAGTAATGTTACCGTCTGCCTTTTGGAACAGCCTTTGCATTGAGGATGATACCTTCAAAATGCTGTTTAATTACAGTAGGCTGCTTTTGGAACAGAGCTTGGCTCGCCTTCCAGTGTGAGCTGGACTTTTTGTCCAAATCAGTTATCCCACCCTCTTTTTCACTCACGGTTCCTGTTTTCAGGACATAGACAGTCATAACCTTTATTGCAGTCAACTCGAAATGAACACGCATCACATGAGCTCACTCTATCGCTATTAAGTTTCGCAGTCTCACTTGCACGTCTCAAAACTTTAACATGGCAGTTCATAGAGTTCTCTCTAACCGCTGAGACGCAGTCGAGTGTGAGCTCTGATAACGTGTTTATGCGTGGATGGAAGGAGGAATCGGAGAAATCAATCATCCACTTTGGAGTTTTAATGGGTTGATTTAAATGGAGTTTACGGCAGAAAGGGAGCTAGTTGAATCACAAAGCAGCGTTTTAATGTGTGTGCGCATGCCAGCTATCTTTGGAAGAGTGTTGACTGCACAAGTAGCCGCCGAAGCCTTAGTGCAAGACCTCAGGGCAGACCGCTGCTATCTCTACAGCTCATGAAGTGGAAAACATGGAGTTATGTGCAATTATTATGTCCACCATATGCAAATGTGAGGCTTAATTAAAAAGAGGTCTATATATTACGCTGTCCATGAAATAAGATTATTCCCCTCTATATTATGAACGCCTTCATACTGGCTTCATTAGTTGTGCTTATTAATAGCTTGTGATTTGCACTAGCTGGACATGAACATGGACCATATCTATGGTTGTTGCTGTGCTTTATTCACACCTAATTTAAAATTCCAACAAGCTGTTTGTGCTTGCTGTGGGATTCAATGGGGATTCAAAGTTTTTTAATGCCACATACACCCAATATGAGGTCCCCTTGTGAGGAACCTCTCTTCCAAAATATATTTAATTTATTAAGACCAATTTGCAGTGTTGAGGAAAAATATCTAGTATTATACTGTTAAGACAACATGCTGTTTCCATTTAAATTAAATAATTGGCTCTTTTTTTTATTAACATTTGGTTCCACTTTATTTCAATAGTCCACTTTAGACATTCTACTAACTATAAGTAGCTTTGCAATTAAATGTCAACTAACTCTCATTGGAGTACAAGTAAACTGTAGTAGACTGTCAGTAGACTGTTAGGGTTCAGGTTAGTATAATAAGTTGACTTGTAGTTGCCAAGTTACTTGTAGTCATTAGAATATATTTTGGTGGACCATCAAAATAAAGTGTTATCAGATATTAAGCATCCAGTCTACTAATACTCTGTTGACAGTTAGTTGACATGTAGTTGCAAAGTTACTTATAGTTAGTAGAATGTCTAAAGTAGACTATCGTGGACTAACATAAAGTTTTACCAACATTCTACTAAATCCAAAAGAGGTGATTCAAATATTATTTGGAGCAAGTTGACAACATGCTTTTATACTCATACCCCCCCATACAAATTTATTTACCCTGATATTGTTCCAAACCTGTATGACAACACAGAAGATATTTGGAAAAATGTTGGTAACCAAACCAACAAATATGTCGGAATGGTTGCCATTAACTTCCACTGAGACATCTCAAAATATCTTCTTTAATGTTCCACAGAATAAATGCCGTTTGGAACAACATGAGTGAGTAAATAATGACAGAATTTTTAGTTTTGGGTGAACTGTCCCTTCAAAATTAATTAATTATAAAAACAAATATTGTCCTTTTTTCATTATATATGGATTTGTTCTTATATCTTAGTGTTGAAACTAGAGATGCACCGATTACAATTTTCTAGGCCGATTACGATTTCCGATTTTTCTTGAGTTTGACCTGCCGATACCGATTTTAGCCGATTCCGATTTCCTTTTTTAAAACCACTTTACAGCACACACAAATATTTATTTTCTACCTTCTCTTTAATAGAACATTTTGCATAGAACATTTTTTAAACAGATAATCGCTATAAAATAGAACTAGCCTATATAAATTACTCCTGGTGTGGGAAATTCACACACATATAAAGTGCAGTGTTATGAAGAACTATTTACCTATTGCCTATTGCCATAGCCTTCTTTATATATATTAAGCAAACTAAACTTCTGTATGGAAACAGGTAATGGCAATAAAATAATATATAAATAACAAATAAAATAAATATACCCTTGCAGTTTAAAGATATTTCTCAACACACACACACACAAACACACACACACACACACACACACACACACACACACACACACACATAGGCCTAATGCAATCACTTGTACATCAATGGCAAGTTATATTTCTCAAACAGTTCTTTTCTCATTTGACACATGCCAGCCAGGCTAAACAGGACAGGTGGAGCAAGAGCAGGAAAACGATTGGGAAATATAAAAAACAAGTTTAAATAGGTACATTTTCTATACATATTTTTGAGTCTTCATTTTCTTTTCTGACATAGCCTAGGCTACTTCAGTTCTTGTTAAAACACACGAGACACTTTTTGGGTGAAATCATATTGATTCATATTGAATCAAAAGTGTGCTTTCACTTTAATTGAGCGCAGCAAAAATAGACTCGGCGCCGAAACCCGCTCTTCTCTTCTGCTCACGCGACGCTCCTGCTCGACGCTCACACGCTGCTCCCGCTCCCGGTGTGAATGAGCTCATTGATTAACAGGCACGCCGAAGAAAAAAAAAACCCGCTGCTCACGCTTGCTGTGTGAAACGACCGTTATTCACGAGGTTTCCTCGTATGCGCGTTCCGTGTGCACGT
Organism: Chrosomus eos; assembly: GCA_036326025.1. Classification (NCBI taxonomy): domain Eukaryota; kingdom Metazoa; phylum Chordata; class Actinopteri; order Cypriniformes; family Leuciscidae; genus Chrosomus; species Chrosomus eos. Next base: position 22,724,002 of record CM070822.1, read on the forward strand.
GTGATGCTGATGTTGCGCGATGTTAATCATGCGGCGCCTGAGTGCATTTGACCGGCATAAAAATCTGATTATGTCAGATTGACCGGCCGGTCGCCGGTCATGACCGATCACGTGAAAATCGGCCGATTCCGGTCACCAGCCGATCAATCGGTGCATCTCTAGTTGAAACTGTTTAATACTTGTAACATTGCCCTGGCAACCAACGAGAACAACTTGTAACCACACACTGTAGCACACTTTAAAGAATGCCTTAACAACCACATCACAACACCCTGGCAACCATCCAAAACACCCTACTATATTGCCGGTGAGTTTGGCATGGACAAGCACCATGGGTTTCCTCAGAAAATGAAAAAAAAATCGAATTCTGTATGAAACACTTCTTATACTTTCTTTTGGAAATGTTCAATAACTCATCTACGAATGTAACAGATGCAAATAATATTTCATCCTTGCTTCCCTCTTGTCTTTTGAAAATGACTGAATTAATAAAAGTAAAAGAAATGCCAAAGAACTCAAGAGGGGAAGCCGGCTGGTTCACGCCTGTTACGTTCATTATGCTGCTAAATTAAAAAGCAGCAACTATCAGCTCCTAATGTTTTGTCTCGTTCCACCTCAGGTGGTTCAAACAGCCGAAACTAAATGGATTCGCTGTCTGTGTGAATAACTGTGAGCAGACAAACTCTTAATTTGTTGTGCGGGCTCTTAGGGGCGTGTGGCTGATTGGCTTACCGCTAGAACCTCTGAGCTAATACAGCTTTTAAACTCATGTTCTCAAGTGTGTGCATCACTGAGATTCTTCATTCCATCAAGTGCTAGTGTGACAGAACACTAAATATGTTTGCCCACTGTGCCAAGTTAGTCGTAGTAAACTACTATATGATTTTGTTCGAAGTGCGAGTTACATGCACGTTTTTGAGAATGTTTTTGGTACTGTACCTTTAAGAGTGGAATATCTGGCAAACTGAATTAGTTTTCCCACAGTGTTTACACCCCTTGAGAAAGTCATCTTAGAAATGACTTATCTGTCAACAATTTAGGATAGAAAAGAATGCTGACATCAACTATAAGACTTCTATATATAAATATATCTTCTTATGATTGAATTGCCTCTCAAATTGTGCATGTGCATAATAAAGTGTTATATTACAAGCAGGATGCGAATTACATAGACACCAAAGCAATTGATTGAGGGTGGGTGTTTGCATGCACTAAACTGATTATATTCCGTATATCAGATAAATACTTAGAAAGCATAATTTTACACATAACTTCAACAGCATGATAACATTTCAGTAACCAAAACCAATGATATTGCAGGCAGAGCGTGCATTATCAGAAAACTTTGTGGCAACAATAGGCTATTTAGTTTCAAAATTTATAGTTAACATGAATTGAGAATGAACAATACTTCTTCAGCATTTATTAATATTAAATACAACATTTACTTATACGTTATTAAAATCAAAGATTGTATTAGTTAACATTAGTTAATGCACTGTGAATTGACATGCCCGACGAGGTGTCCGTTGTCAGGTTTTAATGGACGACGGCGAGGTGTAAACCGGCCGACGCGCAGCGGAGGACGGTTGCCTCCGCCGAAGTCCATTAAAACATGACAACGGACACCTCGAAGGGCATTAACCCGCTTATACCATGGTCACTTGCCAAATAAAACATTTTTAAAACATTAGTTTATATTTTAATTAGGCTAAATCTAGTTTTTTTCAAATAATAACTTGCCTGACGATTTATTTAGCAACTTGAGATATTTATAGTCCGCTCAGCTTGTAGAACCCTTCAGGTTCAAAAATGCATTTTTTCATGAAACTAAACACAAAGGTAGACATAGTTATTTTTTTTAATTAAACATAAAACACTGTGTTACACTAGTCTACACTAACCACAGCCTCCGAAGCACCGCTGTAGGTCGACTCTCCGATGCTGGACTGGAGCCGTCAAATGTCGGTGACAGGCCATCGATGCGAGTGCAGTCTGCGGGCTTACTGGGCTCCGTTAGTCCGTGAGAGACTGAAGATGAAATAACGAAGTCGCTCATTGTTGTATTAGTAGGCTATGTAATATCTAACTAACGTTAGATATTTGTTTTGATTGAGCAAATTGTTAACGGATACTTTGACTGCCTGCTGCTATGGTTACTCACACAGCTGTTGTAGGCAGCGCATTTATTTATTAATTTCGAATGGTAAACAGGCAGTTTCACCAGAACTACTTTACTAGGTGTCCTCTATCACTTTTTAACGGACACCCTGCAGCCAATCAGAATCGAGTATTCACCCAGACCATGGTATAACAAACAATGAACAGCTGTATTGCTAACTAACATTAGCTAAGACTAATAAAAACTGTAACAAATGTATTGCTCATTGTTAATACACTGACTGATCTTAACTGAAGAACCTTATTGTAAAGTGTTACCAAAAAAATCTTAGACCTAAATTCAAGATGAAAATTTGTTTCGGGAAAGATGTAAATCCCCTGAAAATACTCACCACTGAAAGTTATGAGACTCAAGAACCAATTTAATTTGCTATTAGTGACTTCATACCTGAAGTAAAATCGTAATGCAAGTTTGAATATTGACAAACTTCCTCCTTGTTATCTATTCTCTGGATAATGGGCCAGTTTCTGAATACAGAATATGTGCTTGTACATAAATGTGGGCGGTCATATGTCAATGAGCAAATGGCTGTGACGTCAATCGAAGGCAGTTCTGGGTTTTTGCAGCTTAGTTTTAAAGAGCAAGAAAAATCCTACTTTCCACATTTTCCGTCTGCTGCTTTTTCCCGGCAGTGCAAATGTCAAGCACTTTTTCAATTACCTTCCAATTTTACATGCATATCAGATATATAAACCGTTCACAGCAAGCTGTAATTGAGTGCGAATCACTATGTAATTGTTTGCGGATCGAAAGTTTAATTTTGCTCAGTTTGCCTGGTTTGAATTGAAATGATTTCAAAGTGACAGTCATATTTGGTTTCCTCTTGAGGGCATCTGCAAGTTTATTATATTAGTTTTTTGTGTTGTAGAGTGTAAGATTACAGTTAGTCAGAGGTCAATTTGCATGCAGTTTAAAAAAAATCATCTCTAGAGATTTATAGTAGTGCAGATATTTTCCTTGCCATCTTGTTACTGAGTTATAGTGTTGACTCTATTAGGACGGTTGCATTGAAGGATTAGGTGAAATGAACTCTTCATGATTAATCGAAAACCTAGCACATTCATCAGAGAACTAGTAATTTTGTCCACACTAGAGCTTCTGGAGGAGACCCGCCGGTAATGATTAATCGTCATACGTGCAGGTCCCGAATCAAGAGCAACCCTCCTGCCTGTAAATGTGCTTTAATACAGTTTAATGATAGAGTGTCACTGTTGTTGCAGGAAGCTCGCTCAACGAGAGGCAGGGACAATTTATCCGAAAAGAGACATGGAAAAGCATGAAGGACTTAATATCCTGGAAGTAATTACAGCTCTGCTCCTTCCCCACGCACCTGAATGCCGAGACTCAACCTATCGCTTCTCCGTCTAGCAGAAGCCTTGATAAACAAAGCTGTTTATAAAGTTCCTCGCAATCAATCACCACCTCTCTACCGGTTAGTCTCATGAGTGTTTAAAACACAGGGATCAAACGCTCAGGATCTGCAGAGCTGCGACTTTGCCGTTTGATGGAGTGACTGCGCCGCTGTTCTTGAGCCCCTGATCGATTCTTACAAATTCAGGAGGGCTCAGCAAGAAGATGAGGGGCTAAAAGTCTCCGCTCGACGTAATCCTCGGTGGCAAACATTCCTTCACCGGCGTTGTGAATATAGTAATCAGTCTCTTCTGTGCTAAAGTTGTTTGCCAACAGCAGTCATTAGTGAGGTGTCGTCATGGCGCTGGTTTATCTGTATCAAAACTCACACAATTGCAGCTCTGACTTGGCTTGAATGCTGCTAGGTTAAAGAACAATCATATGAGTTGCTTATTGTCACTTAGCAAACACAATTCAATCACCATTGATGATAAGACGCAACAGAATAGAACAATCAAAATTGGATTGCATCAGTCGAATAGCGTTAAGACAAAATGCCACTTTTGAAGAAAATCCTCAAGTCAAATTAGGCCAACCTTTAAAACTAGCATTACTGTACACCATAAGTTTGTTGCTTTTGGTGCTGTACTGTATTTATTATTGATGTCCAGTTGCACAGCGTGACTTGATTAAAGTCTGTCCCAGTTTATTGCTGTCAAGCTGCAATGTAATATGATACGACTTGGGAATGGTGTCGTAGGCGGCGTTGGCATTAGCTTTGCAATGGAAGATCTTGGCTAGTAATGGAAAGGGACGATTCGTAAACCTGGAGAATTACTGGGATCTGCCATTATCGCTGAGCCCCGGAGCAAGGCACTTAACCCCAGGGTACTCCAGAGGGACTGTTCCTGTTGGAAATGCAATATATGTCCCTTTAGATTAGGCTGAAAATCTACTGCATGTCTAACTAACTAACCGTCAGTTTATTTCAAAATAAATATTTTCCATTTTAGGGATTCTCAAAATGCTATCCGGATAGTTGTGCCAATGCCAGATTTCTTAATGCATGTGGCAACCATTTTGACAGTATAGAATTTATGAACACCCTTAATACATCTAAAAACAGCTGCAGGTAAAACTTCTCATAGAGTCAATATGAATTCCAAAATCTGGTCTTATGCATGATTTATCATTCCACATAAAGGATAACTTACTAGACCAGGTTATACAATTTGGCAGGCTCTCAGTAAACATGCTATTTTATTTGTGTTAACAATAAGCAAGCCAAATAGAAATAATCTTGGGTTCTGCAATAATTTGTATATATTTTTAGAGTGTTATTTTTGGGTTTCTTTCTTTTCTTTCTTTCTTTCATTACACCAACACAATGCCATAAAAAATCAATTTATTGCTCACGTATGATTCTCAGTATATTGTGCATCCCTACATTTAGTATTTTAACTTGAATGCGTGTTGCATTCAGAAATGTATTACATCATGGGGGAAAAAATAATGTTTCATTCCTTGTTCCAGCAGAAAAAGTCCCTAAATGCAACAAAAATGATCAGTCTTGCATCAATTATGTTAGCTGGATGTGTAATCATTAGATACTTCATTTATATCCAATTATTCGGCTTGGCTCATTACAAGTAATTAGTGTTCTAATCTAGTTATTTGTCGAAAACTAGGCTGTTGATTAGGAGATTTTGGCTATCGCACAGATGGTTTTGTTTTAAGTATAGTTGACAACTGTTTTGCACACACATCAGTGATTTAGTGTGGTATGCATATATTTTTCTTAATTTTCAATCTTCAGATGACATCTGAAGACAGGTCTGTTTCTCAAAAATACATTTGCCTAAGTGTTCAGATATTCAACAGTTCTGGAAAAGGTAGATTACTCTTCAAAATCTCTTGGAAATAACACCTACACAATCTTATAATGATCTTCGGGGATATTATTCACCCTCAAAGTTTTACATGCTCTTACTCTTCTTCAACAGTCTACTTGAATTCAAGGAGAAAATGGGTACTTCACAAAAATGATTGGAGACAAATCCTAGCCTATGAAGGGTCTGTTGACATTTAACGAAAGATTTAATCTGCCGTTACCTGTTCTAGTGCAATACTGCATTGTGGAGGTTTGTGTAAGGAAATGTTCAGACTGTTCAATTCCAAATCTCTACAGTTGATTTAATTACTTTCTTGCGTTAAGGTGTGTAACTTTAAGAACATTTTCTTGGCTATCAGTCATTCCCTTTAGCATTACTTCTGGAATCATATTTTTGGCACATCATGACTTCTTACCTTGAGATGACAATCTCAGAATGTCAATTCAATATGTTAAACCTGCAGTCCTTACTTTTTGAGGTTAAAAATTATCCAAAATAAATTTTTGAGCAAGCAAATAACCAGCCAGTGTTCAAAACTATCTGCTTGCCTTAGCTGGATTATAAAGAGTAAGCTTGTAATAATGTTTTTAATTCCTGTGGTACTGGTTGATTTCTGTGGGAAATTCGAGCATGTCTTTGCGTCATGACGTCACATCTGTACACATAAAGAAGGTCTGGCTAGTAGGGTGTATTGCGTATGAGGATGTTGGAGGTGGAGATTTTTAGCCTTTTCTCACAGCACTTGATATAATTAAACTTATTCATTTGATGGCGGATCCAGAAAGGTTCGAACGACAAACACCAGTGACAACTGGAGATTCACCCGTTGTAAAATGCAAAAGACTTCGGACCCGTGCGAAAACAAGGATAAGTATCGGAAGGGCATTAAATGTAGTCACACAATGCTGATGTTGAACATTAACAATTTGAGAACAAAGTATAATTTGCGCAGTTTAACCGACCGTTAGATTTAATCAGTGCAATTTACTGCAATGCTTTTTTCCTTAGTTGGTCAGAACCCACGAAAAGATAATAATTCTGTGAATAACTGCAATTGCAGATTTAAACAGAGATGGCGACAAAGAGGATAAACTACGGACTGCAGCTTTAATGTTCTATTAATTATGAAAAGTAATTTGATCAAAATGTATTTAGTTCTTCCTTCTGATTTGTACATAAACTCTAGAATTAGGATTTTAAAGTTAGAATTAGCAATTAAAGTTTAAGGGATTGGAAATGCACTTACAATATCCCATACTACTTATAGTATGCAATTAGTTTACATACTCCAGAGAGGAAGTCCCTAAATGCAGTGAAAATGAACAGTGCCAAATCAATCATGGCGGTTGCCTATGTGGATCCTTTATATCACTAATTTATTTCCAATTATATGACTTGGCTCATTACTAAGCAATTAGTATCCTAATATAGTTATTTGTTGAGAAAAAACATCAGACTGAGATGACTGTGTTGATTAGAACCTGATTTGACTGTTACATGGATGATTTCATTTTAAATATAGTTGACGGGTATAATTATTGATATCGGTATTAGTATTTAATGATACTGTGCTCAAGTACTTGTTAAAATGATCAGATACCAAAACAAATTTAAATCTTCCCTTTGCAGAACTTTTATTGCACAAATAGAACAGCTTAGTCTTCCAAAAATGCAGGTATCGGCTAATACCAAAAATAATGTATTGGTACTCATACTCACAACTGTCTGTTTTAATACTTATATATAAAACTCAAGCATCCGAACATCAAGCATCTACTTTATACATCATAAAAAAAATATTTTCTCTTTTGTCCTTGTTGTCCCTCAACTCGTAACATTTAATAAAATGTCCCAATCAAGTGCCTGTGGAATTGCGAAGGGAATTCCACATAAATCTTTACTTACTTAGTCTTTGAATCATACATACAAGGGGTAAATAGAAGCCTAATGAACACTTTTGTAGTACAAACAATATTGTTATTACTCTGCCTTTTTTTAATCTTAGCCTAATTGTCTATGCTCAAGACAGAACCAAAGAAGACTGTTTAGTTTAATTCCTCACCTAATGCCCCATGCAACAACACTGAGCATGCAACACTCATTTGCATTGGCTTACAGAACTTGCGTTCTGTCATTTTACGGTATGCAATGACTTGGGAAATCAAGCTAGTGTAGCTAAAAGCATTGGTCTTGACACACTCAAGCTTTTTCACAGATGTATTTAAGCCTTAAAGTGTTACGCTTTGAATTTGTGGAACCGTTGTGTCTGAACAGAACAGTCTGCAGCTCTTATATGCAGTATACACTCCATATCAGACAAGTCTGATTGTTCTTTCATCCTTGTTTGTTTTCTTTACACTCATCCCAAACTTGGAGAGAATGGTTTATTTAAGTACATTTAGTTGAGATTCTCATTAGTTCTTTAATGAACAATCAAATGAGGATTTGACTTATGAACTGGCAAATGTCTGATGCACTTTGACATTCCCGTTATTACAAGATACATTATTGCTATTTTCCCTGTATCCTTCTCTTCTACTTCTCACCTCCATCCATCCCCCTTGTACCCCTCTGTGATGGAGTATTAAGCATTCTCATTCTCCTTCATCAGGGCCAGCAGGATAGGTGAATTAGGCTGGGAGATTGAGGCTCTAAGCCGCTGTAATGCAGTCATTGACTCTGAGGCCTGCTGGAGCCGCCTGACGCCGCCTTGAGTGAATTAGACTTGGCCTTCTATACCTAAGAGAAATGGGCTTCCACTGGCAAGGTCCTGACCGCACCGAGCGAGAAGAGAAACACACAGCTTGACTGGCAGCTCGCTCTCTTCACCCTACACTTAAGATTGAGCAGCCAAAGAATCTGTGATTGAAAGTTATAATAATTTAGAGAAGTACAGTGGTGCTTTGTGATAGCATGGCTTGACCCCGCTGAAGAAAAAGATATAAACAACTCTGTGCTGCAATGCCTTCCCTTGTCTGCTAAACGCCAAGGAAAACTCCTTCCAGCAAAGTTAAAGGGTTAGTTCACCCAAAAATGAAAATTCTATCATATTTTTCTTACCCTCAAGTTGTTCCAAACCTCTATGTGTTTATTTGTTCTGCTGAACACAAAGGAAGATATTTGGAAGAAAACAGATCTCATTCCCCATTGACTACCATAGTAGGAAAAAATACATACTATGGTAGTCAATGGGGAATGAAATCTGTTTTCTTCCAGATATCTTCCTTTGTGTTCAGCAGAACAAATAAACACATAGAGGTTTGGAACAACTTGAGGGTAAGTAAACTATGATAGAATTTTCATTTTTGGGTGAACTAACCCTTTAAGACGTGGTTTGCCAATGCAATACTTCATCACGAGATGTTTGTGTATTAGGATGCTCAAATGTTTTTCAGAAGCCGGCTTGCCGATTGTTGTAAGCAAATGTATCACTGGGCATTGGCAGGTTGCTGTACTGGTTCATTGTCACCACATTACATAGCTGCTAATTTGCATAGACAAATGTTTTGCAACTATGACATTTCACATAAGTCCTTAAGAAATGTGTTTAAATGGCTTATGTGAATTTAAACGCTCATATATTGCTGAGAAATGCTGATAAAAAGGATTCTAAAGTAGGGGTGGGCAACTCTGGCCCTGAAGGTCCACTGTCCTGCAGAGTTTAGCTCCAGGCCTAATCAATCACACCTGTAATGTAATTTTCTAGCAATCCTCAAGACCTTGGTTAGCTGATTGTGCTGAATTTAATCAGGGTTGGAGCTAAATTTTGCAGGACAGTGGACCTCAAGGGCTAGTGTGTCCCACACATGTTGTAAAGCATACTTATATTACCAAGAAACATGTCTGAAGGGTGGGCATGATTTGAACGTGTCCAAATATAATGAAGAAACATGTATGATTGGTGTATATGACCGCAAAGTGTCCTTATATGACTAAGAAATATATCGGCTCAGGGGTTGTGACTGAGCCTGGTATTAAGTCTTCTTTAACACCAATCATTAGTTTAGTTGTTCAGACTACCCACCCCTCTGGTTGATTTGAAAATGTATATTGCTGTTGTGTATGTGCATGCAATCATCTTTAACTAAATCTCTTTGTCCTCCACAGGGTCTAATGATTCTGCTCCAGAATCTACCTACAATGCACTGGGGAAATGAGGAAGTTAGCGTTCTCCTAGCTGAAGCTTACCGGCTGAAGTTTGCCTTTGCCGACGCCCCTAACCATTACAAAAGATGAGGCTTCGCCCAGTACAGTCACTGAATATGACGACCCCTACTGACCTCGGAGGCGCCACTGTCCGTGTGATGATACTGAAGTGAAACAGTGACATTTTTTTATGGGGGTGGGAATGTGTACAGTGGACTTCAACTGTTCCTGGGATTTTTCCACACTTCTACTAATATAAGCACTCCGAATGCCATGAGTCAACCGGATGTCAAAATCATGCGCTCTTCAAATACACTAATTTAATCTTTGTTTCTTTTTTATTTTCTTCTTGAATTTAATCACAACCAATTCCAAGATTTAGTTTTTTCACGCACTGAATCTGCAGAAAAGTTCATTTAGACTGCAGGATTCCGCAATACTAGAATGGAACAGTAGGATGGATGCTGGCCCAATTGATTCATGGCAATAATCAGACATTACTGAGAAAACATGGTTTATAAACATTTGCAGTAAGATCGTTTGGTTTAAACAGCGCCTACGAACTCTTATTTTAACCATGGTCTACCTCAGGAAGTAAGCAGAATATGCAGGGTGATCATTTTGTCTCTATGTTAGAACAGTGCCCATGACGCATTGGAATGGAGTCAATGAAATTTGCCTTATTTTGGTTGATAGAGTTTTGCGAGGCACAGGTTCAGTCAACAAGGGCAGCTGGAGACGAAAACTGAAGAACGGATTCAATTTCTCTTGCTCATGACACTGTCATTTTCACGTCCCATTTTGTTTTAGATATAATAATCTGTACTGACTGTACAAGGCTGTCATTAATAGATGTGTTTGGGGATATCAGCTTCTGACTGATTTTGTCAGTATTTGAACAGGGCGCTGCTTCAATCGTCTCATCAGGCTTTTAAATTTGTGTGCCAGTTCTTACAACTAAATAGAAGTGAAACTGCACTTGATAAGTATATTTTCATTCTTTTTTGTACAAGATATATTCTATAAATCAGCTTTTTTTAATAATTTCTTCTTTTTTTATATACTGTTTACATGAGCCTGTTAAGTTGTGCCTAACTCTAGAGATTGACGACATCACAGATATTTATTTTACATTCATGATCATTTAGGATGTGGCAAAGCAGAATATTTGCCTTTACAACATACACTTCTCCATAAACAGTGAATCAGCAGCTCTACTTGGTATCTTGTGGCTGATTGATGGGCCATAGAATTGAAAGAGTTTACTGTAACTGACATTCAGTGCCTGGACAACATGGAGTTCAAGCTACGTGGGGTTGCTGGGAGATTTGCTGGATACCAAGCTTCTTGACTTAGTTTCTTAACTTCTTGAACCTACAGAAATGTCAGAATGGATTTTAAGAGAGGTGTGAATGAAATGATCTTGAATTAAATAGCTTTGTACAGAATTATCATGTTTTTCAAAGATATGTAAATAGAAAAAAATGTGTAAATAAATACTATATATATAAATATATATGATTATCATTTGAGTTTTTTTAACATTGTTTTAACAGTGTGTGGCTTTTCGCAGTCATTTAGTATTTACAGTAGTGTATTTAGATTTACAGTAGGCTACTATTTTACCAGAATGCATTGAAAATCTACAGTAACATACTGTAAACAGCTTATACAGTAGGAAACTTGTAATAATGCTGTGAAAACGAAAACATCTACGGTAACATACTGTAAACGGCTTATATTGTAGGAAACTTGTAATACTGGGAAAATGAAAACATCTACGGTAACATACTGTAAACAGCTTATACAGTAGGACACTTGTAATAATGCTGTGAAAACGAAAACATCGACGGTAACATACTGTAAACGGCTTATATTGTAGGAAACTTGTAATAATACTGGGAAAATTAAAACATCAACGGTAACGTACTGTAAACAGCTTATACAGTAGGAAACTTGTAATAACGCTGTGAAAATGAAAACATCTACAGTAACATAATTGTAAACGGCTTATACAGTAGGTAACTGTTAAGAGTACCGTAATAATACTGTGAAAATTAAAACATCTACGCTAATATACTGTAAATAGCTTATACAGTAGGAAACTTAAGAATACCGTAATAATGCTGTGAAAATGAAAAAAAAATCTACAGTAACACTGTAAACTGCTTATACAGTAGGAAACTGTTAAGAATACCATAATAATGCTGTGGGAATGAAAAAATCTACAGTAACATACTGTAAACAGCTTATACAGTTGCTCATTTTTGAGAATACAGTAATATTACTGTTAAAACAACAGAAATAATTTACAGTGCGACTAAAAATGTTTAAAAAAAAAATAATAATTTAATAGCAAAAGAATCATGCATCACAAGTATAAGAACACATATTTCTTGAAGTTATTCAATGAATGTTTAAGCTTTTTTGTTGTAATTATGTTGCCATTTTCCCCAGGTTTAGTTGTAAGGACAATACAGATGGGGTGATCAGGACCTTGATGTGAAGCAAATCAAAAAAGTAAACAAACACGTATTATCAATAGATTTTTTAGTTTTTGTGTTGTTGTTGTTTTTTTGTTTACGTGAGAAGAGTAAAGAGGGATAAAGGCAATTTCACAAAATGAACTTTAATCAGACCGTTTGATCAGACTTGTCTTGTCCTGTATCACCCTTAATCTCAGATCCATGCTGTACCCTCATTAAAGCCATTTCAAACCCATGTTTTGAAAATCACCATCATTTTGACTGTTTTTATATGGGGTAGGAAGCCGTCAGGTCCCTGTGGTCGCGTGCTGCAGGTTTGCTGATTAGAGTCTTAATATGCGTTCTGCATGCAGGGCGGGAGTTCCTCTCATTAGACTGACTGATGTTCACAGTGGCAGGTAATTAACGGCCCGCAGCAGCTCTGCCAGGCCATTCACATGAATTAAAAACACATTCAAATCACCATGGCGCCTGCATCTGTGATGTGCCATAAAATGAGAGCCTGGAAAAGTGATGGGATATGGAGTTTATCAACACAGAATGAATGCCGAGCTGAAAGAGTGAAGGTTGTTGTTTTTTTTTTAACATACTATTTTAATATTAAAAAGATAGCACACGTACGTCTGAAAGATGTTGATTAAAGATCACTTCATCTGAGAAGCATCTGCTGTTTAATGAAATGATAGACGTCTTTAAGATGTCAGTTTTACATAAATTCTAAATCATAAACATTTTCTAAACGTCTATTTGACATCTGACAGGAAACGTCCTACAGACGTATTGCAGATGAGCAAACACTCTAAAAAATATGTCTTCCAGATGTAAATGCATAATGTCGCTTTTCTTCGCCTTTCCGCTTTTGGCTTGCTTAGTTGGGGACATTTAATTTTATATTTAACAATATTATCACAACATTATTTTCCTGTTGTAAAGCTGCTCTGAAACAATCTGTATTGTAAAAAGTGCTCTATAAATAAAGGTGACGACATCAAATAGACGTGTCCGTGATGTACGTGTGCTATCCGATCTTAATAATTCAAAATACTTTCATTTCTAAAATCTCTTACAAATTTAGAAAGCAAATATTTCAAAAGTAAAGGCTTAAATATATAACTTATGATAATAACATTTTGGACAATGTTAAAAGATATCTGTTCTACAAGTTACTAAATATTTGAAATTTCAAAATGTTTTTTGTTGAATTTATTTACTTATATATTTATTTATTTTCATTTCTGATTTCCATCTGACCCCAAAGAACAGCAGCGGTGCACATTTGAAATGTAAATTTAAAAAGTAGTCATGTCAGCATTAAATTCCAACTCTTTTTTTTAAAGAGAAGCTTGAAAGAACTGTATAAGCTAAAACTCCATTTTACTCAGTAATAGTTTTACAGTTTCAGGGTTTTACTTATTCAATAAGTGCAGAGATATAATTCACTATGATTTCAACACTGTGTAGCTTCTGTTCCCTTTCAAGTACTGATATACTGGTTAAGGTCATTATACTGTTCAACATTTTTCTCATATACTAGCTGGTTTCTAAAAGCTATGGAGCAAGAATGCCCAGGGAAAAACACAAAATACACCAGCTAATGTGATTACTGATGATTTCTTACCACCCAGTGACAGCCATGTAAAAGCCATCTACGATACTGCACATATTACAGCTCTAGAAATGAAAAGGATGATAGCAAATTACCCATATGCTTTGATTCCTAATTCACATGACTGTTTTTCAGTTCTGATGAATTTGCATAACGCATAACTACCTTTTGTAGGTAGCACTACATTGATTATAAAAAAAAATAAAAAATGGTTGAAAAAATCTTCAGGAATCCAAAAGCCATTATGACATTTTGAAAAAAAAACTTTCATCGTTACACTATTGATAATAGACAATGAAAATTTTTGCCCACTAAATTTCGCTCAAAAAGTCGTATTTTTTAAAGTAGGCTTTTCCAACGCTATCTCACGACCAATTCGTACGATTTGTCTACTCTAAACCCCAGTGATGGGTAGGTTTAGGGTCGGGTCAGGGGTAGGTCATTCGTACGAATTCATACGAATTGGGTAACTCGTAAAATATACACGATTTAGCAGAGTTAGGTCGTATGAATTTGTACAAATTAGCCACCTCATAAATAATTGTACGAATTGCCGTGAGTTTGGGTTGGCTGTTCATATCTTGGGTTTGTCATTTCATGCTTTTTCATGACTTAGAATAAATCTTGGTCTAGTCTGTATAAAGCGAAATTTAAATAAATAGAACATAAAAAAATAACAAAGAGGCTCAATTTTCCAAAAAATGATCTCTATAAAAGTAGTCAAGTCACATGCTATAATCCAGGTCTTCTGAATCATAGTTCTCATTTGCAGATGAGAATATAAAAAATTTTAAACACCATCACTGGTCAAGTGATAATATAAAGGCATTTGGTATCAATGACATTATAGCTGGTGCAAAACATCTAAATATGGCATTTCTTTGACCACAAGCATGTGTTGTTTTTTCCTTTTGTGTGTGTGAGCTCTACCAGATGGGAAGATTATAAGTAAATTTTAAATTAAATTTGGCTCCATTTTAAAATGGCATATAGCACAAGTCCAGTTTTAAAATACCCTTTCCTGTCATATTTTAAGCTTGTCAGGATCTTTCCCCATTGTATGAAAAAAAAAGAAAGTTCAACCTTCAACAAGTTTAACAGAAGTGCAGGTTTAGAATTACACGAGAGTGAGTACAACATAAAAGACTTGTCATTTTCACAGTTAACTATTGCTTTAAAGCCTATGTGAGTTTGACTGCATCTGAATTATGAGTTCTTAGTTCAGTAGCATAATCTCACTTAGCTTTCGATTCTGACCTTCCATCATTCCCAGACCAAGAGCATCAGATTACAGTTTCTAATGGTGGTTGCTCTTGGGTCTGCGAGATCAAATACATATATAGCCTCTGAAGGTTGTTTTCACAGAAATGATTGAGCAGGACAGACTCGCAGAGACAAATGCTGACATTCCAGCTCTGAATCAATTTCAACAGGCCCTTGCTCATCTGTCCTTGGACTATATGTCCTCTATCAGCTCTGGTCATATATCTGTTACTCAGCAGACTGCGGCAGAATCCTCTGAGCGCTGACGTGTTCTGCGATTGAGACATAAGTGCTGTTCACGTCAGGACGTAATTGCCTTTTGTATATGTGCACATATGTGCACCATCACGGCCTGAAGAGAATGTACAGTTTTTGTTTTATTTGCACATTTGTGTCATTACTTAGTTTAATGTATGAGCTTATATGTATTGCTCTTTATTAATTTCTGATCCTTGGATATTATTTGCATATTAACAAATACCAATTAATGGTATTTAATAATTATTTATGTATTTTAACAGAAATTACTGAAATTTTTACCATTGAAATGCACATGAAGTTAGGAACATCAACCTTGAAGTGAAATGCACGGCTTGTCAACATACTGCTATTAATATTATATTATTATGTCACTACGCATAAGCTTACAGAGAGCTGGTTACAACATGCTAGCTAAGTTCTGCAATAAAATCAAATGGTGCGACCAAATTACGGCCAGAGTTAGGGGCCGTCCACATGTAAAGGCGCATTATAAGGCATTCTAAAAGTCCAACTTAAAAAAAAAAAAAAAAGTCTCTAAACCTTGCTCTTTTTTTTCCCATTACACTGGCAGCAAAACGTCTTTTGTGTGATCCGGCCTTTAGTTACATCCGAAGTTGTTAGTGTGAACTGCCCGGGAGTTTAAGAAACATTGACTATTTACCATTGCACTAGAGTTGTCAAAAAGTACCGACTTCGGTACCAAGTCAAGTACATTTCTTAAATGTGACGCTTTGAGTGCTGATGACCGGAATCTTAAACACCTCTGATTGGCCACTGTGTTCACACGCTCATCTATATCTACAGAAGTGTTTGAAAGTGTTTTAAAAAGCAGGAGCGTTTGAAAGCACAAGCCGCCTGCTTTCAAACGCTCCCGTCTGTATCTGTGTGTAAGCGCTCGGACAAGAGTGTCATTGATGTATATTTACAACATGTTTTTGAAGCGCTGATCATTGTAGCCAATCACAGAAATATCCAACAATATCTCGCGACCAATTCGTACGAGTGAGGACGAGGTGGCTAATTCGTACGAATTCAAACAAACTCACTCGAATTAATTCATACGATTTTTCTAAATCCCAGTGATGGGTAGCTTTAGGGGAGGGGTCAGGGGAAGGTCATTAGTACAAACTGGGTAACTTGTAAAATATGTATGATTTGGCAAAAATCATACGAATTCATACAAATCAGGTCGTATGAATTAGCCACCTCGTAAAATACGTATGAATTGCTGTGAGATCAGCTTAGCATATCTGATGAGCGCGTGAGCACAATGGCCAATCAGAGGTGTTTACGATTCCGCTCAACAGCACTCAAAATGTCACTTTTGTAAAAAAAAAAATTCTTTATTGCACCATTGACTGCAAGACTAAAAGCCTTTCCAAACAATCTATTGCATGGCAATGGGTCATTAGGAAAACCTGAGCAACCACATAGCAGTGCTCTCTGGAGAGTATAGCCACGTGTACCAAATGCTACTGGAAAACACCACTCTTTCACAGAAAGAAAATGTAAAAAGTTTGGTTATTTTTGCTCAGGCAGTGCATTCCTTTCCAGCCTCCTGCTTCCATGGTGCAATAACTATCAAAGCTTCCCAGCATCTGCTATTTGTTGTTCGCCTGAAAACATTTGGTTAGCTCTGCCTGGCTGTTTCCTCCATGTTTCATCAGATTGCCCTCTTTTGCCCACCATGACATCTGTGTGACACTGCTGTAGTTTCCCTTTCGTCACCAGGCTGAGCTGGGTACTGCTCGCAAAAAAAAAAAAAAAAAAAACTTGCGGTGAATCACAACGCCTTTTGGCCTTCATTATTTGGCCTGCCTCGTTAGCAGAAATGATTAATATTAATCGTGTTTTAGTGAGAAGCATTGCTTGGTTTAAAGCGGGAAGGATGTGGGTTGAGGATAGGCGTCTAGGGAGAACCCAAAGATATAACGCACAAATAATCCATCGCCCACACGTCAAGATGTGCAGCTGGTTCTGCGCCTGCCTGTGATGGATCTATGCATTTTCCATGATGGTCACCTGAGGGATTATGCTTCGGATTATGAACTGCATCATTAACAGAGTTGCACTCGATGCTGTAGATCTGGTGGAACTGCAGAAGTTGGCAGCTATTCCAGTAAAAGGGCAACAGTTCAGAAGGTTAATGTCCAGGGGTTAATACACCTTTCAAGCACATGGCTTAACAATGTTTCAAGAAATGTCTCTAAAAATTGAAGGTTGTTAACTGGTGACCTGAATCAAGTGCTTAGTTTGAATATTTTTCAGTTTGATGAACCAAATGAATGATCAGTCATAGCTTTCGGTAACATACAGAGGTGAGTTTAGCTGATGATGATTTAGTTGCCATAGGTCAAATCATACAAGGTTTTCATCAAGCCACGTAAAAGCTGTTTTCATTATTGTGCAAATCTAAATCTGTCAATATGTGCACCCCCCTCTCCCTTACTATAAGTAACTTTGCAACTAATTGTCAACTAGTATTAGTAGACTGTCTGCTTAATATCTGATAACACTTTTTTTTTTGATGGTCCACCAAAAGACATTCTACTAACTGTAAAAGCCCAAGAGTCTACTAAGAGTCTGCTACAGTTTACTAGTACTCTAATGAGAATTAGTTGACATGTAGTTGCAAAGTTACTTATAGTTAGTCGAATGTCTACAGTGGACCATCGAAATAAAGTTTAACCAATCCTTCAGTATCAAATATATATATGTATATAAGGACAACCCACTGGCCCAATGGCGGAATTCAACGGCATAAATGAACTGGCGTTTCTGTAAAATTCACTTAATTTCTAAACATTTCATTGCAATTTGACAATGTTTACAATACAAAAATGTACTAAAAACAGAAAAATGTTCCTTTTTTTTTCGTGCACAGATGATAACATTATCAAAACGATCCCTATTCACACGGATATGCAAAAAAAGTCTAAAAACGCTGTGTCATGCTGCCAGGCCATTAGTTGGCGACGTCACTTTGTAAAAAAAACACTACGCACCTACAGAAGTATAAACGTATGCTCATGATGTCACCATTTTCACAAATTCACGTTTTTATTGTTTACATGGAGACGATAACGGTATAGTTTTCAAAAACTTGAGTTTTCAGACTCAGAGTTTCAGAGTTTTTTGTTGTGTAAACAAACAGCCAAATCGCATTAAAAGTTTAAAATTTTTAGTTGAAACCGGTGTCATGTAAATTGCCCCTTTGTTTTGTTATTAATATGAGTATTTGATTATTCTAGTATTCCCTTACTCTTCAATTA
The DNA here is from genome assembly GCA_036326025.1 of Chrosomus eos. Classification (NCBI taxonomy): domain Eukaryota; kingdom Metazoa; phylum Chordata; class Actinopteri; order Cypriniformes; family Leuciscidae; genus Chrosomus; species Chrosomus eos. Next base: position 22,742,460 of record CM070822.1, read on the forward strand.
TCCGTTCATTAGGGACCCAACATCACACAGAGTCTCAAGCTAGCTGGGTCGTGGATCTCAGCGACACAAATTCGTCAGTTCTGATTTTAGACAGAAGATGCAGGGTTAACTTTAAGTCGGCCGCTACTTACTTGCTCGTCATATGGCCCTTTTCCACTGCATGGTACGGCTCGGTTTGGCTCGGGCTCGGTACGGTTCGATTCGGCGCGGAACGGTTTGGCTCGCTTCGCTTTTCCACTGCGTGGTACGACTAGGCTCGGTACGGTATGGGCACGGTTCGGTTCGCTTTAGCGCGGTTGCTTTTCCACTGCAGTTAGTACCCCTTCAAAGTGGGTGGGACTGATCGTTACACTGTTTGTAGGTCCGGTGATAGCCGTGTGCGGCTAAGAGCTGAGATACTTCTTGGAACACTTTTTCATTCCGTTTTGCCCCCGCTCCTCGGCAACCAACGAGAGGAACGTCTGCACCTCGACCACGATTCAGCCATTTCTTTTTTAAAGTTTTGATCTCTTTTTTTTTCAAGAAAGTAAAAAACAGGTGCTACCGCGTTGGCTGTTGTCTACTGGTTATTTAAATCTAGCGGGTTTAGTGTCTCGTGTCGCAAATCCAATGACGCTGGTAGTGACTATTCTGTCTGACCAATCAGTGATCTGCAGTGTTTCACGTCACATTTTAGTACCGGTACGGTACGCTTGGAACCTCAACAGACCAGGTACCATTTAAAGCGAGCCAAAGCGAGCCGTACCGTACCGTACCATGCAGTGGAAAAGCACCACAAGTGAGCCGTACCGAACCGAACCGTACCGTACCATGCAGTGGATAACGCCTATAAATGATTGCAGAAGGGTACAGAATCAATCAAATATAACATTGTATTTTCAGGTAAAAATGTATCATGTCAATTACATAATTAAACAATAAGAAGCCAATTCAGAAATGACAAATGACTACCAATGACTGTTTTGCCACTTTCCCTTAAATACCCAGACCAGAACCAAGAAAATTTAAAATCTAAGTTGTAAAATAGACAATGCAGTTGTAAATTGTTATAATTTATATTCCATTTAAATGGCAGTTAATAATTAGGGCTGAAAGGTTGTTTATTGAACCAACCAAGTGGTTGATCCAGGAACATGTGGCCTTTGGCAAAATCATGGCCTAGACACCCGACACTGTTAGTAAGAGGACGTTTTCAGAGCAATTCAACAAGTGGAAAGGTTACTCTATTGCCTGTAACTTTATGGAAGAATCTATTTGGAAGGATCAAATCTCTTGTTACGTCAAAACATGATGTCATTGCTCGCTGTCGATATATAAATGAAAATGAATATGGATGTTCTCATCTACAAAAGCGCCCCTTGGTCCCGCCTGTGATAAATGTCAGAATGAATTGATAAGATCAGGGGTCACGAAGTATGGATTTTTAGAATCATTTAGTTACCTTGTAAAAATGTCCTTTTGTCAGCAGGTTTTCGTTTAAGTCATCCCGAGGGACATTTTTTTTAATCTCTGTGTTTAATTTGGCTAAGCTAACAGCGCTCGCACAAGTCAAACTGCAGTGATTAATGGACAGAGAGCAGACGCTGACGTGTGATGATGTGTGACCCAGACATCCTGAGCACAAATGAAACAGAATCTTCCAGGACCTTCTTCTGTTCTCACGCAAGAGAACTTAAACCAAACTAAGGTGTTAACTAACATTAACTAACAATGACCAGTACAGTTTTACAACATTTAATAACATTTGTTAGTGTTAGTAGTTAAAAATATGCAGGTATATGTTAGTTCACAGTTATTTGTAAAAACCTAGATTAACATTAGCAAAATAATAAATGTGGTAACACTTTTATCATTCTTAGATGACGTAGTTACAGGTTAATTGTAATAATAACAGTTAATTATGCTTTCAAGTAACTAACTGTGGTAACACTTTATTTTAGTGTCGTTACGTATAACTATAAATTATGCATAATTGCATGCAACTAACCCTAAATCCTATAGTGATTACTGTATATGTAGTTAATTAATATTACTTAAATGTATAATTACAGTGTAACAAAGACACCTTAAAATAAAGTGTAACCCTAACCATAAACCAACTACTAACCCTAACCTTATGTTGGTTATTAATATTACTCCGTACTTATGTGTGTAATGACATTGTAACAACACCTAAAACTAAAGTATAAGAGAAGTCTCTGTAGGAGAGACTATGATTTGGTCATTATTGCAGTGATTATTATGTTTCTAGCATGTTATATGTTTGGCAACAGTTATCCTAACCCTAAATGATGGAGTGTGTAGCTTTTCATTTCTTTAACAAGCATATAGGTAGACACACATGCCATATTCCAGGATGACAATGTCAAGATTCATCAGGCTCAAATTGTATAAGAAATTGTGTGAGAATGGCATGAAGAATAATTTTCACATGTGAATTATCACCTCTGAGTCCAGACCTTAATTTAATTGAAAGTCTTTGGGATGTGCTGGAGAGACTTTACAGAGTGCTTGACTCTTGCATTTTCAATACAATATCTTGACCAACAACTGATGCACCTCTTGATGGAAATAACATCACAACATATATTTCCATCAAGAGGTGCATTATTTTTTGGTCAAGTCTTTTGTTGTGCCACCAAAAAAGAACCAGAAAAGAACACAAAGACAAAAAAGGAGATATTCACCAATACATATGTCAAACAATAGTGCAATAGTGTGGCTGGTGGCGGATTATATGTTGGGGGAAAATGTGGTGTAAGTTCAGCCATTGAGGTGATATGCAAAACCTGATTTCGCCAAGTGCAACATGTGCCTGGGTCAACATCTTAGTTGATCCTGGAAAAACATTCCAATCAACCAATCAGATTTGAGGTACAAGTTTACAGTTTATGTCAAGTTTAGGCTTACAACCAGGTTTAGGTTCTTCTACATTAGTGTTATTCACCTATCATTTTTAGGGATCATTTATGGGTTAGGTGTTGATGGTAGTAGTTGTAGGGGTATGGATATGGTTAGGATAAAATGTTTTAGACAGGAATGCTTTTACAGGATCAACAAAATATGTTTGCACAGGAACAAGTCTAACTGTGCAAAATCAGGATGTGTGAAGTGACACAGCTTACCCATTGACACTTACTTTGCTCTCCCATACTCTTACATATTATTTACTTCAAAGCTGAAGTTTATGTTGACTTTATTCACTAAGCACTCTTTAAAACTCATCCAGAGTTAATCACAGCGATTTATTTCTTTTCTAAGTCTCCGGTGGCATTTCAGTCTAGACGGACATTGTTTTCCGTGGCAGATGTTGTTTGTGACCTTTACAGGAAACGGCAGAAAACTGTTATAGCGCAAATAGCCAGCAGTAGTTAAGCAGCTGGGACAGATTTTCTGGGTAATGAATGCCCCTCCGAGACGCCACTTAAAACGGGACGTGTGTCAAGGCTATAGAATTACTTTTGCCCTTACTTTGTCCTGTGCCGAACGGACATGTTCAATTGTTGTCGCGAAGGTCTGAATAAATGCAACGTTTTTCTTTGCTTCGGTTTAAATCTCGTTATGCATTTGCATTTCAATGCGACAAGATGTTCATTATGATTCAATAATGCCAATTATGAAGGGAAAGTGAATATCATCTCACATGGTTTCATTTCAAACATCTCATCTGTTTAATATGATCCCTTATGTTTAAGCTTTAGATTGAGTCGCCTCTACAGGCCACGAATACTAATAGAGCTTGTTAGATAGCAGATTTGCATTTCTCCTCGGTCTGCGTGATATGCCGTCTTCATGATATGACGATGCGTGACCCAGCAGCACTAATGGGCAATGGATGGAACCAGAGTTAATGTACTTATAGATAATGTAAGACCCTTTTAGTGATATTTATGGAAGAAGGTTATTCATTTTATGTATGTTAAGTAAAGTATGGGTCTCCAACTCCAACTATCTTGATTGATTTTGCTAAAATATGATTGAACTCTTTAATAACCCTCCCCACCTGCCTGAAAAAGACATACTAAACCAATGGGGCCTTGTTATACCCCACAGATTCAGGTGTGATCTTTGTGGAAACTTGCACTGCTCTAACTCGACCCTGCTGAGTCATTTCTTTGAATTGTGGTGTGCTGCACTTTTCATGCTAATTTGGCAGAATTCTCTAAAGTGCTACTTTTTTAGAACGATTCATGCCTTCTATACACTCATCACTAGAGCATTACAGAATTGTCAGTCAGAAAAGACATGTATAAAGATTCGCTGTCTTCTTATTCTTTTCCATACAATAACATTGAATGGTTAAGGAGGCTATAAAGCAAAAAGAACATAAAAGCATGACTCATTTTCTATATTTCCCCGTTCTCTGAATGAGTAATACAACCATTATGAATGCTTCTTTATATTCAAACTCTTTCAAAAATGGTTATGAGACGATGTTGTCAAAAGATAGGAATCATAAATGAGAATGTTGGTGCCGGGTCAAGGGTAAGGCGACTTAAAATATAGTACAATTTTATTACATTTTATCATAGTTTAATTGTGTTATTTTCCTGACAGCTCTTGTCATATGCAGTTAGCAGATGCCTTTATCCAGCTCAAGATACAGTGCATTAACATAAACATTTAGGCCTGTATGTGTGCCATATTATTCATAAATATGTTAATGCAAAATGTTTCTGGGTAAAGCTGTTCTTGTCTGTTGTTATTGAACATTTGTGGAACACTTTATGTTAAAGTGTCCTTTTTACATGTGTTACTGTATGTGTATACAGTATACAGTGTATACACTATGGTTTGTCTTTTTTTTTAAGTGCAGTTTGTATGAACAGTATGTGTTAGGAGAGTATATGGGAAAGTAGGGAGTCTGACTCCATTTCTGTTTATTGTATACTGTTTTCATCTCTTTTTTGGGATAGGGAGTTAGGTTTGTATATTTTCCTTTTCTTTTCTTTTGGGGTTTGGGCTTAGGAAAGAGGTTTAAAAATAAGGTGTGTTTGTTATTTTGGCACAGTTAGCTTCTAAATCAAATGTCCTGAATTAAGTCAATCCTTGTTCAAATTTACTGCATTTTTCAGAGTCTTTCATGTTGCAACCCTTTCCCCTAGACCAGAGGTCCTTACTCCTGCTCCTGGAGAGCCACTGTCCTGCAGAGTTTAGTTCCAACCTGCTTCACCACACCTGCCTTTGAATACTCAAGCGATTCTGAAGTGCTTGATGAGCTGATTCAGGTGTGTTTGATTAGGGTTGGAACTAAACTTTGCAGGACAGTGGCTCTCCAGGAGCAGGAGTGAAGACCTCTGCCCTAGACGGGACGTAACATGAAACTGGGGGCTCGTCCGGGATGTAACACGTTACATGTAGTACTTTTGTAATAGAAATTATGGCATAATCTTCATTTTCTGGGTGAACCTTCCCTTTAATGCCATATATTATTTATGCTATTTCATAACTAATTTGTAATGTTATGCTCTTTATGTTTAAATAAACACAGTTGTCATACAAATTAACGTCCAGAACCCATTGAAAGTTCTGTTTTCAGTTAGAACAGTGTCGTGTTACCTTCCCCTAAGTTAATAACTAATGATCTTTGCAACGGAAATTAATCAATCAAAAAATAACTTTAGCTGGACAATAACTTTATTCTAGTGCTGCTGTAAAGCCAAAACAATCTCTGTTACTTTAATCTCCTATTATCACTGTAAAGCTGCTTTGAAACAATCTATATTGTTAAAAGTGCTATATAAATGAAAGTGACTTGACTTAAACTGGTGTAGCATAGCAGGATTGTTTTTTAGCTTTAATATCTTCAAATTGAGTCAATATCACAATAACAGGTAATATTTCACAAAAGAACATCCACTAGAAGTTAGTCAATGATTTTACCGAATATTAATATGAAACAAAAAATGTCAAGCTGCCATTCATGAGTTTTAGCATGGTTGAAACTTTGTATTGACCAATCAGATAACAGAACAGGAACTATCCATTTTTTGGAAAATAACTAACTAACCAAATAAATGAACTAATAAAAACATCTTGCCAAATGCAGTTCTTACAAGAGAATTTGACAGGTAAATTTGCTTAATTATCATGAAAATAAATCCACAAAGGAAAAATAAATGGGCTTGATGAGCGTTTCTGTAGGTGGCACACGCTCATTGCTACTGTAAGCAGACGGCTGGCAATATGTGTCGACCGTGTGTGCCTATGCGTGACGACAGCTATAGATGTCCCAGCCAACAGAGCCGAACGCTCGTATTCATGGATCAGTCCCAGAGCAGTACCAGCCCTGCGGCCCCTCATCCAAATCAGACAGAAGTGGATCTAACCATCTGCTGAATGTGGAGAGACAGAATCCGCTCAAAGTGGGCGGCAGTACATGGAAATCTTGATATGTTACAAGACGACAGCAAACATCGACCCTATACGTGACCTCCAAAATCATTGAAATGAGTCAATGTTGCTTCTGGGTCACAAAATGAAACAGTTGAAGGTCTCACGCTAGGGTTTAATATGTGACATAACAAGTGCAGCCCATGCTATGTCTGACAGCATCATTAGAGACATATCAGGCGCTCCAAACACCTCTGGGTGACATGCACTACGACACGATCTTGTCCTTCTGCCTGTTTGATGCTCAGGGCTAAATCAGTCAGCGTTCTAATCCAAGAGGATGCATTGCTATCCAGAGACTTCCCAGGCACGGCTGATGGTTTCTGAGAGAGCTCTGTCATTAGAGATGAGAGATGAATTGTTTTCTTTCTTGTGCTTACCCGATTACAAGCCCCCATAGCAAACAGTCTCTGCTCCAGATACATAACTAAGCAGTTCTGAATGAACCGAATTGTTCATTTCTGCTTTTCTGAGGGGTGAATTTCACACAAACAATGCCCTGGTCTCATTTCTCCCTATAATTAAAAGAAAGATGCAAGAAACTTTATTTTGTTTGAAGAATAAAAACACTGTTTTCTGACTGTTTTATTAGTATGTAATATTGTTGCATTATTTCCGTTAACACTAAGTACATTTTCCCATCCAATTATCATTGCCATTGTTCTCACATATGGTTGTGTGCTATATATATCATGTATTATCTAATTGAGTAACACTTTATTGATAACACTTTACAATAAGGTTTCATTAGTTAACTTTGAAAGCTTGTTTCCAAGATATAAACTTGTTTCCAAGATAAAAAAGTCTGAATTGCGAGTTTATTTCTCGCATTTGTGCGTTTATATCTCGCAATTGCGAGTTTTTGTCTTTCAATTCTGACTTTATATCATGCAATTGTGACTAAATATCTCGCAATTCAGATTTTTTTTTCGCAATTATCTTTTAAAATGTTTCATTCTGTGGCAGAAACAAGCTTCCATAGTCAACATTAGTTAACTACATAAGTTAACATGAACCAATAATGAAGTGCACTTCTACATGTATTAACCTTTGTTTATGTTAATTTCAACATTTACTAATACATTAAAATCAAAAGTTTTATTTTTTAACATTTAAGCACGTGAACTAACACGAACAAACAATGAGCAGCTCTATTTTTATTAGCTAACATTAACAAAGATGAACAAATACAGTAACAAATGTATTGTTAATGTTATTTCATGTTAATACATTAAATAATGTTAACAAATGAAACCGCTTGAAGTGTTACCACTTTATTTACAGGGTCATTGTTACATGTTACATGCATTTAGGAGAAGGCAAGGGAGACAGTGCCTACTTAAAAAAATCGGATGAGAGAATAATCCATTTTACAAATATAATACACTGCAAATATAAAAAAATGTGACATTAAAAAGTATATTAATCACTCGATTTTCTAAAGTAACACTTTTCAAGAGTGACACCAGCAGGTAAAGTTTCAGCGGGAATCTCTTGCCTCCCCTGAGCCAATTGAGTTTTAACAGACCCCCTACACTGTAAAAAATTATTTTCATGATTTGTTATCACAACTTTTTATATTTTGTCAAATCAACTTAGATGATTAATGTAGTTCAGATAACATAATATTTTGAGTTTCTATTTATTAAACCAATCTCCTTTGTTGTATTAACTCAAAGTTTTAATTTCAATTAACTAAAAATTTTAAGGCAACCAGGTAACTTACTTTTTTAAGTTAATCCAACTTTTTTTTTTTACAGTGTAAAGTGTGTGGTGGATTTTGTGGGGGGTAATTGAGAATGAATGGCTAAAAGTCACGTGAGAAACTCACAATGCCAATCACAACCAATCATTGGATATGATTGGTTGTGATTGGCTATGTGATAAACGTAATTGGTTCACGTGACAAATCCCGTCTCTTTTTTTGTGCATCAGTCTGAATGAAGACAATGGAAAGACTTAAAAAGTGATTTTAAGTAAACAGCTCAGCTACTTGGATATCACTGCTTTATTTCACATCAAAATTAAACATGAAATGGCCTGAAAACATGTTGACTGTGTGGGTGTTTTTATAAGCAATCAGCTTAAATTGATACTGCCTTTAGTTGTTATTTTGGGAATAAATGTAAAAATACTTAAAGACAGGTTCGTATTTTACACTTAAAGCCCTGTTTCAAGATTGTTTCTGATGAAAAAGATCGGTTAAGATTGAAATTTGGACACATGCTGCTGTCCCGAGAATTTTCGGTTTCTGTGGTCGCACCCTCCCCAACCCCCCCCCCCCCCCCCCCCCCCCCCCCCCGACCTCTACAATGGTTGCATTGGTGCACAGAAACAATCCTTCATAAAACATATTCAACTTTAGTTTATAAAGACGTGAAACTCACCAAGTGGTCAGGGGTGTTCACTGATACGCTCACACAAAAACCGCTGCAAAAGATGCTTTCCAACAGGTTTTATCATAGCTTTTGTCCGACTCCATTTGACTTGACTTGGACAAAAACTATGATAAAACCTGTTGGAAAGCATCAAATTTCTCGGGACAGCAGCATGTGTCCAAATTTCAATCTTAACCGTTCTATTTCATCAGAAATGATCTTGAAACAGGGCTTTAAGTGTAAAATACCGAACTTGTCCTTTAAAACACTAACTTGATGAGATAGTTGGTATGTGGTAAATGTAATGAAATAATAAAGTAATGTTTATTTAACCAGGAAAATGTCACAACATTTAGTGTTACTGGGACATTATTTACACTTTTTCAAAACACCACTGTACTGTATATACTATATTTTACATTACATTACAATAGAGTAATGAGAATCAGAGCAGCTTCATATTAGGTGCATTTATACAATCTATTAATAGTATATAAATTGAATTTTATGATAAGGTTTACAAGATTTAATTTAATTATTCCTAATATTATTGTTGTTGTTGCTGCTGCTCTATTTTAAAAAATAATAATAATTGAAACCATAGTAATTTTCAAAGTCATAATACTTGAAATCCCACAGTTCTAAAAATAAACTTTATTATCTTTAAGCAATTACGATATAGTTTCTCATTTCTCTGATATTGAGGTGAAATATAATATTTCTTGACAGGTTTCATGAAATTCTCCCTCGAAGGAACAATGAAGCACATGATGTTCATAACATTATATATTACATAGAAATGCTCTTGGGGTGCCTATGTATTTGCTGTATAACTCATGCAGGGCATTACAGCTGTGCGATGTAATCACCATGGCAACAGATCCTGACTCTCAATGTGAAGTCTACTAGCCTGCATATGTGTTGTTCACAATTTACTGACAAAATAGACCTTAAAAGACAGAAGAAATGCAATTTTATTTTGGTTCAGACATGTCCCTGAAACACATTGATATCCAGTGAGATTTAGGGGAGGGAGGTGTGGTTTATTGAGAGAGAGAGAGGGGAGCTATTTTAGGAACAGGGTCTGTCTGGATATGGTTTTAAAGCCTCATTTCAATTTCTGATGCAAGCCAAACTACAGTTGGAGTCAAAACTCTGGAACAAACAAGTGCACTTGACTGCAGGAGGCCAAAGGTCGTGTGCCTGATGAAGCTCTGAGTCCTCATTGAACCTGAAATCACACACAGTTCTACAACATTCTGCCCACTAACAGACTTAATTAACTGGGCTTTCAGAAACCCACTAATTGTTCCCAGAGAGCAGTGTCAGACACAACTAAATACTGCTCGACATCAACTCACCCACTTCTAGACGTGGATTAAAACCGCTATCAGTTACAAAAGAAACGCAATGACTTTAATGACAGTTCATTTCTGTAGAAAAGTGTTTTTTTTCAACATGAAATTGCTAACAGTGCCCTCAGCGCAGATGGGTCATTCTATGAAACAGATGCCTTTTAAATTATGAAAAGGTGATTTTTAAAGGTAATTTTTACCTTATTAAACATTTTGAACGTACTTGTGAAAAATATTTAAAATGATGTACACTCCATTCATATACGTAGCCTAAAAACATTTTACATGGAGCAGCATGTCTTTACACACCTACATACAATTGTCACCTCGGCTGCTTTGCGGATGTGAAACCACATGAGAATATCAGCTTTCCTCCCACTAATCCAAGCTGATAACATGTCTATACACTGTACATGTGCCTTTGACAATGTGAGAACAGCTTTGTTAAGAACAAAGTTCTTGTCAGAATGCAGAATCGCGGACGGTGTGACATGAGAGACATTTTAATTGTCTCTTGTTTCCTTCAAACTCACCTGATGCCATCTTGCGCCTCAGTTATCGACTGTATTTACTATAAAATGATATATACAGTATATACTTATATACAGTAATATTGCTGAAGTGTTCATCTTGTTGCTAGGGCGATTGGTTAAGTACACTGTAATGGAGTATAATATAATGAGGTAAGATTAAAAAATATATATATATTTAAAATCAATATTCGCAAATCAATATTTCATGCCCCCGTCATTATTTGTGTGGTAAAAAGCTGTGAAATAAGTATAATAATAATATAATAATAAGTTATATGACTGTATATTATCCTTGTCCATTTTGTTTAAACTTGTTTGTTAGTCTAGGTGGTTAAACCTGCTTGCTAAGAACTGTTTTTCTTCATGGAAGCTTTGGATTTAATGAGCTAATAAAATATTTAAACTCAAATCAATATTGTGTGTATGTTTTTTAGAAAGTTATGTGGCAAGGAGTCATGTAATGGTGTGATAATGTATATCCAGCCGGTTATTATTGCAAAATAAACACATTATAAACATACCTTTTATAATAAACTTCTGAAGACCTTGATTACATGGTTCAGATGTGTTTAATTAGAATTGGTAGAATTGAATTTATGGAGCCCCTAGTGATGGAAAAAAATATGAGATGAGAGGAAAAATAGTTGTTATTTCCATCAAAGATGTTTTGAGAGTAAACGCAAAGTTTCTCAGGGAACATCTAATCTATTCTTCTTTATTTTTCTGTTTTTGTTTTTGTTTACTATCACCATTACTTTTAGGTACACGTCCATCCAAATAGTTCCTTTGTAACAGGTAACACAGTTTATTAATTGGGTAACACTATATTTCGATAATCCACTTTAGACGTTCTACAAACTATACATGTAAGTAACTTTGCAATTACATTAGTGACCAAAAGTGATGACCAGAGGGGATATTTGTTTTTTATGACCCTAAGAGTGCTATTAAGGATACAATATGTAACTTTTTTGGCCACAAGAGCGCGCAGTTTCCAACAATAACAAAGGCGTATGTTTATGACGCAGTGACGAGCTGAATGATGGGAATTGCTGTCAAGCTGATGGATCTAATAATGTTTATGGATGAGTGAAAACACTCATGTTTTTTAACATTACAGTGGTGTGAAGCAGGTCGCGATTGCTAAAGAGATATCACACGCGAGTCCCGCGGATATAAAGGAATGAGGACATTTAATTCTACAGAACTACACGCAAGTGCTGAATTACTCACACAGGTCAGTTTATTAGACGAATTAAACTTGTGAGGGAACGCAGCGCTGTTTCACTTGGTCTAACGTTACACTATCACACTAAACGGCATTTAAATGTGTGTTGAAAGTTATAATGTTATTCTACGTGTTAGTTCGTTTTCTATACGAAACTAGCTGCTAACGTTAGATCAAGATTAGAAAAACGTACTGACCATATTCTAACATGTCATAATGTTGAGCTAACGTTAACATTGATTTGTTTTATGTACATTTGCTCACCTGTCTAATAAAGCTGTCAAGTCGTGACTCGTGAAGCTCTGTCGAGTCCAAGTTAGTCGCGGACGTGGAGCTCTCGGCATCTCAAAAACGCCCCGCTGATATTGATCCTCATTTTAGTTCTCCTTGTTTGTCCCAAAGTCTGCTTGCCATGGTTTATGTTTGAACGAAACAAGAACTTTGTGCCGCTAAACGTCACGCATTATGCAGTTTTCCATGTCTGTCGCTTTGGTTACATCATGGCTATGGCATTTCGAGCGGAAACCGAGGATAACGCAGATATTGCGTCATTGAAAGGCGACATTTGTTGGCCGGGACGGCCACTTATTTAAAATTAGAATTTCTCTGAAATAAAAAAATCTTTGGAGACTTTTGGGATATTGTAAGTACACAACTGCAGGAAATATATCACACTGTGCAAGTGATTTTTGGATATTTTATTACGAAATTCTTACATATTGGACCTTTAAACGGTCAAAATGTGAAGATAAAATGACAAAATTATATGTAATATCTAATTAATTTAACTTAAAATTACAGCCTCAATGCATGGAACATCATCCCAATCAATAAACAATGACATTGAACATCATTCATTTATCCTGCCATGATCACAGTCTGTTGAAAACACCTCATAATGCCTCTCTCCTGGTTTCAGACATGCCCACCTTGGGTAAAAAGGTTCACGTGTGATTGCATGACAGTGCACACGTCTGGATGCACACATGTGCTTCTCGCAGAGACAAAAGCAGACTTTGTGCGTGTCCTTGTCTTGGTAAAACACATCTTTGCTAAATTGACTTCTTCCTCTGAAAGCTCTAGCAGGCACCTAAAGAAAGCTCTGTCTGGCTGAGCTCAGGGCAAAACAAATTAGTGCCTCGCGACTTCAAAGTCTCTCACCAAGGAAACAGCTGAGATCTGGTCGGACTAGTGCAGAATTCAGCTGGATGGAGTGAGCGTTTGATATATAGGAGGACACTTCAATCCCATAAGATTCTACCAGAACTGTGTGCATCTATATACATTAGAGCTTTGATCCAGACAGGTTTCATTTATCTGTCCACCCACAAACCGCTACCCCAGGCAGTCAGTCAGTCATCCATCCATCCATCCATCCATCCATCCATCCATCCATCCATCCATCCATCCATCCATTCTTATAACCAAACAAAATCCATCCATCCATATAACCAAACAAAACCCATCTATCCATCTATACTTGAAACAAGGATAAATTTAATCAAAGAGCACTTGAAATCATTGATATATCAAACATTGAGCTTATACTATATATAATAAATGAACGTGAATATGGCAACGTTTTATTACGTTGGTGTTTGTACGTATCACAGCAGTTCTGAATTGAAATGCCCAATGAGCTAAAAGTTTAATGCTCCCTATAAAATGACATAAATCTACTCGTCTTTAATAGGATTCGTACTCGAGCTCTCCGCATCTAAAGTATAATTCTGTACTAGCTGATCTACCGAACCAGCTTAGTACATCAGTAAAACCGAACATATGGAGCTGGTTAGGTGATGCAAACTCCAAAATATATTCGTTTACAAATCATGCAGTATGGTAAAATGTGTTTTGAGGTCATAACATAATTGTGCAAGGAGCGGCGTGAAAAAAAAAAACAGGTATTTTTTAATCTATAATCTGCCCCTGTACCCAGACAGCAACATAGTGTCGACCCAGATCCGGCCCACATCTGGTACGCGTGGAATCCAGATGTGGCCTGGATCTGGGCCGACACTATGTTGCTGTCTGGGTAATCATATGTGTGAAAACGATTATAAGTGCTTGCTGTTTTACTGCCTTTAGTGTTTATTTCTGTTGGAAACTGCAGTGATACTGTATGTACGTATAGGTACGTATTTTGCAATTTGCAAAAATATTGCCACAGGTACGTTTTTCCAATGAGCCTGTGTTGGGAATTATACAATGCTTCTCTCTACAAAACCCGAACAACAGACGGCGGTTGAAATAACAAGAGAGAGACAGAAAGACAGCTGAGAGGAAGGACTGATGATATTTGCTCTGTAATACCTGCTGCTGAGGGGGATCAGTGAGTTGAAAAGCTAATAGTGGCCCTGGTGCGCAGGCACAGCGGGGGACATCACTCGACTCCAGGCCTGGGCTTTGAAGCAGTATAGCAGCACAGGTCTCTCTGTCTCACTTCCAGCACTATTTTTTGCCAGAGCTTGCAGCGGCTGTGATCACAAACCAACCCTGACGGGCTGGGACGCCGATCCAGCTCATTACCAACGGAACTAATGGAGCTTGCGTCACAGCTGTGTTAGAGACTGCACGTGTGTGTGCGTCTTCAGTGAAAAATGTGCTCCATGCTTGGTGCATCAAAGGTTGAGACCTGTATTTGTGTATTTAGCAGATGATTAGGCCTAAATTTTAAAATATAGCTATATGTATAGAAGATGTTAGGTTATAAAACTCAGTGAGCTGTCTACATTTAATGAATCTAAAAGCATTACAGGTGGTCCTGCTGTAAACGCTGTTCCAAATGGGAGACTGTCTTTTTTAAGATTTTTTTTTTTTGCCAATTAAAGTTCAAGTTCAAAGTTTATTATAAACCCAAAGGGCGATTTTTGGTGAAGCATACAATTTGTAACCATATCATACAAAACACACACAGCAAACACAACATTCTGACATTGTCATCGTCATCGTCATGATAATGTTTTAAGTTTGTTTCGATCTGTTTTTCTGTTCTGTTCATGTCTGAGGGTATGTTTACACAATAACGATATGCTTAAAACGGAGAAGTTTTTCCTTTGAGGTTTCCAGTGTACAGACGACACCATTGTTAAAATGATCCCCATTCACACGTATCCTCGAAAACGACTAAAAATGCTGTATTCTGCTGCCAGGTCATTAGATGGCGATGAAACACTAGAGACTGAACACGTAATACGCATGTGCATGACGTCATCGTTTTCAAAGGTTCTTGCTTTTTGTTGTTTACACTGAGATCGTTAAAAAAATTGCACTTTGAAACCGTTTTCAAATGTTTGCGTTTTCAGCTACCCAAATGTCGTTGTCGTGTAAAAGAACTGCCAAAACGCATAAAAAGTTTTACGTTTTTAGTTGAAACCGGTGTCGTGTAAACAGCCCCTGAGTTTCTAGGTTAGTTTTCTAGTTAGTTAATTCGTTCTGTCATCCTCTTTGTCTGTTTCTTGTCTGTTTGTCATTATGGTTACTGATTGATTATGTAATCTGTTCAGGTGTGTCTAGTTCAATAGTTCAGTGTATTTAAGCCTTGTGTTTGGTCCTGTTCAGTTGTTTGCAAAGTACAAGATTATAGTTCATAGTTATAAGAGTCCTACTGATATTAAAGTAGAGAGCCTCCGAAGACAGTGTAACCTTTGCTGGCCTTTTTTTTGCATACATCTTCAATATGAGTATCACAACACAACTTATTATCAATGATAAGCCAAAGATTCTTCTAACTGCCAGCTCATTCCACCATTTGACCGTTCACTCTAGTTGGTTGAGGGACCAAAGGACTAGATCTAAAATCAATTACCATATATCCGGTCTTTTTTTAGTATGTACTTGCAAAAAGGCACAGTCACACCATATCATAAAATCATTCACCACTGGACCATGACAATTCTCATCCTTTGTCAGCAAACTAACAATAACAGTATCATCAGCAAATTTTAAAATGAACCAATCTGTGTGTTTGCTCACTCAACCGTTAGTATATTAAATGTAGACCAAGGGTGAGAGAACACATCCTTGAGGAGAACCTGTGGGCATAATAAAGGTGACTGAAAATATGCTGTTTACTCTCTGCATTGTATCACTTAAAAAATCCAAGATTGCAAATGAAGTGAAATGGCCAAGTCACCTTTATTTATAGAGCACTTTATGCTATACAGATTGTTTCAAAACAGCTTCACAGTAATACATAGGACAATACTGGACGAGGAGGAGGACGAAACTGCTCCAGAGGTGAGACCCCAACTGGCAACTGTAAAGCTGGACAACCTGGAAGAGTCCCAGAGGGCCAAGATGCAAGATCTCTTGAACCACTTTACATCTTTGTTCTGTCTCAGGCCTGAATGGACAGATTTTTGATCCACCACGCCATACACCTTACAGATTTTTCCCCCTCATGACAGTGACCATACCGAATACCCAAAATAATTGTTAAAAGGAAGATATCAAGATGATGAAACAGGTGGGATAGAAGCCTCCATGTGAATGGAGTAGTCAGCTTATCATTGTCCTAAAGAAGGATGGTTCCCTTTCAGCTGCTTCCTCCCTGCTTTAGGTCCATCAGGTCAAGGCACTCATGAACATGCACAAGGGTAGCCTCATAGGTGAGCTCCACACTGCAACCGACCTCGCCCTCTGGGGCACG
The DNA here is from genome assembly GCA_036326025.1 of Chrosomus eos. NCBI lineage: Eukaryota > Metazoa > Chordata > Actinopteri > Cypriniformes > Leuciscidae > Chrosomus > Chrosomus eos. The sequence goes on from CM070822.1 coordinate 22,758,998, forward strand.
AGGATTGCTGCTTGCATGATCAGTCTGGCGATGTCCACCTTAGTGGTCCAGGAGCACCATCTCTGGTTCAACCTAGCCGATATGATGGATGCGGACAAGGTTTGGTTCCTAGACTCCCCCATTTCCCAGGTTGGGCTGTGCTGCGTAGCAGTGGAGAACTGCGCCCAACAGTTCACTGTCTCCCAGATGCACATCCTGCCCTGGCGGCCCGCTGCTGCCTCCACCCCTCTGCCGGAGGCAGATCCTCCACCTGCTCGTCACCGAGGGCATCCTCCTGCCGCCGCCTAATCCGGAACCGGGAACACTTCCTATAACACCTGATGTACTCGCTACATCATAAAAAGAATGGCATCTACACTGATTTTAGTCTTTCTGTTTTTTCCGAGGTTAACTGTAAACAGCCGGACCAGATCAGATGGTGGACTTGTGCCCGGACGCAACCACAACGCATTCATGAAGTGTCAGCAGAGCTTGTGTCAACTAGACTCTCCCCTGTGAAGGCCTCATCGACACGACAGCCATTGGCACTGATCCTCAACAAACTCGTCTCTATACGCTCGTGATGACTCCGATCTTCAACCAGCATACCGTAACTGCATAATATAATGTTCCGATCCAATCTGACTTCTGACCTATTATGCTGCCTAAATTATAATTATACACTGTTCGTTCGTTGGCCAGAGGAGAACTGACCTCCCGACTGAGCCTGGATTCTCCCAAGGGTTTTTTCTCCATTCTGTCACCTGATGGAGTTTTGCTTCCTTGCCACAATCGCCTTTCTTCGCCTTTGTCACCATTGGCTTTTGGCTTGCTTTGTTGGGGACATTTAATTTTATATTTAACAATATTATTACAACATTATTTTTCTGTTATCTCTGTAAAGCTGCTTTGAAACAATCTGTATTGTAAAAAGCTCTTTATGAATAAAGGTGACTTGTAGGAAGATGACTCTGCCTAGTTGCCATGGATACATTCATAAAAAAGAATCATTTGATTGCTTTAAACTTTATTACATTTTAATTGTTTTAATTGTTGTCGGATCCCTGTTTATACACTGAAATGGCTAGTAAATTTCTCATATAATTATAAAGAAACATCATGCAGCAATTTTTAAGTAAAAGAGTGCATTGCTATTTTCTTTTGTTTTCTCTACAACTAGAGATCAGAATATCATAAAGACTTGGAGGTTGACTCTTTTGCACACATTCATGCCCGTATTCCTTTAGAATCAGTCCTTGAAAAACTAAAACTGACGGTGCAAGAACTTTTCAACACATTATAGACATTTTGTATCCTGAGGGAAAACATCTGTTTGAGGCCATATGGATCCTACACCAAAACACAGAAGCATATACTGTATTGAACTGATGTTTGGTGCTGAGCTGACATTCGGCTGGGTACGGTGGCAGGTTCAGCTGTCAGATCCACAGATGACACTTTACAGGGTGTCTCTCACTGCCAGAAAAGGCGTCCATGAAAAGCTCCAGTGACTGTGCACAAAGACGCATGAAAATCCGACAGCAGCATCCTGTCTAAACGCAGTCTTGCATGAAGCTGTGAAATATAGAAGAGCTGGTTTAAAAAAGTTGTAGGTGGTGATGGGGTCCTGGCATCAGGCCACTCCACCAGGTTTCCCTGAGCACTTACTGTTCTCTTTTCTCACACACACACTTAACCTCTCATCGCCACGGCAACATAATGTTCGTTTCTTGCAGATCATGGAGAGTTGACCTTTGAGACACCTTGTTGAGACATCTGTGGCATCTCAATATAGTCTAACACTATAATGAAGACAGGTGAGCGTGAACCAGGAGCGTTGCCTCTAATTGGCACCATGCAGGTAAGCACCTCAACATCTCACCAATGAATTATTACTGATGTAATTAGTCTGAGTTAGTCAAAATCTTGAATATTGGTTCACTTTCTTATTACAGTCATATTACATATTATCCTAGCGTTCAAAAGTTTTTTGTTTGTTTGTTTTTGAAAGAAGTATCTTATGCTCACCAAGGCTGTGTTTATTTGATAAAAAAGTAAAAGAGCAAAAGCAGTAAATATTGCGGAATATTATTACAATTTAAAATGCTTTTTTTCCTGTTTATTACTGTAAAGCTTCTTTGAAACCACCTGTACTGAATAAAGCACTAAAGCACTATAGGCGACTTGACATAGGCCTACTTATACTTAAGCATAAAGCTGGCTAAATTTGATTTTAAATGTAATATGCAAAAATAGCAATGTAATGTGTAAAGTGTCAATGACATGCTTTTGACTTTTGATTTGTGTGCACCTGTTATTTTTTGGTTTGTGCATGCCTTTTAGATTTTTTTTTTTTTGCATTGCTCATATATGTGTGATATTTGGAGCAAAATTATGATTCAAGATCTGTTATGTACTTTGCTTCTTCTATAATATAAAACCTTTAAATATAAATCCAAATGTGTTATAAATGAGTTTTTTTTTCAGAATTAAAAAATAATTGTATTATATTAATTATATATTTACAACTAAGTATAGTATATTAGTTATATCAACAACAAAATAATTTAAATATTTATTTTTGTAGAATGCCGTGGCAGAATAGGCACAATAGAGCTGAAAAGTGGTGCAGGTGATTTGTTAAAATTATCCGAAAAAGCAGGCATGGGATATGCTTTGAAGATCCTGAAGTAGTAAACCATTAGTTCTTCCTTATTGTAGTATGAGTTAGGATGGAAATATAAAAGTCTTTCCCCAACGTAGTGAAAGTTTTTCATGCTGAAACATCACAATGACAAAGTTTTCTTCTTTCAACAAGAGTTAGAATCACAAAGTTTTTTTTTTGTAGGACACAGAGACACGCGTATTTATCTTGGTCAGTGGATCCGGTGGGAGCTCCTATACACTCCAGTTGCTTTGAGTTGCCACCGTGTTCTGACTGCAGCTCTTTCACACACAAACACAATCAAATGTCAAACGCACTACGTTCACCGTACTGTCAGTATCTTTCAGTCTCTCTCCCTCTACTGTGAGAACATGTCTAATTGCAGAATGCTGTTTCCTTCTCTTTGCATCATGTTTGAGTGTATGTGATGTGTAACATCACACTGTGTGTGTTAGGCTTTCTTCGCACTCTTTGTGCATATACACACGTTTCTACATGTGTGCATACATATTTAATCATGTTGAATATGCATGTGTGTCTTCAAGCTGTGCACAGCCATTGTCTAAACTAAAGCATACAACTTTGATCTACTTAAATGAGAAAAGATTAACTGTTTGGGTCTTTAAACTGAAAGTTAGGACATGAATTGTTCTATGAGTGGTGCAAGATATTATATAAATTCTATGGCCAAATAAATTTTATATAATGTTATAATGCACTCCACATATCCTGTTAATACGCCACTATTATGCCACATTTTACTAAATATTGTAGTAATATTTCAGAATATTACTGTAATATTTCACCATATTACTGTTTTTAATGTAAGAGACTTATGTCATAAACATTAAAAAAAAAATCCCACTGACCTAAACTTTATAATAATCAAGAAATGTTTTGCGGCGTCAAATAGTCAAAGTTCTTTCTGACCCTAATGATTAAACAATATGGAACAGATTTACTAAACAGGGCAAAATTAGCGTAAGAGCACAATTCCAAAAAAAGCACAGATGGAAGTGTAAAGTTCTGCGTGCGATCCACTGACGACATGCAAATTAAAGAACACAGACACAGCCGGATCATTTCCATAATGACCAATGCAATCTACCAAGAGCAGTGTAAATTAGCATCTGATTTAACACATGCTTTTATCACAGCAATAAATAATGGCACAATCACCAGTAAATTGACAAGCGCAAACCTTATTAAATCACCTTGCGTGTTTCATTTAATTACTCTCCTTCTATAAATTTTGTGTCTGAAAGAGAAACTCCTACAAATGCATATGCAACAAGGCCAGCCACAAAAATAACTCTGTCCAAGCTTTTTCAGCGCTAATTTTCCACTACGTGTCTTTAGTAAATCCTGACAGTAGTTTTTTAACGCCAAAAGTGGGTTTGCGCTAGCACAAGCTTTTAGTAAATCTAGCCTAATGCTTCTTTGATGTCTGGTCTGATGCTGCCCCATCCTTAACAGTCTCTTTGTGAAGCTGCATTACATTGCAATGCCTGAAATTTCATTGATATGAATGTGAACCGGCTGGCTATGCTAGAAGTATTTGGGACAACAGATGTGGATAAATTAAAATATTTGAGACAGTAATTTCCCTGTGGAGTCAATGAAAACATGGCCATGTGCTCCATTTTGATACAGCGTTCAGACAGCTCTTTGCTGTAAAGGAAACCACTAAAATGTCCGTTTGATAACTGTAACAATAACTATAAAATTTTAATAATCGTGCTAATTTTTGCTCAATTCATTGCTATAGAATGAAATGATGGTTCCCCAACACTGAACATTAGTTCAAAGAGTGTTTCAGGGCCTCCTTTGCAGACAAGGTTCCATAAATAGCCTTTAATATAAATAAATAGCCATTATTTAAAGAGACAAAACTGGTAGGACTATACAGATATGCGTCTGTAAGTCTGATTCTTCTTCTTTAGGTAATGAGGCTAACATGCTTTTAAAGAAACAATTCCTAGCATCGACAACTAACTATAAAAATAGGCCCAAACTTAAGCTGCACTTATATTGTGTTGATTCAGGGCATTTTTTTTCACTGGTTATTTATTTTTTAGCAAGGCACTTTTTTTAAGTTACTCACGGTAGAACTACTGCAGGGGCAAACCCCCCATTAGAAGGTTTCTCCAGCTTTGCTCTAGGGCATAACATTTGTAGCGTAACTCATTAACTGAGCTCAGTCTCAGAGTTTGATCCACTGAAATACTGACCCAAAACTTTATCCAGCAGTCTACCCGTTACTTTTTCAGTTTTCAAACACAAAGCATAATTTTAGTCCTAGTTATTACTAGAATATGAAGAGAATGGTATTTAACTAACATTAAAAAGTCTCCAAACTGGTATCAAGTCAAGTAATTTTATTAGATAGCACTTTTTTGCATCAAAGCATCTTCATAATAGAAATAACATGTTAATGTTGCTAAATTAGTCAATTGTGAAACGCGTCATCATTCAGCTCAAGTCAGTTCAGTGTTGATTTACTTCAGTTCAATACCAGTGTCAGTGTTGCAACGTTCATCAATTATGAAATTAATTCAATTTAGCTGTAAGTAGTTATCAGAGATGGGACCAAGTCACACATATGCAAGTCTCAAGTAAGTCTCAAGTCTTAACCTTCAAGTCTCAAGTAAGTCCCAAGTATTTTTTTCTTGGGCAAGTCAGTAAGTCAAGTCAAGTCAAGTCAAGTCAAGTCACAGGCTATGTCAAGTCAAGTCAAGTCAAGTCTTGTAGTAGGTCAAGTCAAGTGCAAGTCAAGTCACCTTATTATTGTAATTTTACATGCAGAATCTGATCTTAATAAAGTGAAAAGACAAGATAAGTAACTGTCAGTAAATTACAATAATTTGTATTTGCATTGTAAATACTAATGTTCAGTAAAATACATCATGGAATCAAACAAAATTGTAACTTGATAAAATTATTTATTTTTCACTTCTGCCAACAGTGTTTGAAATGTTTTAAATTTTCAACATTGAGTCCATAAAACGTACTCGGTTACTAACGTAACCTCGGTTCTCTCTAGAGAGGGAACGAGTACTGCGTAATATCTTACGCTATGGGGAAACACTCTTTCCTCGAGATATTGAAGCCAAAAATTACCCTTAATTTTTTAATCATGCAAAACGCTTTTGCAGCAGCAAGCAGACAAGGGCGAGACAGCTCGCGCGCCCATTGGCTGCCTCGCTGGAAAAGCTGCAGCCTATCGAGTGAGGCACTGCGTGACGTAATGACGAATGAGGACGCTTCGTGCTCATTCCGTCATGTCCCGCCAGTATAGGCGTGGTCTCGCCCTATAAATACCCCCTCGATAGCTGTATTTCCTCTGATTTTGTACGCCGAAGCGAACCAGAGCATAGTCCAAGCACGGCAAGATACGCAGTACTCGTTCCCTCTCTAGAGAGAACCGAGGTTACGTTAGTAACCGAGTACGTTCTCTTACGAGAGTATCTCTCGTACTGCGTAATATCTTACGCTATGGGGACCCCATGCAAAACGCCGTGCGGACAGGGATCCAACACCAGAGTCCCGGGGCCAAGCCCGGGGCACATCTAGTGCACAATCACCACAACTCACACAGAGTAGAGGAGGAGAGGCTAGAAGCATCACTCCTTCATAAAAGTCCCGTAGGGGTACCGACCCGTAGGGGTACACATAGCCGCATTGGCGGCCGATAAGCCCGAAGTTCAGACCGCCAAAAGCTTAGCTTGTAAGGCGGGCACCTCCAGGTTATAGTACTTGATAAATGTAGACGGCGAGGCCCAGCCCGCAGCCGTACAGATATCCTGCAGGGAGACCCCGCTATACCATGCCCATGACGAGGCCACGCCTCTCGTGGAGTGCGCTTTGACACCCAATGGGCACCGCAGGCCCCTGGAAGTGTAAGCCAGCGCTAAGGCATCCACTATCCATCTGGATAGGCTCTGTTTTGAAGCGGCGAGTCCCTTAGAACGGCCGCCAAACAACACGAAAAGCTGCTCGGTCTGTCTGAACTCAGCCGAGCGGGACACATAAGCCCTTAACGCCCTGACAGGGCAAAGGAGACTCGCGTCCCTCTCCTCATCGAGAACCGGAAGGGCTGACAGGGAAATTACCTGGGCCCTAAACGGTGTATTGAGGGATTTCGGCACGCAGCCGTGCCTCGGTTTGAGTACGACCTTTGAGTCGTTAGGCCCAAACTCCAGACATGACGCGCTTACAGAAAGCGCCTGTAAGTCCCCTACACGCTTCACTGAAGCGAGAGCCAATAGAAACACCGTCTTAAGGGACAGGTGCTTCATGTCCGACAGCTGGATCGGCTCAAACGGGGCGCCTTTCATGGCCTCCAAGACCGTGGAAAGGTCCCAAGCCGGGACTGAAGGGGGCCTGGGAGGGTTTAACCTCCGAGCTCCTCGTAGGAAACGCACGACTAAGTCGTTTTTTTCCCCAGTGACTGGCCAGACACCGGTTTAGCAAACGTTGCTATGGCCGCCACGTAAACTTTGAGCGTGGATGGGGTCCTTCCCTTATCCATCAGCTCCTGAAGGAAGGCAAGCACTTCCTTAACCCCGCAGTCCACAGGTGAAAAGCCACGGGCTCGACACCAAGTAGAGAACACCGACCATTTCGAGGCATAGAGCCGTCTGGTAGACGGAGCTCTAGCCTGCGCGATCGTGTTTAGCACTCCTTCCGGGAGGCTAGCGGGTACCCGTTGATGGCCCATGCGTGCAGGGACCACAGTTCCGGGCGAGGATGCCAAATCGAGCCCTCCGCCTGAGAGAGGAGATCTCTCCTCAACGGTACAGGCCACGGGGCAGTGCTGGCCATCCGCATCAGGACCGGAAACCAAGCCTGGTTCGTCCAGAGCGGAGCTACAAGCAGCACTGGGCATCCATTTTCCCTGATCCGCTCCAACACCTGAGGCAGGAGCGAGACAGGGGGAAAAGCATACAGGGGACCGCTGGGTCAAGCATGGGCCAGCGCGTCCCTGCTTTTCGAGAAGAATACTGGGCAGTGAGCGTTCTCGCGGGACGCGAACAGGTCCACCTGCGCTCTGCCAAACGTTTCCCACAGCAGCTGGACCGTCTGCGGATGCAGCGACCATTCTCCTGTCGGGACGTTGTCTCTGGACAGCTTGTCTGGACCCGTATTCAGGTGCCCAGGCACGTGCGCCGCTTTCAGAGAAAGGAGGTTGCGCTGGGCCCAGACCAAGAGGGGTTCCGCCAGCCTGCAAAGGCGTGTGGACCCGATGCCGCCCTGGCGATTTATGTACGCCACCACTGACATGTTGTCCGACCGGACCAATACGTGGTGGCCTATTATCTGGGGACAGAAGCGCCTTAGCGCTTTGTCGACTGCCATTAATTCCAAGCAGTTTATGTGAAGGAGCTTCTCCCGTACTGACCATAGGCCAGCTAGTGGTCTGCCCTCGAGCAGCGCTCCCCGCCCCGATGTGGAGGCGTCCGTAGACACCACCTTCACACCCGAGGCGATTCCCAGACTCACACCTGACTGATACCAGTCGGTCACTTTCCACGGTTTCAGAGCTGAAACGCACTGAAGGTCGACCCTGAGGCGAAATAGACCCGCGGTCCACGCCCTGGGGGAACTCGTGCTTTTAGCCATAGCTGCAGTGGGTGCATGCGGAGCAGGCCCAACTGGAGTACGGAGGCTGCTGAGGCCATCAGACCCAGCATTTTCTGAAACCTTCTGAGCGGGACTATAGAGCCGTGGCGGAAGGATCTCGCGACGTGCTGAATTTTCAATCCGCGCTCCGGTGACAGGCGTGCTGTTATGGATAGCGAGTCCAACACTGTTCCCAGAAAGGAAATTCTCCGACTGGGGAGCAGTGAGCTTTTCGCCCAATTGACTGTAAGGCCCAGCTCCTCGAGGTGCTCGAGTAATGCGGCCCTGTGTTCTATGAGCTCCGTTCGTGAATGAGCTAGAATCAGCCAATCGTCCAAGTAGTTCAAAACTCACATGCCCCGAAGTTTCAGGGGGGTGAGGGCCGCGTCCATGCACTACGTGAACGTACGGGGTGCTATGGACAGGCCGAACGGCAGGACTGTGTATTGATATGCCTGGCCCTCGAAGGCGAATCTCAAGAATCGCCTGTGATGGGACGCTATTTGTATTTGAAATAGGCGTCTTTCAGATCTATTGACATGAACCAGTCTCCTTGGCGCACTTGCGCGAGGATTTTCCTGGTCGTAAGCATTCTGAACTGGCGCTTCCCGAGCGTTCTGTTCAGCAGTCGCAGATCTAGAATGGGTCTGAGCCCACCATCTTTTTTCGGTACCAGAAAATATCTGCTGTATAAGCCCCTTTCGCCCTGAGATAGAGGTTCTATAGCCCCTTTTCTCAGTAGTTTCGCTATCTCGGCTCGAAGTAGATGAAACACTTCGCTATACACCGTAGTTTCGACTCGCGCCGTATAACGGCGGGGGCGTCGAGCGAACTGTAGCGAACAGCCTCTCGTTATAGTGTTCAACACCCATTCTGATACCCCGGGAAGCCTTGACCACGCATCTGCGTGAATAGCTAGGGGTAGAATGAAATCTGGGCTCTGGCCGCGGCAGGACGGCGGCTCGAGAGCCCCTGTGTACTGGGAACACAGCACCGTGTTTACAGCGTTCGAGGCGGGGGGCGCGCTGATCACAGCGGGCAGCCTGGCCGCGCTCAGCTTCTCTATGGCGGGACGCGCAGAGAAAGCGAGCGGGGCGAATCCTGTGGGATTCGGCGCGTGTGAGGGAATGTGGGCACATTTACTAAATGCGGCACATTTACTACACTGAGAATACTGTCAGCTCGCGCGACTAAATCACTGCTGTGTATACAGCGTGCGAGGCGCGCGCTGATCAAAGCCGGCAGCCTGGCCGCGCTCAGCTTCTCAGTGACGGGTTGTGCAGAGAAGACGAGCGGGGGTGAATCCCGTGAGATTCGGAGTGTCTGTGAGAAATGCGGGCGCGAGACAGCGGGCACATTTTCTGCACAGAGAATACTCGGCTCGCGCCGACTGAATCAACGCTGTGTTCACAGCGTGCGAGGTGCGCGCTAATCACAGCGGGCAGCCTGGCCGCGCTCAGCTTCTCTGTGACGGGTTGTGCATAGAAAGCGAGCGGGGGTGAATCCCGTGGGATTCGGCGTGTCAGTGAGGAAATGCGGAACAGCGGGCACATTTACTGCACTGAGTGTGACTAAATGTGTGTTAGTTTCGTTTTTACAGAAACCAAGGGACACGCATCGTGTAGTGTAAGCGGGCATTGTATGGGCGCGTTCACTACATTTTCTGCACAACCAACATGAGTTGGTTTTATTTGTGCTAGCCCTGCACCGCGGCGGGCTGTGTCTGGGTGTGGGAATGGGCACTGGGACGTGGGCATTCTT